>PVIW01000513.1:172362-472084 GCA_004026585.1 Noctilio leporinus
CCCCGTGAGCGCCTTTTAAGGAATTGACTGTAAGTCATGGGGTAGCTGGTTAATCTGGGGGAATTCTATTTCTCTTGCCAGGCATTGATCCAGTAGTGGCAGGAAGCCCAATTCTGGTCAATGAATCTCCAAGGAAGATGTGCTGATGGCTTTAGGAAAGTGCTGCTTTCTCTTTAAGGCAACCATGGGAAGCCAGATTTCCCCCCTTCTCATGAAATATTAATGAGGGAATGTGATGCATTAGCTCCTGCCCTGGTCATCTTAGGCCCAACTTGGGAAAGGTCAGCGAGGGGACAAAGCCAACATGCAGACATCAGCGTTATCCGTGATTTACAGAGAAAAATGGAACAAGAGCCCTAATTTGATCAAGTCTAAAATCTGCCCTCACTCTAGTCTCCTTGTGAGGGTGCATCATGGTGCTTACTGTTTAAGGTGGCTAGAGTCTGGTTTCTGTTACGAACTTCCGAATGCCTTGGCTTTGCTGTGGAGTGGTGGCAGTGCCATGCTGGCCTGGAGTTGTTCAGTTGCGACCCTCCCCTTTTTTAAGCCTTGCAGTTATGGGTCTATGAAATGGTCAAGGACAATCTATGGGCACTATTTTTTTTTTTTTTTTTTAAATGGGCACTTCAATTCATTTTGACTTTTTCTCTGGGTTTTTGAGGCTGTGGAGAACAGGTGAGCACCGCTATGGACAGGCTGGTAGATCAAGGATCATCAGTATACAGATGAATGTTCTTTTTCTGTACTTCTCAGCTGTTATTGAAAAGTGAGCTTATCTATGGATAAAATATTTTTGTAATGTTTGTTCTTCTGTTTGCCTGAGTATGCGCACCTCCATCGCAGAGAGGAAGGATGATATTGGGGCTCATTAGTCCTGCCCATTTTTAGTCTGCCCTGAGGGTAATTTGGGGTAACTCAGCTGATTGCAACTCCTCTCCCTATGGATCTTCAGGTGCCTATGCACCTCTTCCTCAGACTCCCCATCTCCTGTTCAGAAGCACTGGAACAAAGACCAGGCATTTCAGGGGATGTTGGTGTATAACTGCTGTGAGAGAAACATGTTATTACTGTAGTTCTGACTGTGACCCTCTGCTCACGAAGAAGACAGTTTCTAATGGGACTCAAGGGGCAGCTGCCCAGAAGTGAATAGCACCATGACGTAAGCACTCCTTAAATTTTTGTGAAGCCTGAAAAATGTCTTAGACCAAGAGGGGCTACCCAGCTCCTGTGTTCTTATTTTAAGGTTTGATTTCCACCTATGAGTGCAAACAACTCCATGCAGGGCTACTGTGAGTCATTGCTTACGTCCAAGAGAAACTCCACCAGGACATCAGCTGCAAACTCGCCATCAAACTCAATTGTGCGATCACCTTTAAGAATGTACAGGCTCCCTTCTTCAGTAAAACCTGGAATAAAGCAAGAGTTCCCAGGACAAGCTCATCCTGATGCAGAAAAATCCATCCTGTGGGCCGGGGTCAGGATGAGGGGAACCAGCATGAATCCTAGGATTGGTTCCTCTAAAGTGACCCCAAAGTGGACATTTAAATCAAGAGAGTCAAGAACCAACAATTCCACCTGGATTTTAACTTAAAAGAAAAATCTAGTCTCCATCCCATCACTGCTTTAATTTTCCAAAATTCCTGTGACTCTATTTCTCTGATCAGAAAAGTTTTAATGCCAGCCTTGGCTGGTGGCTCAGTGGATAAGGTACCTGCCTGTGAACCCAAAGGTCGCTGGTTTGATTCCCCAGCCAGGACACATAACCAGGTTGCAAGCCAGGTCTCCAGCCAGGTCTGTGGCTGGAGGTAGGTAAAAGGCAACCATACATTGATGTTTCTCTCCTTCTCTGCCTCTCTTCTTTCCCCTCTCTCTCTTTGGAAATAATAAATAAAATCTTTAAAAACAAAGTTTTAATGCCTGCTGCCCACCTGATGCTTTCCACAATCTCATGCCACCCAATCCTTCACATGTTCCCTTAGGTAGACCCGTGCTGCTTTGGGTACTGCTGTCTCAACCTCCTTGTTTCTCAAGCACAAGCTGATATGAAAGGGAGTAAAATGAAGACACAGAGCAAGAGTCTACATGTATGTTTGCCTTGTTCCTCAAGTCCAGGTGACCCTCACCACTCTCTGCCATCTTGGTCAACAATTCCAGGTCTTAGCTTAGGACTCATTTTCCCCAGGAAGGCCATTCGGCTGTCTCCTGCTATGATCGATCTTCTCTGAGCTCCACACACATGTACTCCTGACAGCGGTGAGCTCACGAAGGGTAGAGCCATTGCTGCCTTGGTAGCTCAGGGTGCCACTCACAGCCTGGGCACACTGGGCACCGCCTAGATGTTTGTGGCCAGAATGAACAGCTTGCTTTTCTAAAGTAGCTGAATTCTGCACATCCTCTCACCCTAGTGAACTGCCACAGGGCAGGGTGTGCATCTTCTTCCCACCCTCTGTTACTCTGGCCATAAAGCCCTGCACTTGAACAAATACTTGCGGAAAGGCTGCATTTACCCCCAGAAAGGCTAAAAGCTGAGGCTGGCATTTGGTCCAACTGCAGGCCTCCTTAATTCCTTATATTGATTGTTTTCAAGCTCTCTGTTAGCTGGAGAACACTTTCTCCAAATGAACCCCTTTGTGGGACTTCTAGGGAAAGGGAGGCTGGTAGACTCCTGCCCACTGTGTCCTAGGGCACAGCCGAAGATCCCCAGGCCCACTGTGGAGCACCGTTTCTAATTCTAAATGAGCATTGTGTTGTGTATCCTTGAACCTGGCAATGACAAAGGCCCTGCAGGGAATATCAGCCAGTGTCCTGCTGTTGGACACCGCTCAGAGTGAAACCCGTTAGGAGGCCGCTGCCCTAGTTCAGGCAAGTGGAAGGGAGGCTGGAGATGAAGGAGCATGTTTGCAGAACACCACTGTCCTGGAAACTCCGAGGACCAAGTACTCAAGCACAAACCTCCACTAATTCCTCCAGGCTAAGCTTGGAGAAAGTGTTCTTTAGACTTTTCAAGCCCCGTCATGCCCTCCACTGGGAAAATATTTACTGGGCCATTCTTACAAATGCCCAACTTGGCTTTCCTCGATTTTTATTTTTATTTATTTATTTTATTGTTATAGAGAAGGGAAGGGAGGGGAAAAGAGAGGGAGAGAAACATTGGCCAGTTGCCTTCTGTACACTCGTGGACCAGGGACTGAACTTGCACCCCAGACGTATGCCCCAACTGAGAATTGAACTGGTGACCTTTCAGTTTTGGGGATGACACCCAATCCACCGAGCCACCCCAGTCAGGGCTTCCCTGAATGTGTAGATTACCAGGACATGAGGGCTTTCCTCGAAATTTCCTGGAAATCCAACTTATTAAAACAATGGGAAGGGAGAAGACTCAGGAATCAATAGGGGAAAGAATTCACTAAATTGCTTCTGACTAAGCAAAGAGTTTAAAATACTTTGCTCTCCTGCTCAAGGGGAAAAAATAATCCTTAATTTGTCTAATAGTCCCAGACATTTTTAATAATTCATGACCATTTCATAGTCATGACTTCTTCCTTGTGTCTAACCTACACACTGTCTCCTGCAATTTAAATCTTAAAAACAAAAACAACCCCACAAGGCTGCTCTTCTTGAAAATAAAAAACAGTTGTTTGTAATTCCCAGAGATAATGAACTTTTCATGTACCTGAAGGTATTTATTGAACCACCGCAAATCCTTTCTTTCCCCCTGTGCTTACTGCTCCAAATCCAATTAACCTTCCTTCAGTGGAGTTGTTCTGCAACCTGCCGCTATGGACATTGTTCACAGCCATGAGGAAAAAGCAAAAGGGGAAGTACATGGGTGGCATGTTTGAGAACCAGAGAAGTTACCTGCCTTCCCTCTCCTTGGGATTAGAGGTGTAAGGATCTTAAAATACACTGCACTTAAGCATGACGTATTGACACAAGAGATTATAACTCGCACTGTGTAGTCATTGAAGCACACTTCAATCCTCGCTCTCATCCTTGGTGATAAGGCCCAGCTAGAGTTTAACCTTGAATTTAGAAACCAAGAGATGATAGAAGGAGAGATATGATCTCCCTCAGAAAGACCACTGTGGTAGAGACAGAGCGAAGCTGGCCTTTGAATTTTAGGGCCTAAAAATAAAGGTTTAAATTTATTTTGCCAGTTTCCCCAAAAAGAAACCCTCTTCATTGCACTGATACAACAATGTATTAGCTGATCAATGTAAACCCATTCAATTCAGGCCAGTGTTTACTTTTATGAAACTCTTTTACAACTCAAGACTAGGGTAGACAAGATCACCATCATGAAAATAAGTACAAAGCTCAGTTATCAATGCAAGAAAAAAAATATATATATATATATTTGTAAGGCACTTGGTTTCTTCCTGACAGAGCTAAAGAGAACAGACTTACCCAGTTTCTTGGCAAGCTTGGCCTCCTTCTTGGAATCGACCATCACGAAGCCTATATCTTTATGTTCCAGGATTTGGGCCACGAGCTGAAGGGAAAGACAAGGGGAGGGAGTGAGCCCAAGGCAGGGAGAGGTAGACTACAGCACAGGGTCATAGTTTGAGGTTTTCAGGAAGGTTTTCCTCCACAGTTCCTGTTACTGTGACCAACTGATGCAACCGTGAAGGGATTCTACACCCATCCCCTCCGGAGAGGATGACCCAGCCGAGTGCTGAACTGAGGAGAGGAAACGTGGAACCGGACCTAAGAAACAAGGTTCAGAAGAATATGCTCACTCTCACACACCCTTTCCTGTCCTTTACAAAAGGAAGCAGAGTACTTGGATGTGCATAGATACCTGACAAGGGAACTCAAGCCCTTCCCTAACCATCAGATGAGCCTGGGGTGGGGTGAGGACACAAGAGGACACACAAAGAGCTGAAGGACCTTAGAATAAAGGGGAGCTGTGTCCTCAATATCTAAGCAGAGGTTTCAAGTCTCCCCACTTGTGGAGTAGGAATGTCTCTTGGGTGTATCTGGCAAATAGACCTGTGATGGGCTCTGTAGGTTTCCTGCAGCCCATGGAGAGAAAAAACTGGCAGAACCTGGGGGCAAAGAGGATGCAGCAATGACCTAGGTGGGCAGATGGCGGAAAAGGATTCTGAGTGGACATCAGCATGGAGAACACTGAGCACAGTCTTGGGGAAGCTCCAGAGACGTAGATACAAGGAAGGAGAGAGACCCTCTGGTGCCTGAAATCTAATTCCTGCCACTGGCTGAATGGGAGCTTGAAAAAAAGAGAATGAAGAAATTCCCAGAGATATCATGAATAATTTGTATTGCTTTGCTTCAGTTACACTTAAAGAAAGATAACTATAGATGAGCTTGCAGTTTTAAGAAATAATAGAGAGAGATCAGAGGCTTTCAGGGTGGAATGGCCGTAGAAAACAATTTGGTAACGACTGTGGTACCATGTGGGTCCTGGAAATATCAGGGAGAGCAATTTTTGTAAAGCATATGACATCTAACCATTATGCTGTACACCTGAAACTAATACCAAATTAAGTGTATGTAATTGAAAAATAGAAGTTAGAAAGTAAAATATAATATAAAGGAAAAAATTAAGAAAAACATTCCTGGAAGGAAATTTTTGACAGGAACTACTTTTGGGCCTGGACATGGGGGAAAACGAATGAGAATAAAGACCTCACAGCTAGCACTCTTTTCTGCTACAATGTTGCTTTTGCTTCCATTTTTATTTTCTTCTCATCCTTAAATAAAAGAGATGCAATTGCCATGTGTCAAATCATGGTTGAATTGAAACCGCAGGTTGGTTACCAGTACAAGGGTTTAACAAAAATCAAGAGCAACTTTCTGTGAGAATCCATTGGTTACATTAGAAAATTGGAGGAAAAAAAAAAAAAGAAAGAAAATTGCAAGAGTATATTGTATTATGAGTTATAAATTATGTGCTGTACATTTTTAAATTTTTAAAAAGATATTATTTTTAAAGATTTTATTATTTCAGAGAGAGGGGAAAGGAGAGAGGCAGAGAGGGAGAGAGATATCAATGTGGGGTTGCCTTTCACCTGCCTCCAGCTAAGGATCTGGCTGCAGACCTGGCTTGCAAGTTGGTTACATGCCCTGGCTGGGAATCGAACCGGTGACCTTGGGGTTCACAGGCCTGTGCCTTAGCCACTATGCCACCAGCCAGGGCATGCTATATGTCTTTTATATAAGTAACACCTACAATAAACTTACGTGCATATAAAAATAAATAATAGTCGGATCTCATGTACATTTTACTGAGTTTCCCCCAAATAGGAACATCTTACAAAACTCTAACACACTATAACATACTTGATATTAATGTAGATATAATCAAGATACGGAACATTTTCATAACCACAAGGGTCCCTCATGTTGTCCTTTTATAGTCACATCTACTTGCTTCTACCCTCATCCCCTCCCATGTTTGACAACTATTATTCTTGTGTAAATGTTTATAATATTTTTTCAAGAATGTTGCATAAGTTGGCTTATATAGTATATATCCTTTGAGGACTGGCTTTTTCTTCACTGATCATATTTCTCTGGAGAGTCCCCCAGATCCTTCTGTTTATCAATAGGTCCTTTCTTTGAATTGCCAAGTGGTGTTTCCGTGGAATGGAGGTACCACCATTTGCTCTGCCATTCATTCATTGAAGGGTATCTAGGTTGTTTCAAGTTTTGGGCTATTAGAAATACAGCTGCTATAAACATTTCCGTATGGGTTTTTGTGTGAAGATTAGTCCTAATTTCTCGAGGGCAAATGCCCAGGGGTACAACTGCCTTGTTGTATGGTAATCACACATTCATTCCCAAATGGCTTTTCCAGAGTGTGGGTACCACTTACATGCCCATCACCAACATGGTGATGAGTGATCCAGTGCTTTGTGTTCATGCCAGCATCTGGTGTTGTCTCTTTTTTAACTTTAGCCATTCTAACTGATGTGTAGCAATACCTAATAATGGTTTAATTTGCATCTTCTTAATGGCTAGTGATGTTGAACATTATTTAATGATGATGAGACCCAAAGGCTTTGTGATATTGATAAGTTTACCTACTCCTACAGCATGAGCCTCTAACAGTGGTTCCTAAACATCAGGGTGCACAAGAATCACCTGGGGTGCTGACTACATGAGGCTCCCTGAGCTGCAGCACCAGCAAGGAGACAGTAGCTCTGGGGTGGGGCTCAGGAATCTACCTTTTCACCCACCACACAACCGTACCCCACGATTCCGATGCAGCAGATCTTGTACCACACTCTGGAAAACACTGTTATAAGTTGTCAGTTCATCCAAAAGTGATAAGGCATAACTTTTTCCAACTGTTGCCCATGGGTTTGTTTGGCTCCGTGGCCTCTCTACCTTTGGCATAGAAGAGAAATATTAATATTGCTGAGAATAGGAGAAACTAACTCTGAAAATTAAACACAAAATTTAACCCTGGCATATACCACCACATTTGGTTGGTTTTCAGTGGGTGTAAGTGTGCGCCTCACCTAGACCTGACTATCATGGTCTTAATTCCCTCACTGATATTTCTATGTGACTTTTGAAGACCTACACATGGAAGGGGAAGGTGCTGTCTCAAACCAACTCAGCTCTGTTCTCCTCCTTTCCGTTTAACTGAGCATAGCCCCTCGCTGTCCTAGGCAGGTATGCCTAGACGGAAGTGGCAGCCACAGATGGGCCAGGAAGCTGCAGCGACAGAGACCCACTCGCCCCCTCCAGGGCACACTTGTGCACGAGCCCTGTAGTGCCCTGTCACTCTCGCCTCCCACCATGATTAGGCCCAAAGCCTGCCCACTTGAGCTCTGTCATCACTTCCATCAGTCCTAGCAAGCACCTTTCATGAGCCTAAGCCAGGGGTGACCAGGGCTGGCTGCAACCCAAGAAAGAGCAGTGAGACTGGTAGGGTTAGGAGGGGTGCGGGTGGGACGGGGGGAGAATGGCTATGGTGACCCAGAGCTTCCGGGCTGGCTCTGGACATGACCCCTTGTGCCCAGGACCAGGGGCCCCTGCTGGGCTGGTGGAGCAGGCCGGACATTGTCTGCCTCTCACACTTGTCTGGATCTCACCTCCGCCTTTGCTCTGGCCCCAAATCTCTAGCTGACATGTCCCCTTCTCCACTCTGCCACAGCCCAGTCCCACTGCTTGCTCAGGTTGCTGCCAGCCTTGGCCACCCTTGGCTGCAAAGCCCAGGTCCAGGGTCATATTTCACTCCAGCCTCCTTCCTGTGAATTCCAGTAGCCTGCAGCAGAGACATGGTGCCCCGGCACCGACACTACCTTGACAATTGTGGGAGCTGTGCCTAAGTCTCTTCTGTCTTGTGAATTTTTCCTCCCTAAAGAGAAGACGGACCCTGTTTGGTGCCCCTTTGTATCTCACATAGTTTCTTAGAGACACTCAGACTTTGTATGAAGGGATGGACTAGCCCAAGTATATCACAAATTCAAGGGACATTTGAGCCAAAGAGAAAGACACCATCATCACCGATTACGGTGGTTAAGAGTTACAATCATGAGGAAGAGAAAAGATAGAATGGCCATGTTGTATAAATTCCAGAAAACTGGATTCCTCTTCAGATCTGACTACAGTTTTCTCTCATTGACTAAAAATATTTCCTTTGCAAGTTTTGGGTGTTTGGTTGGCTGGTTCCTTCTCAGACCATCTCACCTATTACTACCATAAAGAACAGGGTTGTCTCTTAATGGTTGTTACATGTAGCACAGTACCCCCTCCTTCCAGAAATGTTAGGCCTTGTTTTGGCCATCGCTGATTTTTTTGAGTATAAAAATAACTTTAAGGAAAATTCTATTAAGTAACATGCATAATTCAACAATAAAGAATTAGACATTTGTAATATACCCTTTTTCTTTCTCTTTTCATGTTACATTGTGTAGGTATGTATTCTATTACTGATACCTCTGTAGTGATAGAGTCAAACTAGATCTCATCTTTAAATAAATAAGTGACCAAGAATAGTAAATCTCAGTGATTAAGAATACAGGGTTTGGAGTCAGAGACCTGGATTTCTGACTTGGTCACAAGTGCTGTGGCTCCATTGTAAACCACGGACGATAACAATATCTATTGCGTAAGACTGTGGGGAAGATGAAATGAGATAAAGCATGTAAAGTGTTTGACACAGTTCTTGGCATGCAGTAAGTGCTTAATCAATGTTAGAATTTCTTCGTAATATGGCCCTGGCTAGCGGCACGGTGGATAAGGCACCGGGCTGCAAACACAAAGGTCGCTGGTTTGATTCCCCACTCAGGGCAGGTAACCAGGTTTCAAGCCAGGTCTCCAGCCAGGTCCTTAGCTGGAGGCAGGTGAAAGGCAACCATACATTGATGCTTCTCTCCATTTCTTCCTCCCTCCCTGCCGTTCTCTAAAAGTAATAAACAAAATCTTTAAAAAAAATAAATAAAAGAATTTCTTCGTAATACTGTAACAGCTGGATTGGGTTCTGGACCTGGGGCTGATTCAAAAATACCAAAGCCTGATGTACTGAAATGAAAAGAGAACAATGACTGTTAGTTGAGGACCTACTATGATCAAGGTCTGTCTGTGCTAAACAACAGTAAGACATATTTCTGCGTCACTGACCTGGGAGTCTCTAGGGAGAAAGAGAGGGGGAGGGAGGGAGGAAGGGAGCTCAAGGGCAGATTCAACGTCCATGCCCTGCACGGTTTGGCCTGGTTTGGGCCCCCCTTCCTCTCCAGCCTCCTTTGGGGCCAACTCTGCCTCTTACTGAATCCACTCTTCTCCAGTTCTTAAAACCTCAAGCTCTTTCCTGCCCCTGGAGGCCTTGGGCAGGATCCCTTGTCAGGTGCGCTCCCAAGCCCCAGGCCAGGCATGTGCCCCAGCTGCCTGCAGGGAGCGCACACTCCGACCCCCACCAACACGCCCCACAGGCTCTGCTCTCACCTTTGCTCTTTGGAGAGACCCTTCCCTCCCTCTGAGGGCCCTTCCCTCCATTCTCCACCAGCTCCTGTTATCCTTGAAGTCTACACGTAAACGTCGGCTCAAAAGGCATTCTGTGACTCCCAGCCTGACCTGGGTGCCCTTTTCAGACGGGTGGATAGCTCCCTGTGCTTTTCCTTCCCTGCCTTTGCTCAGTTTGTAAGCACAAACGCAAGTGCTTACAGGGTCGTTTGTAAGCCCATCATCACCGTCTGCTTTCCTGCCATGCGACCTCTAGCACTTAGTAGATTGACCTGAGCGCAGTAGGTAGACCTGAGCACAGTAGACCTCAAAAAATTAGTTCCTTAAGGTGCCAGCCTGTGAACCCAAAGGTCGAGGGTTCGATTCCCAGCCAGGGCAACCTAACTAGGTTGCAAGCCAGGTCTCCAGTCAGGTCTGTGGCTGGAGGCAGGTGAAAGGCAACCATACATTGATGTCTCTCTCCCTCTCTGCCTCTCTCCCTTCCTCTCTTTCTAAAAATAATAAAATAAAATCTTTAAAAAAAAAATTAGTTCCTTGCCCTCTATATGATCTCATTTATATGTGGAATCTAAGATGGACAACAAACCAAACCCAACCAATTGATTGGGAGAACAGACTGGTGATTGGCAGGAGCAGAGGGTGGAGCGTGAGAAAAAAATGGGTGAAGGGTCAAAACATACAAACACTTGTGGTTATGAGTCCTGGGGATGTAGTAATGTACAGCGTGGTGACTACAGTTTGCAATACTTGCCTCTATATTTGAAAGTATGCTAAAAGAGTACTCTTAAACGTTTGCATTACAGGAAACACACTATAACCGTGTGTGGTGACAATTATACTTGTGTTGACCATTTCACAGTAAACACATACATCGGATCATTATGTTGCACACCTGAAACTAACACAATGTTATAGGTCAAATATATAATATCGCCATAAAAATTCATTTCACTACATGTTTTCATAAAATGGAAATAACAGGATGTTAAAGGCATCTGGTTACATTAATTAATGGAAGTGTTATCTAAATTCATCTGAAAAATGAAAAAGTGAAAAACATTACTATATTTTTCTCCTATCATTTAAATCCCAAATTTCTAGAGTGAACATTCAGTTCCTGAGTGTCAAGAAAATCTTTTCAGACCTGAAACCTATCCTGAGAAGAGTAATTATTACTCTCTTTGCATTTGTACACCAAACATAATTTTAGAGCCATGTTGTGCCTGATATCATCTTCAAATTGTAATTTTAAGGGACCGTGCTCCTCTGGCAGGTGCCTCCTACCAAGTATGATGTGAACATTTAAAAAATATTTTATTATTATTTTTAACGAGAGGGGAAGGGAGAGAGGCAGAGAGGGAAAGAAGCATCAATGTATGGTTGCCTTTCACTTGCCTCTGATGTGAACATTTTAAATTTAAGCAGCTTCATATGGAAATTGAGATTCCTGGCTTTCCTTGAGAAATCAGAAGAGATGGGCTTATATTCTCACTATCTTGCAGCAAATAAATTTGTTAAATGAATGAGTGTGTGAAAGAGGAGCTAATCTGAGTTTGAGGAGGGCAATCTGAGGGCACAGAGCAGACAGAGGAAGGGGAGTGAAAAGGAGAGGCGGCCAGTGGGAGGCTGATGCCGCAGTGAAGTGAGAGATGACTGGTCTCAGATGGAGGCAGTGGTGGTCGATGGAGGTGTAACTTGCGAGTGATGGTACCAATGGAGAGTCAGGCTGACTCAGTAACTCTGCTGTGGCTTTGGAGAGAGAAGGGAGGGAAACCAAAAGGGAGGAGGCGGCCAGGTGATCGCAGGGTCTCCAGCCAGGGAGCAGAGTGAAGGATGGTACAGTGACCTGAGGAGGGCACACCGGAATCAGGGGCACGTTTGTCAGCCCAGACTGAGATGCCATGAGTTCATGGCAGTGAAGTCCAGCCCAGAGCTGGACGCACCGACCTAGAGCTCAGGGCAGTGGTCCCCAGTGTAGACGTGGAGGGCAGCAGTGAAGGTGTGAGGGTGGGTGGCATCTTCAGGGACAGGCCACCTCATAAGAGGCAAGAGCAGGAAGGGGCAGAGAGGACTGTGGGAGAAGCAGGAGGAGGACAGGAACACTGTCATGGCTCCAAAGTTACAAGAAGACAGAACCTTGAGAAAGAGTGGGTGATTGGATCCCATATTGCAGGAAGTCATGAGGGTGGGACCCCCACGGGGTCTCTCTTTTCAGGACGGGTAATTTGCCTTGACCTTTTAGAAGGAGCTGGGAGTTAAGAAGTTGGGTGGGTGGTGGGAATGTGCTGGAGCAGGTGTGGGTCACTTGTTCAAGGAGTTTGCCCATGAAAGGAGGGGGAGCCAATTCAGCAGACCTAGAGGACACGTTCCCGGGGCTGTGTGACTACTCCGTGGGTCACAGAGGACAGCACCTGCCATAAGCCAGGGGCCTCTACACCTCCCCATGTCCTTCCACGTCCATCCCTTCGTAGGACTTCTGAGCGTCCATCCAGGGACAGATAGGGAGAAAGCTATATTTGAACCCCTTCCCAAGAGCTGTCTTCATGGAGGAGGAAGAGGAGGAGGAGGACAAATTTGCTGTGTGGTCAGAGGGAGGGGAGGCGGGGCAGGGGAGAAAAGGAAGTGATAACTTACTCAAGGGAGGTCCATGGACCCTTTTGCCAGGTCAAGAACCTGGGGGGGAAATGTCTGAGCACTGAGGAGCTTGGGGAAAAATGTCACAGATCTTTGCTCAAAGGGAATGTCCCTCAGGACAGTCATTAAAAATATCCTGGCCAAGGTCCTGCTCTGTTCGTGGAAGCTAAGAGCCCAGAGGCTGTTCTCACCCACTGTCCCTGATCCCATCTGGCGACATGTCAATAAATTCAACAACTGTGTGTCCTCCTGAAACCGGAGAGCTGACGCCTATCTCCCGGTAATCTCCTGTCACTTTCCACTCAGAGGAGGCCAGCTCTATGTATAGCTGGGGGCCTGGCATGTGGTTGTTTATGCATGGCAGGGGGGAAGGGGATGGAGCAGCTCTCCTGCGAGTTGCAGGTGAACACTGGGGTTGGGGGGGGGCATGGCGCTGGGTTGGGTGGCCTCTGAAATAGCCTTGGGGGTGACAGTGCTGTCCACTGTTTTATTTTGAGCCATCACCTTGGTCAAGGCCAAAGTAAAGTCCCAAGGGCCACTGCTGTGTGTCCTTTCCACCCCCCTCCCCCATACACATGGAGAAACACCAAAACAACAATGATCGCAGGTGTGATCATTGCTCCACCTCCAATGAATTACCTTATTGAAATTTCGTACATGAAAAGGTTTGCAGATGAGGACATGGAGGCACAGAGAGGGTACCCAACTTGCCCAGGACCACCCAGCACTGAAGTGACACAGGTGGGATTCCAAACCTGGCACTCTGGGTCCAGAGCTCACGCCCTCATCCATTCCACCTGGGCCTCATGGGTCCCTGAGCCCACATGGTGGCTCTGCTATTTGTCAGTTGTGGCACCGAACAGGCCACAACCTCCCTGATTCCAATTTTCTAATTAAAAAAAAAAAAAAAAAAGATCAAATCCTTGCAGGAGGAACATGGATGCAAGTGCTGTGGGATCGAGTTCTCTATAAAGTCACTACAAGCACCCCAAGGATGCCAGGCTTCTGTCTGGGAGCTGGGCCGCAGCAGCAGGGCCGGGAGTGAGACCTTGTGCACCTGCGGACGGCTGTGCCCACCCCAGGGCCTCTGACTCTGCAGGTCTGGGATGGGGCCCACGACCTGTGTTCCTGACAAGGTCCCAGGGAATAAGCAGCACTGGTCCTGGGCCACGCTGAGAATCATGCTCTCCACCCCCCCATCCCCCCACCCCAATCACAGTCTTGCTGCACAATGTTCAGTGGGATCCACACCGGCTGAAGGAGGGATGCTGTCTTTGGAGGCCAGGTTTTTCCCTTTTTATACTAAAAATATTGTCCCAGTGGGATTTTTAGAAAATAGATTTGACTGATGTCAGGCTAGGCCAGGCCCCTTTGCTGTGTTTCTCTGAAGTTCTGTGCCCGAGAGCCGGTGAAAGCAGCTGCTCCCTGGCGCCCCTCAGAAGAGCCCCACGAAGGGCATTCCTGGAGCCAGGGGCTGATCGTAACTAAACCTTCTGTGGGTTCATACGCCTCCTAAAAAAAGGCGGTGGAGAGAGGGCTTCAGTGGCTGGAGAGACCTCCCAAATGTGATGACTAGAAGCAGATGTCTTCGAGTGGTCTGCCTTAGTGCACACTGGGAGCGTTACTGCTTGGCTGAACTTGATGAAACGCCTGATGAGTGTTCATTTTGATGACATCTGCTAATGACAACAAATGCTACAGAGGGCTAAGCAGGAAGCCGGAGCTGTTGCAGACACAGTAATTCCAAGGAGAGTTCTTTACTGAGCATCAAAGGTGTGCCGGTCATTTTACATGTCTCCTCTTTTCTCTTGGTAAGGACCCTGTGACAAGGGTGTTGTGGTTTCTATTTGACACAGGAAGGCACTCAGTCTTGAGAAGTTAAGTCATTGGCCTGTGGTCAGATGTCTAGTTCAAGGACTTAACTGTGTAGGGACTCAAACCCAGGTGACTCCTAATTTCAAAGCCTGTGTTTTTTTACAATGCCAGGCAGTATCGTGAGCTCCAGTTTATGCATTGTATTTATTTTTTGTTTTAAATCCTCACCAGAGAACAGGTTCATTGATTTAAGAGAGAGAAACATCCATGTGTAAGTGAAACATCTATCAATCCCCGACTGGGGACTGAACCTGCAACCTGGGTACGTGCCCTGACTGGGAATCGAACCCTCCACCTTTTGGTGTGCTTGATGATGCTCCAGCTAACTGAACCACTTGGCCGGGGAGTATTCACTTTTTGAGCCCAGGGGATGCTGTCATTTCCTTCATAAATAAACCAGGTGACACTCTGGTTCCAGAGCCCATGCTCTCACCCATTACATTCAGCTTCCTGCATCTGGGCCCCAATCCTGGCTCTGCTACCTATCAGCGTGGAGACTCTGACAGGCCCCATTCATTGGGTGTCCTGAGCCAGGGTGGCTGCGTGTCACCATAAGGTAGAGAGAGACAGGTGAGCATGTGAGGGAGTACCTGTTGGCCCAGCTCCCTACCCGGCACACAGCAGACGGTGAGGCGAGGCCTGCCTGGCTGCCCAGCACCTCGTGCTGCAAGGTGGCACACTGGCCATCTTCCCGTGTGGCTGTCCAAACAAACAACTTATCTGGATAAAACCACATCCAGCGTACAGACCGGGGAGCCTCCACAGCTTCCTCGCACGGACTCAGCACCTCGGGGGGCTGGCTTTCTCCATGGAGCAATCACTTTAGATGCCAAGGCTGGGCTGTCTATAGCACAAAAATCCTTCACACCAACCGGTGAAGCTCACTCTGCAAAAGAGCAGGGCTGCTGCTTTGAAAGAAAGTCTGGGGATCCAAACAGATTTTCTTCCCTTTTATTCTACTGCTTTACATTATAATCATGGTACCTCATGTCTTTAATTAAACGTTATAAGGTGTGGTTGCCAGAGGGCAGGGAGTCAGGGGAATGGGAGAAAGAGGTAAAGGGATTGAGAAGTACAAATTGGTAGTTTCAGAACAGTCACAAGGATGTAATGCAGCACAGGGAATAGAATTAATAATACTGTACTCTGTATGGTGCCAGGGGGTACTGGAAATATTAGGGGGACCACATTGTGAAGCCTGTGACCGCCTAACCACTATGCCAGCACCCAAAACTAACAAAAAATAGTATTGAATGTGAACTGTCGATTAAAAATGAAATTAAAAACGGATAAGGATGTTTCCCTCAGGGGTATGATGACTAGACATCTTATTTGAGCTTGAGTATTGAGGGTTTTGTGGGGACATTAGTGGCAAAAGAAGGCCCCAGTGGCCTAAAACCTTCTGAATCAACAGCATATTCCCCATTCTGTAAAGGCTACTTCCCTATTAATTCTATACGTGGGAAGAGGAATTTACCTGGAATCAACTCCATCCATGCTCTCGCCATGGCACTTCCTGTCTCTCCACCATCTCACCTAAGCACCCGTGCTGTGCCTGAGACGTGAACAGCAAACCCTCCTCAAGTGGTTCAGGGCACTTATGCTCCAAGGAGGTGGCAGTTTCAGAGTGAACGTGTGTACCGGCCTCCCAAGGGACTTCTGGCTCCCGGGGAGGGTTCGTTCTCAAAGCCAAGCCGAAAGAAGCCTGACCTCATCGGATTTTTCAGAGTGCGTCAGGTGCAGGTTCGGAGAAGGCCATCTTTGGGCAGTGAACAGTTGGAGGAAGTGGTGCCTGAGTGTTGTAGGTGTTGCTATTCTCTGCCCAGTGTTCCCACATCCTTCCAGCTGTACGTTGACTTGACCCGGCAACTTCATTTTGCCTTCCTCGCCTGGGGGTTGGAAATGCAACCTCTAGGACACTTGCCAGGGCTAACTAGGCCTGAAGGCAGGGTCAGCCTTGCAGTGCCCAGAAGTTTCTGCCCAGGCTGTGTATATGTTGGACTGAGAGTCCCATAGTTTAACAAAAAATCAGCTTAAACTGGACGTCAGTGGGATTAAGCAGGGATGACAGACAGTTCCTTGAATCTGACCGATTCAATCTATTATTTTTTCCTATTTTCAGTTATTTTTTTAATTAAAAAGAAATCAAGGAGAAATATATTTCCCATGCAGGCAATGTAGCTATAGTTTCTTACCTTTTCCTTCTCTATTCCTTTTTTCCAGCCATCCAACAAATACTTATTAACTAGCAAGTAGGTGCTAAGCATTAGCCTCTTTGCTCAAAATGGTCATTTTGGTTCAACACAGACAAGCTGTACAATTAAACATGGCTCAAGTGCAGGTGGAAATCCAGAACACAAACTAAAAACACCTTTGTAAGCTGTCACTCAGCTGACAAACACGAAGCACTCCCACTCAACTGTTCCTTGGTACACTGGAAGGAACATGACATTTGGAACTAAATAGATGTGACTTCCAACCCTGCTTTCTGCTCTGCAATTTTCTAGCTTTGTGACTATGGGCAATTTCTACTTAACTTTATGAAATCTTTTCTGTGCATGTAATGTGAGACTATGTCGTAAGGATTTAATAAAATAACAGATGTAAAACACCCGTATTAGGTATGGTTTATGGTAAGTTTGTAATTAGTGCTACTTCCCTTCCCTTCCTTCTGTCCACTCAACAAACACCACTAAGTGCCCACTGAATCAGATGCTGATTTAGGTGCTGGGGTGCAGCAATGAAGAGAATAAACTCTTTGCCTCTGTGGATTCTACATTCTGAGGGAGTATTGGACCATATGCAATGGGGCAGCCAAATGCCATGGCAGAGTCCACTAGAGAAGATAAACTGAGTAATTGGGGAGTCTGCTTTATATAGGTGAGCAGGAAAGTAATTTCTTTGATAAGGTGACATACAAGCATGGAACTAAAGGAAGTGAGTTATTAATGAAAGAACATCACCTCAGGTATCGGGGACTACATTACCTGCATTTTGTAAGCAATACGTCAAGACTTGAGGAATAAATGAAATAATGAATATTTCTATTTTGGTGTTCACAAGGCTTAGTTCCTCTTTATAGAACACTCACCAGTTTGCTCTAAGAAGTTTTCCCATGGTTTTCTGTTACACATGTTCGCATGTTAGTATTGCATATTCATGTATCTCCAGAGTTCTCAGATTTTCATTTCTTTTGGGGAAAGTATAATGTGATACAGCAACCAAATAAGTGCTTTCCCGCTCTTTCTGAAGGTAATTCCTGGACACTGAAGATTACTTAGAAAGACACCTTATGATTTGGCCTTAGAAAATCCCACAATTCAACTTGAAACCTCCCAAGCAGGGGAAGGCTTTCCATGGGCCCAGATTGTTCCCTTCACTGTAAGAAGATCTAAAGTATTCATCACTTAGCGTGTGAGGGGACAGTGGCAGGACCGTGGGAGGTCTGGCTGAGTCCCAGAGCGGACCTGAATCTTTGCAGCCTCAGGACCAACTTAACATCCCAACAGCTCTCAAGTCAGAGGTATGCTGACAGGTGCAGGATCATTCAGGGGGAGGCAACAGCCCAGAGGCCAAGCAAGTGCAACATGATTCTGGGCATCCAGTCCAAGAGACCAGTACAGTGCTTTACAAGCTTGAACATGGCTGTGAATTACCTAGGAATCCTATTTCAACATGATGAGCACCCAGGTGAGGCCCTTGGCGTTGTTCTGGGGTCCAGTTTTGAGCATCAAGGCTCAAGTGGTCCACAAACTTGGATGCACTCTTGAATCATACATGGAGCTTTTTAAAAACTGTAGTATCTGGTTCCTTCCCCCCAGGACCAATTGAATAAGTATTTGGGGGATGAGACCCAGGCACCAGTGTTTAAAAAAAACTCCTTAGCTGATTCCAATATGCAGCCAAGGTTGAGAATTATTGCAGTTGGCCAAGAACATGGTCTAAGTTTCTAGTGACAGGTGAAAGGAATTAGCATTTGAAAAGCACTGGCTATATTTCAGGCACTCAGGCATTCTACACGGGCCATTTCCCTAAATAATAGCCAGTATAACCAAATAATAATACCTGGTACTTGTACAGCTTCTTGAATTCTGTAAGAAATTCTTATTCACCTGCTTTCATTTCATTCTTTGAATTCACTGAGATAGAAACTACATGGTTGATTTTATAAATGTGTAAGATGAGGCGCATATTTGTGACTTGCCATAGGTTAAATAGAACAGCATATATAGGAGAAGTCCAGGCACTCTGACCTCCAGCTGTCTGCTTGTCCACAAGCACTGCTTTCTCAGCTGAGGCTGGGTATACCAGATGGCCGCACTCATCATGCGCACACAAGAGCCATGTCAATCATGCTGCGTGCATTGCAGAATTTGAGGAGGTTGCTTCACTCCCAGCCAAAGGTATTTTCACTAACATACAACAAAGACTGTGGCCTGACTATAGAAGGGCTCTTGGTCTGTTGGAGGCCATGGCAGCCTGAGTGCAGTGGCATTCCAGCAACTTCCCTGAATAACAGCAGAACCTAGAGGCCTACGTTGCACAGGATTCTGATTTTCAATTTTGTCATAGCTAATGGAACTCGCCTACCCACCCCACCCCAGGGGGGCCTGGTGGATAATTTGTGCTGGAATCACCATCTAAACATTATTGGAAAATAATTTGCTTGCCGGCACTGAAACACTGGTCATCACAATAACCCTTCCTGCTGGGAGACAGGCCATTTCCAATCATCTTTGTGAGGGAAGCCAAGCAGACGACAAAGGAGCAAAGAGGAACGGAGTTCATTGCCCGTATCTTCTGCTTGCACCCCTGAATCCTATAGTGTTAGTGATTTTGCTGATGTGGTATGGACTAAATCTACTATCTTGGCTGAAGTTGAAAAAAACAGCATACAAAATTGTAACTCCCTTTATACTGGTGTTGACACCTCAACAGAAAAATGGGGAAAAGACATAGAAAATTAATGCATGGAAGGAAATATGTAAATGGCAAATAATTTTATGAAAAAACACAATCTAGCTAGAAATCAAACAGTGTTCATTCAAACAGCAATGAAAGTCTAAATGGACAAAGTTTTTAAAATCCTGAAAAATGTCAGTATCCAAAAAACAGGGAAATTACTTAAAAAGCATGTACAATGCTATGAATACAATGAAATATTATACTGGTGTTGAGTTTATGCTTGTAAAGGATATAAAACTATTTAAAGACACAGGCACACTCACACTATACTGGATTAAAATCAGAAAATGAAACTATAAATGGTATAAACCCAATTTAAAATGTTTGTTCATGAGTAGGAAAGCAAAACAAAACCAGAGAGGAATCTATCCAAACATTAACAATGTTTATTTCTGCGTGGCAATTTGTATTGCTTTCTTTTTCTTTTCTACATAGTCTAACATTATTTTCTTTGTTTTTAATTTAATTTTATGGTTGTTGTATTACGTTCATCCGATTTCCCCCTCTGTCACATTTCTAAATGAATAGATGCTCTTTAGTGGGTGAAGAGTACCCAAGTGGGAGTCAGGACTGCCAGCTGTGTCAGTCATAACACTACAAGGCCACATCTATGAAATTGTGGGGGTCAGAACAATCTAGATGGTTCCCCCAGGCTCTGTTGAGCTGAAACATTCCCATCATTCACTCAGTAGGGATTTACATAACATCTGTATAGAACTATGCCTCATGCACCCACCTTGGGGCGCTCCAGAGCTAGACAGCCCCTCATCCCCACCTCCCCCTCCCAGCTGCCAAACTGGAAAGAAAATAAGTTAGAGTTTGGTGCCTCCTGGTGTCCTTTTACTGGCCGTTTTTCTGCTTCTGCTTTTAGTGCTTAGAAGTCTCTCACTTCCCTTCTTGGTCGGAAGGAAGTTAAATGACTGGCAACCTCTTCAAGAACTACCCGCGTAAAGTGACTTGACTCAGTAGGGGCAAAACTCTTCCATAATAAGACAAGGCCCTCGCAGCCAGCTTTAGGAAAAAGTTAGCAGGTGGGAGAATTTGGGGGAGCTGGCAGAATTTTGGTCTTGAGGTTCCCAGCTCCATCCTTGCTTCCCTGCCTGGTCAATTTCACCATTTGTACAATCCAGCTCTTCCTTCTCACAGCTCCATCATTCCTCCTGGAGTGCAGGCCAGGGTGGGGGTGGGGCTTCCTCTCCTCTGGACTTCCAGAGGACTTGTAGGTTGCTCTATTATGACAATGGCCCCATTGCTGTGATCCTGTGTGCCTTGTCCCTTGCCTGAGTGTCCCATGTTCCCTATATCTACAGCATCCACCCCAAAGCCTAGCTTAGTGTTAGTGACAGATGTAGGACTTACTGAAGGGCATTGCAAGTCCCTGAGTCCAGCAGTGACCTCCTGGCCCCATGGAGGGCCTGTTTCTGGGTCTCTTTATTGTCATCCCTTGGAGCAATGATTTTCAGTTGCTGTGTTGCAAGAATTGTTAAAACATGCAATTCCTGACTATTTAGGGGCAATGAGCACTTTTCCCTTAGATCGTCACATAAAAAAAATGACAACAGCCAACACAACAATAACCATCTGGTGTAAATGAATCAAAATTATTTCTATGTGTTGTCATATCAACAAAAAATATTTTTAATGTGCTACAGATTTTAAGAATTTTAGTAATTAATTTATTTACCATGAGATGAAAAAGGTTGAAAATTGCTGCCCTAGAGGTGCAGACAAAATACACATAACTGACCATAGTATCTTTGGATTTTTATCAGAATGGGATAGCCGTCAGGTGACCAGTCATGAACTTTGAGTCCCTAACTGCCTAACCCTTCCAAGTCCTCAGATCTTTTTAAGTTGAGGGTGGCATCTCACCGTGGGGGAGGGAAATCAGTTTCATTGGTTTGGATCAAAAAGTGACATAGAACAGAATATGATACAATGGAGGACAAAATTTAAAAAAAAAACAACTCCAAGTAGTCCCCAAATAATAATGATAAAGATTGTTTATGAAATTTTTGTTTCATTTGTGATTGTATGTGTTGGTGTGAGTTATGCTAAAACAAGACCATCCAAAGCTCCCTTCTGGAACTCCTTGGAGTTAGGGAGGCTGGGACCTGCCTCCTCCCCTCCTTGCACCCACACAGCCCACCCTCACCCCAGCAGACAGCATTTATGTTCCCCTAGTACGACCAGAAAGCCCTCCAACATCACCCCCTCTCGGTGGAGCAGGTGGCCTGCTCTGGCGTGGGCTTCCAAATCAGTTTCCTTAGTGCAGCTTTGGGGTCCAGGGACTTAAGAGAACAAAATAGCTGCTTGACCATGAGGAATATAGGGAGGCTCACCCCCACCCTCTCTTCCCACCCGTGGGTTTCCTGGAGCCATTCGCCTCCTGGGTTCTGAGAAACAGCCAGCACCTGACAGGCATCTCAAAAAAGGCCTGGCCACACCGCCACCCCTACCCAGCTTCCTCCCAGCTTTGAGCCTTTGCCTCAGTGGTACCTGCAGGGCTCTGTGCTGTTCCTCCCTGTTGGTGGTACCACTGCAGCTTATGGCCCATGCTTATGGCTGAGCGGCTCTGTTTCAAGCAGACTCTTGAAATGTGGCTGAACAGGGTACTGGCAGCTGCTTGCTCCTGTCCCATTGGCTCTAGCAGCAGTGCACTGCAAGCCTGTGTCACCTGCACCAGCTGAGTGGCCAGGGGGCAACTTAGCCTCTCAGGGCCTCAGTTTCCCAATAGGTAAAATGGGGAGAGTAACCGTACCTATAGCATAGAAATATTGCAAGGACGAATGCAGCTAATATGTACCAAGTACTTAAAACAGTCCCTGTACATGGTATGTATTCAATAAATATTCGTTCTGTTTAACGATCTCATAAGCATGTTCGATGATTGCTCTCATATAAATGTGCTGTAGCTCTGGCTGCTGGCATAGTGGATAAGGTGCCAGCCTGTGAACCCAAAGGTCATTGGTTCGATTCCCAGCCAGGGCACATAACCAGGTTGCAAGCCAGGTCTCCAGCCAGGTCCGTGGCTGGAGGCAGGTGAAAGGCAATTGTACATTGATGTCTCTCTCCCTCTCTGCCTCTCTCCCTTCCCCTCTCTATAAAAATAATAAATAAATGTGCTAATCTCCTTGCTTAATCCTGATCTCCTTGGTATCTCCAGATACCAAGTTCTGTGTTCTTTTCCCTCTAATGGCACCTACTCCAGCTTCAAGTGCCACCACCTGTGCTGAACCTCCCCTGTCCCTCATCAGTCCCTGCAGGACATTTAATTTAATTTATTATTATTATTTTTTTGAGTTCTAGGCTATCTGGACAGTGATGAGCCTGTAATTGGAATCCTATGCCTTCAACATAAGGTTTCATAAAAATACCTCTCGGTCATGAGTAGGGCCGTTTCAGATGGAGACGCTGATGTGAATGAGGATGTTATGGGTTAAGCAGCAGCAAGGCGAGGTGTCCTGCTTTTTCCAGCCTGTGATTTCCCCAGATCTACACTGCAAACACCAGAGCTTTCCCTCCGCTTTTCCCTGCTTTCCCCTCGCTCACAACCCACGGAGAGAGCAGACCTTGGCATCGGCCCCAGCACAGAGCCTGAGGGAACGCGGACTGGTAGTGATGGTATTTTAAAAAGCACTGAACTTCTTGTTGGTGACACCCATCCTAATGACCACCCATCTGTGTGTAGACCCTCTGAATACAGATGCCTGTGTGATGACCAGGAGGCACTTGGGACTCTGAAGTGCCCTTTAAATTACCAAAGACATTTTGATGTGTTTGGGATGGTTTTCCTGGATTTCACCTGTCAATTTTTTTTTTTTTTTTTTTTTTTTTGAGAATTCAAATCCACCTGGGCTCTCTATGTTAATTCTCTTCATCAAAGTATTAAATTTTGTGGAGTTTTTGAATGGTTAAGAAACTGCTGTGAGTTTCAAACAGTCCTTTTCATAATGCGTGCCTGGACCTGAACACAGGGACTGACAAGGGACCCAGGTGGCTCTGGGATCCTTGGCACTCGTGGTGCTCCTGAGTGTGAGTGACCTTAGCCTGTCTTGGGGCGGGGGGGCAAAGGGGTTGGAGAACTAAAGGAAGGGTTCTGGGGCCCCACACAGGATTCTCAGATGGACCCCGGTGCCAGGTTTACAAACAGACCACGTAATGCAGATAAAATAAGAACTGACTTCAGCGTCAGCCCTGAACTCGCACCAAGAACTTCTGAGGAAAACAGAAATCCCATTATGAGCATGCAGCGAAGGCCTTCCACACCCACACTGTGCAGCACTGACTGAAACCAAAGCACAGGGAAGGGGAATCCCTGAGCGATGTTCCCCATCTGACCCACCAGGACAGGCAAGGTCAAGGCCCCCCGGGATCATGGGGAGAGCTCAAAGAGGGGCTTATCAGCGTGAAACCGGATGAAACCCCCCAATGCCTCTGGGAGCTTCCCGTCAGCCACTCTTTTTAACAATAGTTTTCATTCTTTCAAAAAAGTAGTGACTGGGACGGCTGCCCTTGAGAAATCCAGAGGATCACCACTCGACAGACTTTCAGTAGACTCATCCTATTGTCCCCCTCGGCCCATGCGTGTTCACACAACCCAGCTTTGCGACAAGAACACCCTCCGATCTGCCTGTGACTGGAATGCAGCAAGGTTTAGGGATGGGTGCCCTGCACCCTCCTGCCCACATCCCCCCATTGGTCAGCCCACGCTCACGAGGACAGTGGTCAGCACACCCCACCGCTTACCTCCAGCACAATTTCTTTCAGCTGGAACTGTTTCTGAGCGATCTTATCCGAAGACACGGGCTCATGGTAGTAGAGGCAGAGAAGGTCATATTTCTTCAAGACCTGCTTGAAGTTCTTCTCCGTGAGACTCACCACTCGGTCCTTGCCGTCATACGTGGGGAAGTTCAGCCCCTCTTCTGCCCTGCAGAAGGACAGCAGGTAGACCCCCACGACAAACATGCAAGTCCGCTTCATCTGGGAAAAGCTTAGCTTATCTTTCCCAGAAACACCAAGTGCAGGAAAAAGAAGGTGAACCTCTGAGGAGAGGCTGACTTTGTCCCTCCTGCCCTTCCTGGGCCCCAGAACCAACTCTCCACCTTCTCCGCTCCAGCGCCTGCAGCCGTGGGCTCAGCAGGAAGGGATCTGAGGCTCACACGCACACGCACGCGTGTAGACTGAGAGCCAGGCTGGGCGGCCAGCCCCAGATACCTCGCATAGCTCTGCCCTGCCCCTGTCCCATCAGGAACTCCATTTTTAGGATGCACTTGTTTCAGGCTAAAAATAAATCATGCAATGAGTAAAAGAGTTCTTTGTGCCACTGTGGAGGGATTCACTGATACCATCAGTCAGAGGGGTGGAGAGGGTGCAGGCAGGACGAAGATCGAAGAGTGAGCACACAGGAAGTAAGAAGGCTGGGAAGGTCACAGAAGCGAGGTGAACTTGGAGGGAGGAAGGAGAATGAGAGGAGAGGGAGGCAGCAGCCAGGGAGTAGAGAGGTTACAACAAGCAAGGTGCCACTTGGACATTATTGAACCATTTTGTCATCTAGGCAATTAATCCGGCCTGCCCCTTCCTGGGGACAACTTGTCCGTCCCCTGCCTGCACACTACTGACATGGGAACAAGAGCGAGTCCCAAAGTGGACTTCTCATTCTGCCTGTCCTGCCTCCTGTCCTCTCTTCTTAGAAACCCAGCCCTGGCTGGCCACTCGCCATGCCCACATGCCTCTGCCAGTCACTGGGCGAAGGGTACAGGGACACCCTTCCCTGCCAGCCCTGAGCATTAAAGGGCTCCAGGGGCGCCAGCCTGCCTAAGACCACCATTCCTTCCCCCACCCTGCTTGCAGGCGAACTCTGCCAGTTCCAGGAGGACCCATCCCCATTTTAAAATTAAATACAAGTTAAACAGCCTTCCTCAGAAGTTTAGATTTTTGGCTATCATGCCTGCCTTATTTTTCTTTTTACCTTAACCACTCATGTATTACTTTCGCCCCTTGCCTCTTTATTAGACATGGAGTGGTATAGAGGGCCCTGAAGCCAGATAGCTGAGAGTTCAAATCCTTACTCTGCACACACCCCCCCCTTTTATAAAGCTTTACTTTATTCCTACTCAAGGGAGTGGGAGGGAGAGTGAAGCATCGAGTGGTTGTCTCCCACATGCACCCCTCCTGGGGATCGAACCCACAACCTAGGCATGTGCCCTGAATGGGAATCAAACCGGCGACCTTTCAGTTATGGGAGACACTTCAGCCAGCTGAGCTACACCAGCCAGGCCCCATTCCACCTTTTAATAAGTGAATGAACTTTGAAGGGCCCCTCTCCCTCTCTGAGTCTCAGGTGCCCCCACATCCAATGGGGATAATCATGACTACGCTGTAGAGTTTGGCACCTAGAGATGGAAAAGCATGATGCAAAGCAGGTGCCCGGACACAGTAGCTGTTCCACCTACTTCCTTCTCACCAGAGACACTAGGACATAGGTGATGATAATAACCACCTGTTAGTTTCTGGTGGTAATGGCTGTGGGCCCTTCCCTGTGCATTTTCTCCTTGATTCCAGCAGGCCCTTGGGGCAGGTGTGATTGGTGCTCACTGCACAGGTGAGCAAACTGAGATTCTGACAAATTATCAAGTTGCCTGGGGCAGCTACTACCTGCCTGCACGAGGATCCAGGTCGGCCTCAGAGCCCTGTGCTCCTGCGATTCTGCAGGGTAGTTCCCCTGAAGACGCCATTCTGCTTAAGTGGCCCCTTGACCCTAGCTTCTGGTCCAACAAGTCAGGTCACGTCTTTCCTCTCTTGAGAGTGCTTTCTGACTCCGATAATGCGGCCCATGTTTTTGTCTTCCTTCTGTTTAGAAACCAGCTCTAGAAGTAGTGAAGACCTGGTCACTCACAGGGTTTGCAGGGGACAGAAGGGAAAGGGACGTCTAGCAGCTTGTGCGAGGGACACTGGGTCTCTACTGAAGCCACAGGGCCTCATGCGGATGAGGAGTTGTCACTTTCATGTCAAGGGAGCCAGGACCTTGGAAGAGTCACCATTAAAACCCACCACAGCACTCAGTGCCTTCCAATGGTGAATTCTCTATGCTTTTCAAGATGGAGGAGGCAGAACAGCCATTCCAAGGCATGCTCAACTCTCTAGGTCACTGCCAAGCCTGATAATTGAGGGGGAAAGATTTCCACGTGAAACAATATACTTGCATGTCTTGTCTTTTTGAGGTCAGCTTCCCAAGCTCTTCCCAGTTGTCTCAGTCTCATAGGCGTATCTTTATTTAGAATTTGCTCCACTTTTCTTAATATATATATATTTTTAATGTTACTGAAAAACTGGGTGATAAAACAGAGTCTTTGAATTTCCTACTGACTTACAAGAGATGAAAAGTACCAGGGCAAAGGGATAATCTTTCACATTTTAGTTTGGCTCTTAAGTCTGGCTTACAACCAGCTGGGTAGTAACAGAAAAAAAGCCCCAGGGTGGAAAGTCCCTGTCCCCAGATCCTGGACTCTATTTGGGGCCTTGCTGCCCAGCCCTGCGGGTTGCCAGCCACTAACATCTGCTGTGATGATCAGGTTTCCCACTGTCCATCCACGGTGGGTGTGGGACCTAAATTTGTGTCCCACTCTGAGTTCCGAGAGGTTTTCATGGTCTGTTTTTGATGGATCAGCCTTTTCCCTGGCTGCCTTTTAGCTTCCTAATTTTATTTTACTTTGCCTTATTGCTCATTGACTTGAATTTATTTTTGTAAACAGAAAGTGCTTCTGACATTTCTGAGTCAACTTTGAATCTAGCCCATCAGCTGCTCCACCAGGCCTAGCTGCAGCCTAAGACAATACATTTTGCCCAGCAGACGTGGTTGTGCTGAATGGGTGCGTCTTGATGTGCCCTTACCAGGCATTGTTTTGTTTGGGAACAAGAAGAGATGAAACAAAATAACAAATGAATACAAATACATGAAAGTTATCCGAAATGTATGACATAGGCCCCTTGTTTTAGCTAACAGTTCTCAGTTCATCACCCTGTGAGTGGGCACCCTGTGCATTTTTGTCATCTTGACAGGTGGCCCAGTTTAACATACTACTTCATTTGATCTGCACAGTAATTCATCTGATATATAAAGGAAGATGTGAGACCATAGTCTTTCATTAATTTGTTAAATAAATATGTGTTGAGCATCCTGTGTGTACCAGACACATTCCTGGGTACTGAGGATACATTGTAAACCTGAACTCACTGGGTTCACATCCTAGAGGGGAGACAGTCTATAATCAAACAAAATGCTGTGTGCGTGTGCGGGTGCGCGCGCTATAGGATGTCAAGTAGATACACCTGCTCCGAATAACAGTTGAGAAAGTCAAGGGAGAGCCTATGACAGTGGGTAGGGGGTGGTGCTTTTGAGGAAGGTATACAGGAGCAGAAGGGAGAGGAAGCGGTGAAATAGAAAACAAGTGGAGGCCAGTCCCTGGGAGGAAGAGACCAGAGCAAATTCCACCACTAGTGGGAGCTGTGCCCACCTCTTCCTCCTTCCTCGGTTTTCTCAGACTTTTTCATCTGTTAATACAACACATAGGCTTCCTACCGGCACTGGGAGGGCTGCAGGGCAAGGACGCCTGTCTGAGCGACTCAGAGACAGTTCACAGTGGCAGACTGTGACCAGGAATTCGGGAGATCTGGGCGCGCGGGCTGGTCGGACACAGCCTAGCCGGGCTGTGCGACCCAAGTCTTCTTCCCTCGTGGCCGTGCCATTTCCAATTTGTGGGAAAGAGGTTCAGACTTGTGGGTCTCCTTTGGCCACTTTCTAGCTCCGAAATTTTAAAATCTGTGACGCCCGTAGAGGGTTTTCTTGGACCAGGACTGAGAAAGTCTGGTGACCCTGCCGCGGGGAGGGCCCCTGCGCGAGTCCAGCCTCGCCCCTCGCCCCTCCGGAGCAGGGGTGTCCTCCGACGCCCAGAGGCCCGAAGGTCCCTTCTTTGGCTAACATACTCCACCCGGTGGACAACGCGGGTATGGCACCTCTCTTTGTTGGATCCTGTCCAACAAAGTCCCTTAGACCAGGCCACTGGCCAGGGAAACACAGCCTGTTTGCCTGAAGAGGGCAAGTGAGTCCAGAAACGCTCGTGTCTACAGCCCCGCGGCCTCAGGTTTCCCCTGCTCAGCTCAGAGAGGCCTCTTCGCCACCCTAAAGCCTTTGTTCCTTTTCACTCTGAATACCGGGAGCCTACCCAGCTCCCCGACTGCAGGAATCACCTCAACAGAACCAAGCAGGGGAAAAAAAAAAAAAAAAAAAATCAATGCTTGGTTGAAAAACAGACCCCCAGTTGTACCAATAACAATTCCAGATTTTCACAAATGCCACTTCCTCAGGGAGGCCCTGGGTGGGTGGGGGACCAGAGGCTGACCTGTTCATTCCTCTTGCGCACCATACTGTTCCTTGGAAACAGCTGGGGAGGGGTTTTCCCCACGGGGCTGAGGCTGATTGGAGTGGGGACAGCCGCTACTCCCAAGTTCTGCCTGTAGTAGGTCTTATTAAGTAAATCTGAAGTGCTTACCTTGTGCCAGGCCTTATGTTAAGTATTTTACAAATTTAACTCAGTTATTCTTAGCCACCCTCTGAGGCTGCTAATTTTAGCATCTTCACTTAACAGACAGATAAACTGAGGTACAGAGAGTTAACTAACTTCCTTCAGGTCACATGGCTAGTATCAGCGGAGCAGGGATTTGAACCTACTTGTGCCTTTTTTTATCACCACATGTAACCACCATCTAAATGCCTCTCATGGGGCTGGTAAAGTCAGTAGGGCAAGCCAGGATTCAGGGCGATTCATGGCTGGTACACACTGTGAGATTGCTCATCTAGGGAGAAGCCTGGGCTTTGGCCCTGAGCCCATTCACCTCCTTGCCTTCTGAGTGTGCAGGAGGAGAGGGAAGAGGGGAACTAGGGCTTCCAGTGCTCACTGTGAGCCAGTCACAGAGCTCATCACATTCTATACCTCATCTTATTCATATCCTTTCAAGCTAGGCCCTGGACAGGTAGCTCAGTTGGTTAGAACATCATTTCAGTATGTCAAGGTTGCAGGTTAAATCCCTGGTCAGGACATATGTAAGATCCACCAATGGATGCATAACTAAGTGGAACAACAAATCAGTATTTCTCTCTTCCTCATTCTTCTTCTCTCTCTCTAAAATCAATTTTAAAAAAAAGATTCTCTGTTTAAAATTCCTTCCATGTGACAAAGGATGAAACTGAGGTTCAGCAAAGTCAAGTCAGCTGCCTGTCACCCAGCTGGTAAATTATGTGGACCAAGTTGTCAGGCTTGTTATGACCCCAGGCTGCTCTGTGTAAGGAGGGGTGGCCTTCTCTGTTTCCTTCAGAGAAAAACAAAAACAAAAAAAGAAAACTTAGATGACCCAGAATTTACAGGATAAGAAAATAATGCGGACTGGTGCGGCCACTGTG
Source organism: Noctilio leporinus (assembly GCA_004026585.1). Classification (NCBI taxonomy): domain Eukaryota; kingdom Metazoa; phylum Chordata; class Mammalia; order Chiroptera; family Noctilionidae; genus Noctilio; species Noctilio leporinus. Next base: position 202,232 of record PVIW01000513.1, read on the forward strand.
GAAAACAGTATGAAATTTCATCAAAAAACTAAAAATAGAACTGCCTCATGACCCAGTGATTTCACTGCTGGAATTAGGCCTGAAGAATCCTGAAGCACCAATTCAAAAGAACCTATGCACCCTTACGTTCATAGCAACGCTATTTATAATAGCCAAGTGATGGAAACAGCCCAAGTGCACATCAGTGGATGAATGGATCAAAAATCTGTGGTACATTTACACAATGGAATACTATGCAGCAGAAAGAAAAAAGAAATTCCTACTCTTCACTATTGCATGAATGGAACTGGAGAATATATGCTAAGTAAAATAAGCCAGGTGATGAAAGACAAATACCATGTGATCTCACCTAATACAGGAACCTAATGAACAAAACAAACAAACAAGCAAAATAGAACCAGAGGCATGGAAACAAGAAACAGATTGACAGTGACCAGATGGGAGAGGGGAGAGGGAGAAGCGTGGAACAAAGGAGAAGGGTTTAGTCAAGGAACTTGTATAGATGACCCATGGATATGGACAACATGTGGGAATTGACTGTGAAAGAGGGGATGTGGTGGGTGGAGCAGTGGAGAACAATGGGGGAAATTGGGACAACTGTAATAGAACAATAAAAAAGATATTAAAAAATTTAAGGATAAAGATAAAAGAAAGGGAAACCAGGTATTTCTACAGGAAAGAGCAAGAAGAACAGTTGGAAGGAAAAAAAAATATGAGGAATTTAGTTCAGAAGAAGATGTACGGAAGAGCAGATAAGTGGAAAGTTTAGGGTTAATTTGTCCTGGAACTAGAGAAAAAAAGCAAACTTCTTAGGGAAAGCAGTAAAAGAACAGAAAAACCCTGGGTCAAGAGGTTATATTGAGTGTCCACACAGAGAGTGTGGCACGTAGAATGATGCTGTCACTCCCGGAAGATGTCCTGGTCCCATCCTCAAACCTGTGAATGTGTCACCCTACACAGCAAAGGGGATTTTGCAGCTATGATTAAATTAAGGATTAAGACCCTGGAGATGGGGGCTTAGCCTTGATGACCCTGGTGGGCCCAGTGTAATCACGGGATCCTTGAAAAGAGAGGCGGAGGGTCAGAGAGAGAGAGAAGGCTTGGATGAGGCCGGGCCAGCACACAGAGAGGCAGCCTGGAAGGTGGACAAAGTGAGGAAACAGTGTTTCCCTAGGACTTCCCAAAGGAGTATAGCCCTGCCAAACCACTGGAGACTTTTAACATCCATAACTGCAAGATACTAAACTTGGGGTGTTTAGGCTACTAAGTCTGTGGTGATTTGTTACAGCGGCAACAGTGAACTAATACACAGGGAAACCGGTGAAAACTGGCTCCTGCCATGAAGAACAGCTGCCTCTCCTATGGTCACAGCTGTTTTCTCTATATAGATCATCTGTATGTTCACCTAGCCCCATTGCTGGCAACGGATAGATGACAGGACACGTTAGCACAGTGCAGGTGATCAGACCCTGTAACACCAATGGTTCCTTTGTATCCCACTCCAGCGAGGAGCTGTGACATGCGTCTCTGTGACCCGGTCACTTCACCTGTTTAGACCTCTAAGATAAGAGAAATAAACTGGATCAGCATTCCGTACTTTTTTGATTCACCTTTACATAGTAATAGACAATCTCTCAATATCCCATCTTTTTTATTTTAAAGAAATTATTTATTATTTTTAGAGAGAGGGGAAGGGAAAGAGGCAGAGAGAGAGAAATATCAATGTGTGGTGGCCTTTCACCTGCCTCCAGCTACGGACCTGGCTGGTCAATATCCCTATTTAAAGATTAAAGATATTAGTTATTTTTCCATAGTGTATTTAAAAAGGAATGCTTTTCAAACATTTCTAAATTGCTACATTATTTTGCAGGCCCTATTATAAAGTTTGTTTTAATATAATTTCTAATAATAATTACATAGAGAATACAATACATTGTAATTTGTCAATTTGTAAATGATTCATTCTGTTTAGTTGAATGAAAGTAATTATTCAAGAGAATAACTTTTTGATAAATGTTTCAGGGGCATCGGGTTTGGGAAACACGCACACAGGATGAGACAAACATAGGTTTATGATTGTTCACGTGGAAAATAATGCAAAAATTAATAACAATACAAAAATGGACTCTGTTGTTTTGCATACTGTAAACCTATGTTTGCCCCAACCTGTGTGTAAGAAATATAAGAAATTAAAAATTGAATATTTTTCTTTTTTAAATTTATTTTTTAAATTGAGGTAGAGTTGCCATTTAATAGATTGCTCATATTTAAAGTGCACACTTTGGTAATTTCAACCTGCGTACACCCATGAAACAATCGCTATAGTGAACACTCCGCTGCCCACAGGTTCCGTGTCTGCCGCAACCCGCACCCGTCCCCGACACACCCCCCTCCCTCCCCACACCAGGCCACCACTCATCTCCTTCCTGTCACTATAGGTTAGTGTTCATTTTCTAGAATTCCATGCAAATGGAATCATATATTATCTATGTTTTTTTTCCTTTTTCTTTTGGTCTGGTTTCTTTCACTTGCCATAATTATTTTTTGAGATTCAATCATTTTGTTGCATATATTAGTACTGAGTTCATTCGTTTTGACTGCTATGTAGAATCCCATTATATCAATATACACAATTTGATTTATCCATGTTCATTGGTGGACAGTTGGGTTTTTTTCACACATATAGCTGCCATGAACATTAAATTTAAGTCTGGGATTCATTCAAGTTAATCTTTTATTTTATTTTATTTATTTATTTTGAAAGATTTTATTTATTAATTTTAGAGAGAAAGGAAGGGAGAGAGACATCAATGTATGGTTGCCTTTCACCTGCCTCCAGCCACGAACCTGGCTGGAGACCTGGCTTGCAACCTGGTTATGTGCCCTGGTTGGGAATCAAACCAGCGACCTTTGGATTTGCAGGCCGGCACCTTATCCACTGTGCCGCCAGCCAGGGTCTCAAGATAATCTTTTAATGTGGCATGAAAGATGGATCAAATTTTATTTTGTTTTGTTCTGCCTATGGATAGCTAATTGGTTTAGTGCCACTTCCTGAAAAGACCCTCCTGCCTTTGCACCTTTGTCAAAATTAATTATTGGTGGGTACTGTTCCATCTAATCTGATCTTGAGTTTTTGCCCCCAGTCTCATGTAGTTTTTTTACACATATGTGCTCACCAGGATTCCATTCAATATCCTCTGTGATCTTCAAGTCAGTCTGTCTCTTTGAGTTCTCTTCTCTGACGCAGTAGCACCATGAACTTGAGTCTCTGGTCTCCCTGGACCTCAGCTTCTCAACACTGAGACCTCTCTGGTTGCCCCTCCCTGGGCCACGCCTGAAGGCTCCACAGGCAGCTGGTTGGGGCAGTTGTAGAAATCAAACCCCGTGTTCCCTGTTTCAGGATCACACTCATTGCCTGGTGTACAGTGTTTTCAGAAACTGCTGTTTCAAGTGCTTCTTTGGATTTTTTGGTTGTTTCAGAGTAAATTGGTCCATGACTCAATTTTGCCTGCAAACAGAAATCTTGGAAAATTGAAATTTAGCTATAGATTATACAAGCAAAAGTAAGATCTAATTGTATGATAGGATGTTGACAAATTAAGTTTCTATAATTTTTTTACTTTTTTTCTAAATAATTAGAAAGCATAAGGTATAGCATACGATTATGGTATTGTACAAGTCATATGAACCAACAGCAGCTAGTTTGGCTTCTATTACTGGAGTTGAGCAGGCTGCACGGCGAAGATGATTCCTTTGCTCAGCAATCAGGACCTCATCTGCTTTCATGTCTCTCTCTGTTCTGCCCCCTCTTGTCTCAAACCCTTATCCCATGGTCAGCAGTGCCTGGTTGTCACGGGTGACTGCAAACAACTCCTGGACTCCATGCTTTCTCTTCTACTTCCAGAAAGAACGTGTGTATGTTTTCCCACCGAAAACACCAGCAGCTGTGTGCTCCAATCCTTAAGCTAAAATTAGGTCAAAACTAGTAAGTGTCCACCTCTGAAAACTTGAGTCCAGGGGAATGCACTTACACGGGCACAATGAGACTCTCATGGGGACAGCTGTCCCACAGCCCAGGGCCACCAGGAAGGGGCGGGATACCCAAAGGACACTCAGGTCATTGTTGAAAGTCAGAGTATGTGGGGAAACTGTCACAAGGTCTACCTGGGTAAGCAGCAGGCTATGGGTAAGCATTTTGGGACAATTAACACAACAAGGCTATGAGTAGTCTCTATTCTGATCAACGAAAAGCCAAATGCAGTATAATGATAACAGGGTTTTTTGGATTCTGACTTAAGATATATTTGCATATTTAAAGTGTAAACTTTGATCATTCTAACTTGTGCATGTACCCATGAAACAATCACAACAGTGAGCACTCCACTGCCCACAAGTTCCATGTCCTTGGTACATTAGGATTTGGGTGGATCAATTAAACTGAGGAAGTAATTTGCATTTGCAGAATTAATTACCGTGTATAATGCTACCCTCTACCTTGGGGCTTCAGCACGAACGTTCGTTGGATTTCTTGTCTTTGTATAATAGTGTGCTATGGGCACGAATTAAAAACCTTGATGAGCAAGAGGAAAGCTCAAGACCTCCACCAAAGCCCAACCTCCGTGTCAGCAGGTGGTGATGCCTGCCTCTGAGTGAGTCAGGAGTCAGGAGCCACCCACCCCTGTTCCACAAAAGGCCATGTGGGTGAACATTTACCTGGAGGATCTCAAGCAGCTTCATTGTAATTGGCTAGATATTTAAGTTAGTGTTTTAGGTATGTGTAAAAAACAAAACTGAGAAGGAGGCTTAGTGTCATTATGTCGTGAACTTGGACCGTGGTCACCCCTCCCTCACCCCAAGCTGAGTAGAGCTTACCTCTAGGGCTCACCGTGCGCCAAATGCTGTGCCGAGCACTTTACGCGAAGGCAAATAGACTGTACAGACTCAGATATCCTGGGGCGTTTTCCCTGTCTTTATCCACAGTTTACAGAGAGAGAGAGAGCAAAGTCCCCTTGCCCAATGTCACAATAAAAATAGTAAGAGGGGAAGCTGCGATCCGAGCTGTTGGGATCCTTGCTCCAGGGTACGTGTGATTAACCACTGTACGAATGCTGCTGGTGAGTGCATGGGGCAATTTTGTATATAAGTGATGGCTATTTGCTTTCAAAGCTAAAATTAATCAACTCCAGTGTTGTACTTTTAGCAGAGGTCCCTGGATCTCACACCAAGCTCCAATCTCAGAAAATATGCTGGTGATCCCTCAGTTTTACTGAGGCTTCAGACTGCAAGGCTAGGTCAATGGTTTTCAAGCCAGGGCGCGTTGACAACCTAGGAGACACTTGGCAATGCCAGGAAACTTGTCGCTTGTCACAACTTGTGGGGAGGGTGTTGGGGTGTTGCTGGCACCTAGTGGATAGAAGCTGGCGATGCACTAAACTCTCTAGAAGGCTCCATGCAGCTCCCACGACCAAGAACTGCCTGATCCCAAATTGTCACATTGTGCTGAGGCTGAAAAACCCTGGGCGGGACTGAACCAGAGCTCTCGGGACTGAGTCTCTGTCTGTGGATGTCATCAGGGTTTGGTCTTTGTGACCTGAGGAGCCCTCCTCTCGGCCCTGCTCCCTGCAGGTTGCGTGACACAGCTCCATCCTTTGTTGGGACGGCAGCAGTGCCTTTGTCTGCGTCCCTGGCCCTGGCTGTGTAGCTTGCTACTCTTTCTTGCCCCTTGTCCGTCACAATTCGGTTAGATTGGGAGGGTGGCTATCCTTCTCTGCTCTGGACAGTTTTCACAGCTGGCCGGTTCTTTCACCTGCCCATGTCACCCTTTGATGACTCTCCTGTCTGCCCCTGTGCTGGGTCCTGTGGAAGCAGCTACCCATTCTCTGAAACTCCCTTTTTATCTGTCCTTGGCATGTGACCAGCTGGGTGGCACTCAGGTGCTCCAGCTCCTGTGAGATTTTGTCCTGTGGCCAAGTTCTTCAGCCCTGAGGGTATGACACTCAGCCTTGATGGAGCATGGGGCCAACGCTGTTGGGGTCAGTGCAGTGGCAGCCTGAGACCTGCAGGCAGCCTTCGGATCACCCGCTCAGCCTTGCTCAGAAATAGTCACCATATCGTGCAGTGTGTGGCCTGGCTTTGCGCGGGGCCAGAAATGTTCCTTCGACATCCCTGTTAGGGACCAAGGGACTGCTAATCTCCCCTCTGGTTCATAACTAAAACCAGCTCTCCCAAGGGTAAGACTTGTGGCTGCAAATACCTCCTTCCCCTATTTGGGCTCCAACACGTTCCTGCACATTCGGTTAACATTATCACTTACTCTAGTTTTATAGATGAGAACCTTTAAACTAGGAAAAGCTGAGTGAGTTCCCGACGTGACATAGCTAATAAGCTAGACGATCCACATCTCTAGATTTCAAACTTTCTACTCTTTGCTGGGTTATTCCAAGAAACCACAAGGCCTTACTAAATACAGGGTAGGACTAGTCAAAATGTCTAAGTAAGTGACAAGAGTAGGCTCCCACTAGCAAATGCACTAGGTGGGATTAAAAGCCAGTTAGCCCTGGCTGGTAGCACAGTGGTTAAGGTGCTGGCCTGCAAACCCAAAGGTCGCAGGTTCGATTCCCCAGCCAGGACACATAACTAGGTTGCAAACCAGGCCTCCAGTCAGGTCCGTGCCTGGAGGCAGGTGAAAGGCAACTGTACATTGATGTCTCTCTCCCTCTCTGCCTCTCTCCCTTCCCTTCCTTCTAAAAATAATTAAATAAAATCTTTAAAAAAACAAAAAGCCAGTTAGACTTTGGAAAAGATAGTAAAAGGATTAGGAGTTGGGAGGGAGAGATGAATAGGCAGAGCACAGAGAATTTATAGGGTGGCAGTGGACAGGTGTTATACATTGGTGCAAACCCCTAAATTGTACGGTACCAAGAGTGAACCCTAACGTAAACTATGGACTTAAGGTGATAATGATATGCTAATGTAAGTTCATCAGTTGTTACAAAGGTACCACTCTGGTGAGGGATGTTGGTAATAATTAGGGGGCTGTGCACGGGCTGGGAAAAAATGGGAAATTACGATACTTTCCTCTCGATGGTGCTATGAACCTAAAATAACTCTTTTAAAAAAGCCTTTAAACATGTAGGTAGGGTTAGAAGAATTGGATGTTCACATGCACAAAAATGGAACTCTAACCTCACTTCGTACTATACACAACAATTAATAGAAATTTCTCAGAGACTTACATATAAGAGCTAAAAAGTAGTTTTAGTCATGGGGGAGAAAATATTTGTGACTTTCAGATGAACAAAGATTTCTTAGATGGAACATAGAAAGAAAGACCTATGAAAGCAAAAAATGTTGATAAACTGGACTGCATTAAAATTAAAAACTTTTTCTATTCAAAAAGGAAAAAACATTAAGAAAATGGGACTGGGAGAACATATTTGAAAAATGTACGTCTGATAGACAGATAACTTGCATCCAGATTACATAAATAACTCCTACAACCCAACCCAATAATAAGACAAACATAATTGAGCAAAAGATTTAAACCAAAACTCCACCAAAGATAAATAAATGGCAAATAAACACATGAAAAGACACTTGACAGCACTAGTCATTCGAGAAGTGCATATCAAAATCACAATAGGATATTACTAATTACCTGCTAACAAGGTTGAAATTTTAAAAACTGACCACACCAAGCGTTAGTGAGCATGTGGGTCACTGGAACTCCCGTGCATTTCTGGTAAGACTGCAAACTAGTAAGCCATTTTCGTAATTTCTGTTAAAATTACAAACACCGTACAACAAAACAATCGCCTAGATATTTAGCCAAGGCTAGTATAGACTCATGGCAACACAAGGACCTGTATATAAATATTCATTGCAGCTTTTTGCATAATAGGCCAAAAAGTAGAAACAAGTCAAAATTATGAAGGGATAAAAGTCTGTGATATATTCATATGAGAGACTAAGCCCATCAGTTAAAAAAAGGAACAAACTACTGACACATGCGATAGGATCCTATTTCAATGAAATTCTAGGAAACTCAAAACTCAATCTGTTAATTTTTCAAGAATTTGTGTAAGCTGATTGTTAAATGCAGTAGGTGTATAAAATTAAATTATGTTTAAATGTACAATTAAAGAAATTATATTTTTAAAAGTTGAGTACTCAAAACTCATAAACTTTCTAATTATTTTACCACACTTAGCTAATGATGCATGTGCTTTTGAGGTTATTTAAATCTTGTGCATCTGTACTGTAAAAATTCTATAATAAGGTGCAGCATTGTATGTTTTCCCAACACCATATTCAGTGATGTCATGTTGGTAGCATGATAGTCACTAGAGTGGGTACATTTACATGATGGAAATTGGCAACTCAGAAATGTTTATTTTCCTGAAGAGCTGTTACTAGACATTTGCCAATGTCCCACTGAATGTGTACGGGAGTGATTCTCTCTCTGGGAAAGGAAAGAATATGGAAGTTGGATGAAAAAGGCTTTCCAGAGGAGGCTGGATTTGAACTAACCCTTGAAGAATGAAGAGAAGTTAGACTGGCTGAGAAGGAAGAAAAGAATGTGCCGGGCCAGGGAGGCAAAAGCAAAAAGTGAGGGAAGGTGTGGCTGAAGTGAAGGCTGTGTGCAGTGTCCAGGGACAGTAATGCTGTGAACCTGCCTGGGGCCCAGACTGAGGGAAGCTCTCAAGGTCGGGTGGATCAGCCAGGAGGAAGCAGGAAGAACTCTGAGAGGAGAATCCACACCAGGGGAGGGGCTGCTGAACATGGAACATCAGTTTCCATTTAAACCTCAGGCTCGAGGAGGGGGAATCAAAACTGTGTCCCTTGGTTCTTCACAGCCCAGCTGAGACCATCTGACATTTTCAAAAAGAATTTAATGAAATACTAAGGGAGAACAGAAAAGAAATAATAGCGGACAATATGAAGAGTGGCTTTTCAGAACAGCAGTTTCTGACCCTAAGATAACCACATGCTGGTCTCAAGAATGGTGTAAGAATTTGGATTATTGTTCAGCGTGTATTCATTCCCTACCTCTTCCCACGTGGTTGGGATACATCTCTGTCGTACTGATGTTGGCCTTGGTCATGTGACTTTCTTTGACCTTTGGAATGTTAATGAGCATGATTATGTGCACAGGCCCATAAATGTGCACACATGGCCTGCCTTTTGCATCCAAGGATCTGTCATGAGAACATGCCTTGCGCAGCACTGCGTCTTCAATCTGGGCCCCTAGCATGACACCTGGAACCAACCTGGACCCAACCTGAAGCCAGGTGCCCTGCCCTGAGGACCCACAGCCTGAAGCAGAACCTCCCGGTGGCCCCTTCTAGACCAGTTGAACTGCAGGAAAACAGCAGGCCGTGAGCCCAAGCGCAAAGGCTGGTGTGATGAACTGCCCAGTGCAGGGCTGGCTTCACCTGCAGCATCATTGTGACAATAGGTGACCGATAAGGATGACACAAGGTCACAGGCCCTGTCTAGAATCCCTTCCTTAGAGCAATCCTGCCCGTCTTACCATCTGCTACCCGAGAGCTGTATCAGGACATCTTGGCCTTGTTATTATTAGTCAGACGGCCAAGTGAAACACAGGACCTACCTCCAGCCCCCAGAAGAGCAGACGCTCAGCTTCCTACCCAGGAAGAACCCATGTTTCATCATCTACCTCCATGGAAGAGCGCAACCTTGCTTTCCACCATTTCCCTGCTGTACTGAAGACCTACAGAATCAGTGCCTGGACCAGACAATGGAGGAGGCAGCAACTAGTAAGACCTGCGGTTTTCTGCAACCGTAGAAGCCGTTTTTACCTGGCTGTTCCAGCAGCTCAGAATGCCGATTCTTCCCTTCCTCTGGGGGTTCATGCCACATACCCTTCAGTTCTCAGCAGCTAGTCCCAGCTAAATTAAGCCTTCCTCTAACCAGTCCCGAAACTCTTTGCTTCTTCACAGCATTTAGAGGTGCCTTTTACCTTGACCAGTGGAAAGGTTTGTTTAAAGTGCATTTGCCCTCCAGACTGTAAGCTTCCTGATGCAAGGACCAGCTTCCCAGTGCTTTCGGTCACCCAGAATCCTCCGTGCTCAGCATGCACACGGCACAAAGAGCCCTTCCAGAACATCAAGTGAAACAGAGCAGGTGCTGTCTCTGTCCAAGCCCCAGAAGTGCCCTTCTCCAAGGTAGTTATTTGATTTCCTGGGATTTCTTCCCTTCCGCAGATACTTTTTACCCCACAGCTCATGAACTCATATGTTTCTGATTATAACTTGCAAGGTCCCTTTTGGTCCCCCAAGGTCACATGGGCAGGAACAGAAATGGAATCTTCTCTCTCAAAAAGGTCTGATCATCTTGCTGCTTAGATATTAGGGTGCATCCCTATCATTGAATAAAGAGGGAAACTGAGGTATGTTGTCCCACCCAAGTTTAGTCAGCCTGCCATTGGCCAGTGTTAGAGTTGTTGACAGGAAACTGATTCTGCCCTTCCATTGTCACTGCAGTCACACATCATTTTCCTTCTCTCATGATGACTTTGGCACCAAATAAATACCTTCAGTCTGAGATGCCGCATTCTCATTAGGCAAAGTGGCTTTGGAGGGTCAGCGGGCGACTAAGGGCGGATTGGGAGCTGTCCCCTGGCCAGGTGTTGGGAGCAGCTGCCACTTTCCTTGTTCGTTCCACTGTCACCAGCTTTCACCTGCTTTCATCGAGAAGGCCATTCTGTCTGGGACGGGAAGGTAATTCGGTGGCGCACCTGTTTGGCAGCTCCCAGATTGCCAGCTGAGCCTGATTACACAGTCTGCGTGCCAGTCCCAGGACCCACCTCAGCCACAGGGGCTCCTGCTGGGAAACTGCCTGTGGAGTTTCCCTCTCCGCACTTCCCCCGGCTGACCTGGACCTGGTTCCTGCGGGCCATTTCAAAGCTACTGGTGCCCTCTTTCTCCAGCAGGGGAGTCCTTGGGCACAGGCCCAGCCACCATCTCTCCAGGGCTCAGATCCTTGGGTAGCCTGTGTTCTCTTTCCTTTCTCTGGCAAGAGCAACTTCCGGTCATGAATTTGGTCATCTTAATTAGGACACTTGGGAAATGCTTATTGAGGATGTCTGTGCTAAGAACTTGAGAGGAGGTTGACTCAGAGACAGCTCTGTCCCTAGGAACTCTCACCATAGAGATAGAGATGAATAAGGAGCATGCTGGGAGCCATAGTAGTGGGAACCCAAGAAAAGAGATCCATTTTCTTTGAGAAGGGGTGGAGCAGAGTAATTCTGGGAGGACTTCCAGGAGGAGGTGCCACCTCATTTGGGCCTTAAAGAGAATAATTGTAGGTTTCTGTTCCCTCAAACGAGGAAGTCACAGACAGAGGGGACAGCATAACACACAGGCCTGAAAACTCAAGGTGTGTGAGGTGCGGGAACAGCATGGGTCATCATGTCCATGGAGGACTGGAAAAAGGGAGGTGATCAGATGTGCTAGGAGGACAGGTTATTAGGATGCCCAGGGAAGGGGACGCTGGAGAGTTGGCTAAGGTCAGAGGCTGAAGGGTGTCATGCAGCAGGGTAATCCACCGTGAGGCAGGTGGCCTTCCCAACACCTGTTCCGATGCAGAGCAGGTCATCTAGCCTCTACACGAAAATATCGCCTCTACGTGAAATATTTATACAGATTAAATACTTTCCTGGAAATATCCATTTCTGGGAGATATGACACATACCATAAAGAAAACAAGGATGATTACTCTGAGAAGGCCTTTTATCAAGTGGTATTAGGGAGAGATTGTGAATAATTCTGACAAGCGAAGAGCTGTGGCTGGCATCCCCCGAGCACTTACGGAGCGCCAGACGCGATAAAAGCACTTTGCGTATATTACCTCATTTAGCCCTTTGAACAACACGATGAGACATATTCTTACCATCCCCACGAGGTAGCTGGAAGTGCCCACGAAGATGGGCATTGGTGAGTCATGCCATTTGAAGCCAGCCTGCTTGGTTCCTACGATGGAGCAGTAACTCATCTCCTTAGGGGGCAGCCAGGTCCTAGGCTAAGGAACATCCATTTCCCTGGGGAACGAGGAGCCCGCGGGGATTAGGAGCGAAGAGGAGATCTGATACGTTGACGTGGCTTTTCTGTTGAGCAAATAAGGAAGGCTGGATGCACACTTGTAGAAATTTCAGGGGCAGCCCTGGAGCCAGGCAGCGGCCCCTGGGAAGGGGAGGCCAGGCCGCTTGCTGGGCTTTGTGCGAACCAGGCCGAGGTGCCACACTGCTCACAGTGACAGGCTCTGAGAAGGGGGCTGCTTGTCCCGAAAAGAATGGCGAGGACAGGGTGGACCTGGTGACATGCTGGCCTTTTTGATCTCCATCACGCCTCAGCGGGAGCTCTGCAGTTGTAAAGACAGAGATCCCAATTCAAACTCCCTTTGTCTCCATAGAGCTAAACCCAGCCCTCTAAAGACAGTCACACCGACCTTTACCTTGCTGCGGTCCAAACACCTGAGTGATGCAGGTGTCCCTGTAGGTGTCCCCAGCAAGCAAGGGCCCACTTGCTCTATGAATGGCCACTGCCAGGCTGCTTTCTGAGCTCCTGCCCTGTGATGCCTTCACCAACGGTGCTGGAGTCACCACCCTGGTTCCCCTGCCCCTGCCCTTCCGGCCTTCTCTGTGCTTTTCTGACCACCTTCAAAGAGGAACTTCTGAGTTCCACTCCTGCTCTTCCTGGGGTCTGCAAATCCTCCTCCCTAATGAGAAGCCATCTGCAAGTTTCATTTCCACGGGGTCTCCCCTCCCCCAGATTGGTTAATAAAAATACTAAACAGGACTAAACCCAGGCTGACCCCTGCGGCGCCCTGCTGGACACTCCCCGTTGGAACTGGCAGTCTTTTATCACCAGCCTTTTCTTCTGTAGGTTTTTTTTTTTTTTTTTTTGCCAATTTACAGCCATTTCCCTTTGTCCTTGTCAGTCTGAATCAATTTTGAAAATGAAAACGTTGAAAGTTATCCCAAGATTTTCTAGTTAAACTTCTGAATTATGTTTTGGGGGTTTTCTTTTTCTATACAGCAGGAAACAATTATGGTATACAACAGAGTCTATTTTTTATTTCCTAATAGCATACTGAATATCAGCATATTTTTAAGGTGATCTTTATAGTTGAAAAAATGTTTTATTTTCAATGGTTCTTTTGAATACTGTGTTCATGAAGAAATACTTGCTAGAAAAGGAAAATTTTCAACCTTACCCATGCAGCTTCCTTGTTGGGTGTTGGTCCACGAAGCAAAGGTCATGAGTTTGATTCCCAGTCAGGTCATATACCTGGGTTTCAGGTTTGATCCCCTGTATGAGAGGCAACCAAATCAATGTTTTTCTCTCACATTGGTGCTTTTCCTCCTCTCTATCCCCCTCCCTTCCCTTCTCTCTAAAAATAAATAAATATATACAATCTTTTTTTCTTTTAAGTTAGTTTCACTCAGTTTCTCTTTTTGATCACAATCTCAGGCTTGGAGCATTTCCTGCTTAAGTGTCTTTGGGTATAAAACAAACAGGCTGAATAATTTATGTTTACAACAAACCGCAAGGAATATTTGGGAGAATACAAAGAATTGGTTGTCACCTAGAGATGCTTTTGCCTTTTGACTTACATATTCCCCCGTGATTGGGGATCCCATCAAGAGAGATGCCACAGAGATTCATTTTATTTTTTTTTAAAGTCAACTTCCCTTCTTTTTTTAAAGTAGACTTTACTGTTTAGAGCAGTGTGTCATCACAGGAAAGCTGAGGGGGAAGTACAGAGGCGTCCCATGTCACCCTCTGCCCGCCTGTACCGCGGCTTCCCGCACCGTCCACACCAGAGGTACATTGTCGTAGATGCAGACTCGCGCACCACTGCGGTACCGGTACCATAGAGGTTTCACTGCCCTAAAACCCCCTGTGCTCTGCCCTTCCGCCTGCCCTCTCCTAAAAGATCTCCCCACAACCCAATTTTCTCCAGTCTTCCCAGTTTTAGCCAGTTTGTTTTTATTCTGCATATTCCTCCTCTGGGACTGCCTTCTGAATGCGGGGTGTGCTCTGAAAGACAAACACATCTGTTCCTGGCGGTTTCCTTCTTTGCCTCGCCCTCCCGGGACTTGGGGCTCCTGGAGCCTAAAGCTCTGGCGGGCGGCAGCATCTGGCCCCGAGAAGACATCCTTTCATTCTCTGTTTGTCTTTGCCTTGGAACCTTCACCGTAGTAATGAGGACTGGTGGAGGCTTAAAAGCAAATGTGATCTAACGAACAGACTGGACCACTTCCGAATCCAGCTTCTGGAACAAAAGACTGTACTTCCCAGAATTAGCACACCGGGGGAGTGCTCTCACATCTAGTTCTACACAACCTTTCACTTTCCCAGAAAACATATTTTTAAAAAGACTTACAGTGTTATAAGGACCCCCTAAAGAGAGAGCCTGCAGTATTTGGACTATACTTTTACATTTTTGTGACATTTTTCTTGGCCAAGAGTAGGTTTCACACTCAAGATCATCCCAGCCAGAAACCTTATTAATAATTTTTACATTACAATGAAATAAAAGAGCATGAAGTGATAGGAACCCCATCATTTTCAATATAGTTTAACTCTTATAGAGAGAGAAGATAATAGGAAATGGAAAAGAATCTTGCAGTTCACAGAATGCCTTTACCTTTCATCATAAATATATTATTTATACTCGTATGTTATCACTATGCATGATAAAAGATTTCTGGAATTGATATATTATCTGTAGTATATATGATAGATTGATTTTATTCTATGTATATATTTGCTTGTGTTATTTATCATATAGGACCACCCTTTTGTGAATATATTTATGAAAAAATTTGTAAGCTTAATTCCACTGGTTGGCAATCTCACTGATGTGGCTTTCTTTGTACCTCAGTACACCAGGTCACAGTGGTGATGAAGTGGGAGCTGTCCCTTTCCCTGAGTCCCTGAAGCCCAGGTTGTGTGTGTGTGTGTGCGTGCGTGTATGGGGAGAGTTAATGAGAACAGAATGGTTTTCTTTCCCTCGCTTCCCCAACCCCATCTGTTCAAACAAAAGGCTGAAAGGAAAAAAGAGATGAGACCCTGCTGGTCAAGGGGGGAGGAATAATAACCCATATCCTTGGGCAACATTTGAGCATATGCAACCCCTTTATTCTGTGCTACAGCTTTTACTCAGACAAAAGAAAGTCAGGCCAAAGGAGGTTCCATTTTTTAAAAAATCATTATTAAAAAATAAAACACTAGGCCCAAAGACTAGTTTTTCCCCCCAACAAATGCATTTGTAAGTCTAGATTTAAAAATGAGAAATATGTAATGGGGAGGAAAAGCAATTTGGTTGTGGTAAAAAAAAAAAAAAAAAAAGGCTGAGTAAGACACCTGTGTAGGTACAAAAGTTGTAGAAGACTAATGTTTATTTACTCTGCATGAAGTCCAAGGTCCCAGTAATTCACATTATCACACACAAAAAAGGCACTTCCCTCTCTTCCTAAGGAGAGTCCATGAAAATAGTGTCACTTCCAGGGGTGGACACAAAAGCAGGTTGCCCTCTGCCCCTCGGTCAATCAATGGCTTGTCACCAGAAACCAGACAAGCTACTCTCTGGAAGGTCAGAAGAGCTGTCCCAGAGCAGGCCATGGAAGGTGACTGGCTCTCAGAGATGCTTCTAGAATGCCTGTGGGGCACCTTCGAGGGATTATTGTATAAAGTTTGCTGATGTTTGAGTACATGGTGCTGCCTACCTGGGAGGGAGGAGAAAAGACTCTGGATGTTGCCTCACTGCTCTCCCCATAAAGGGGAATGTGAGTTTGCCATTATACTTAACTTCCTTTTATTCGAATTACAAATCATACAAGTGAATAAATTGGTCCCTGGGTACAGACAGCCTTATCGTTCTTTTGAAAGTGTAGAATATTAATTCCATCGACGTCTCCTGAGTTACAGGAAATACGCAAGATGAAGAGAGTCACAAACAGAGGTGGCCAAGGAGTCAAGGTGTTTAGGTCATGAAATATTTGGGACAGGGGAAAGATTGCATCTTCAAAATATTTTCCAAAGGAGGAAAATGAGAAAGAACAAGAAAAAGAAAAAGCAAAGGTTAAGAAATGTCATTTCCTACAAGGTCCATCAGCTACCCAATACAGGTGAATCTGTCCTTGAGTCTAAGGAGGTGGAGGGTCTGGAAGCAGAAGAAATTTCCTGAGCGGGCAACAGCTCCTTGAAGTTTAGAACAACACAAGTTTAGCAGATCTTGATCATGTTCTCATTCTCATAAGTGTTCCTTCTCATTGTGCAGTGGACGTTCAATTACGCATGCAAACGAAGAGAAAGCAGGGAAGAGACAGTCCAAAGCAGGGAATGATCAAAATTGTATTATCTGGCTTTCGCCTGCATCATAGGGTTCTTTTCATACAATGTGTTTTCTTCCCTCATTATTTATTTTTGCTTGGGCTAATTTTCAAATGAGTTTTTATTCCCCAGGTACTTCAGTCAGTGTTGGCCCAGAATGAAAAACACACCCGTTCTAATCCACAGAGAAAGTAATCCACAGTGTTAATAATGGGGGAGCTGAATGCATTTGCCTATTCCATCCCTCAAGGGAAAGAGGAATCTGAATACACTGGCTTTTCAGAATAGAGGACGTCAGATGGATGTCCATCTGAAAACTAGTATTGTGCAATAGATGAAAAATTTTGCTCTAGGGGATCATTGGAACCATACTTACAGAATAATAAAGCTTTAAAGAGCATATATTTAAAGGAAAGGTGATCAAGGCTAATTGTTGGGTGACTGTCATTTTACTGTCTGTGCTAAGTCACAAGACACAAATATGCTGCGGTTGGTACAGACTCTTAGAGAGGACAAGGACTCCCCTGTCTCTGCCCTCAACTCTAGTTTCAGGCACCTTTACATTTAGTTTTTGACATCATTTAACATCAGAGGGTTGTCATTACAAGTAAACAGGACCCCTTCTCTCTGATGTCATTGACAAAGTGTATACATGGTCTGTCCTGAAAGTATCGACAGTGCACAGACTCTCAATTATATTGACATTGGCTTGATACTTTCAGGACAAACCTCCTCTACTTTTGAAAGAGCTGCTGTCCTTCATGTCCTTGACAAATTCAAACGTTTTCATTTATTCCATAGTCGTGAGACACGGAACAGAGGCTGCGGGTGGTTTAGGAAGCTGGGGCCCAGGTGCACGTGGGGAGCAGAGGGCATGGTCTGCCAGGTACGGGGTTTGAATGCTTACCCTGGGGGTGAGGAGGCGCTCCGCACAGAGAGGATGCGCGCGGATCACCACAGCAGAGTGCTTACAGCCTGAGTGCGCGCTGACGAAACTCTTCGTCATTAAGGGAGCAAGTGGCCCTAAGAGATTCCTGTTAAAAACCAACAGACGGAGGCCACCAGGAGGATGGCAGGGCCAGTGCTCCACTCTCTGCCACACACAGTATGGGGTAAAAGCAAACAGGACATAATTAGCTCTGATAAACAGCCGAAAAACTAAAATGATCCCTAGCCATGGAGTCCCATTGACATGTGTGTATCATGTTTTCGTGAAGCCTGACAGGAAAATCTGGTTGGGGACTCAGAAGGCACAGACTTCCCAACGCAAATAAGTCCTGGGGAGGAAATATACAGCATGGTGACTGTAGTTAATAATGCTACCTCGTGTATTTGAAAGTTGCTAAGAGAGTAGAACTTAGAAGTTCTCATTACAAGAAAGTATTTGTGACGGTGCATGGCGGTGGACATTAACTAGACGCAATACACACAAATAGCGACACATTGTGTTGCACGCCTGAAGCTAATATGATGTTATTTGGCAATTATATCTCAATTTTTTAAATCTAGCGGGGAAAGGAACTGGGTGTAGAACCACAACTTTGAATGGCTGCACTGTGAAATGTTAAACCAAGTTCGTTCGTTCGTTTTTTAATGAGGTAGGCCCAACTACATCGCTCTCACTAGAAATGGTACAATGAATTCTAGTATTAAAGGAGTACAAAGGGTTTTGTACCACTAATAAGGTGAACTAATTTTAGAAATATTTTTGTACCTCATCTTGCTCATTTTTCTAATTGCGATGGCTGCAGAATGAGCCGCCCTAAAACAGTGGCTTAGAATAGCAGCAGTTTCGGTGTTGCTCCCTGACTCACAATCTGGGTCAGTTCATCAGGGATAGGTTCTCTCTGCTTCATGTGACATCACCTGGGTCAGCTCGAAGGCTGGAACCTGAGTCACACAGCCAATGCTGACTGTCAGCTCCTCCCCAAGGGGGCCATCTCCACTTCTATGTCAGCTCAGGGCCTCCCAGGCACATGTCCCAGGAGAAAAAGAGCCACGCAGGGCAGTGTCTCCTTTCACGGCCTCGTCCAGCTGGGCTGTCACAAAGTGCTGTCCAGGTTCAAGAGGAGGAAATACAGACATCACCCTTCGATCAAAGAGTATCAGTGTCGCATTGCAAAAATAAATTAAATTGGTAGGAATAGATGAGGCTGATATGGTCATCTTTGGAAAAACAATCATCCAAATTTGTCATTTTTATTGTCTTACTATATTTCCTATGTTTTGCACAGTATATCAGTACACATTCACATTTTAATTTTAACTAAATATGAATATACTTATGAGATTGTCAAAATGTTTTATAAGTTAGGAGGCAAAATTACTTAAACCTCTTTAACGTAGGGGATTGGAGGTAAATAAAACAATGTGTATTTGCATAACATGACTGACCCTCAACATATTTTAGTTTCTTGGTCCTGCTTGGCCTTTAGACCAGCAAGGAGTCCATGCCTGGGAAAAGCATGTTATACTAGGACTCCTCTCTGATATTCATCTCTCCACCCCTAGATTCTCACAGCATATTGAGCCTTTGGTACCATATATATATACATTTTTTTCTTGCATTTAAGTTATGTGTGTAGAGGCCATAGAAAACCAAGTCTTATTCAGCTCTGTGTGCTCAGCAGATAGCAGGATGCATTGTACACGGTGGGTTCCCCCACCTCAAACATTGAGTAGAATGGATTTGGCAACGTCTTAGGACCCCAGGGTGGAAAGTGATAGGAGAACTGATTGATATAAGTAGAGAAGAGAAGAGAAGGAAACATGTTTTCATAGTTTATTCCTCAGGCCCACAGCTCTCCCTGCAATGGCCTGTGTATCTTCCAAGCCAATTCTGAGGGCCATTATATATATAGTAAGTGGGCAGAGAAAGAGAGATGACCAGGTCCTCGGTCCAAAGGATAGTGACTGCCTACCTCCTACTTTTGGCACAGGGGCCAATGTTTTTGATCTTGTGGCTCATGGTAGATGGCAATGGCTCCAGCTTGGCAGGCATGTCACGTGTCACTGGCTGAATAAAACCTTTGACCTTTCGGCTTCCTCAGCTGTAAAGGGCTGGGGTGCTTTCGGTGAGTTCTAAGGTGCCCTGCAGCTCAAACAGGTTGTGGTCCTCCAAGCCCCTGGGACAGGGGCCTCACGGGTGGACACAATGCTGGGGAAAGGGTGGTGGTCCTGATCCATGGTCTAAATATGGCGCTGTCTTCCATGAAAACCATTGAAAATACAGATTATTCCCCAATGCCCAGCATAGTACCTGGCCTTGCAAAAGTGCTCAGAATATTTGTTTTGTGTGATATTATAAAGACTATAGCTGGTCTTCAAAATTCCTTGGACTTTCCTGAGGCAAAATAGTATCTTTTATGATAAGAGTTCACCTGAGTTTATGCTAATGAGGTGATTCTTGCTGGGCCCTTAAATATTTTCAAGAGGGAAAGAGAGACTGACCATGTCACATCAACAAGGCAGATAATTATGATTAGAGGGTTGAAACTTCCACCCCCACCCCCTGGCCTCCAGGGAGCAGAGCGGGGCTGGAGATTGAGCTCCTTTAATTCATTGTATCAATGTGGTGAAATCTGGAATCAAACCGAGCACCAACACTGCCGAGAGCTTCCTGGTTGATGGAGTGCCAGGAGGGTGACATGTCCAGAGAGACTGATACACCCAGAGAGGGCAAGGAAGCTCTGTGCCCTTCCTCTGCGACGTCACTCAATGCACCTCTTTCATTTGGTGGCTCCTGGGTGGTAGCCTTTAATAATTCTAGTGAATTATCAAATCTGAAGCCAGGGTCAGAGAAATCCCTGAATTTGTAGCTGATTCAGACAGGAGTGCAGATATCGTTGGGGTGCCACTTATACTAGGCATCTGAAGTAAGGGCCATCTTGGTGGCCTTGCCCTTTATCTTGTGGGATATGACACCAACTACCCAAAGTCCTACCTGAAGGACCTCACCACCTTTGATTCGTGGGGGTCTGTGCTGACTCTAGGTGGTCAGGGTCAGAACTGAATTGAACTCAGGAGACCCAGTGGTGGTGGAGAATTCATTTTGGTGTGTAAGTTATTTTCATAGATGGTAATAAATAACACACTAATGGGCATGCACCCTGTTCCAGGCTGGGCTCTGATTGCTTTACGTAGATTACCTCATCTAATCCTCACAACGAAACTATGAGGTTGAAGTCACTGTTATCCCCATTTTACGTGTAGGAGCTGAGGCACAGAGGGGAGAA
Source organism: Noctilio leporinus (assembly GCA_004026585.1). Classification (NCBI taxonomy): domain Eukaryota; kingdom Metazoa; phylum Chordata; class Mammalia; order Chiroptera; family Noctilionidae; genus Noctilio; species Noctilio leporinus. The sequence goes on from PVIW01000513.1 coordinate 222,828, forward strand.
TCACTTCCATTTCACACAGCCGGTGGATTTAAAGTCAAGCAATTGGCTTTAGAGCCCACATCCTAGACCACTACCCGCCTTACCATAGTCCCACTGCTCAGCTCTGCCTTTGCGACCACTCTCACCCCACCCCCTCCCCAGCCTCTCTCCCCCCAGGAGCTGAAGGAAACCAGAGAGTCAGGCCTGAAGGTGCTGGGCATATGTGGTGGCAAATATGGAAAGGATCTTCTGAGACACTTCATAAAGGAAGCTGTGATATGGCTGTCATGTGCCTCCTCTCAACTTGGATAGGAAGTGTGAAATTCCTACCCTATTAATCAGAACCATCACCAGAATTAATATCATTAAACAGCCCTGTGCCTGAACAAAAGTTCATCACCAGGAAGACGTAGACACCGTCTCTGCCCAAGAGGAGAGAGAACACTAATGGGGACAAACCTGTCTTCCTGTCTTGGGAGAAGCAAGTCCCACTTATCTGAATGGATGTGAAGCGCTCCACCGCTGCCCTGTGCCCTCCCCGTATCCCTTCGTATGTAAAGTATTTTCTATTTTGGGGACAGAGCAAGACTAGATTAATAGCAGTGCTGGTGACCCCTATCTGTAAAGGGCTGTGGCCTCTCATGAAAATACTTAATAGAGTTCTTTCCCTTTAATTGCATGCCACGATCTTTGGGGGCCCATTCATCTCTATGGATGCTCCAGGCACTCGCCTCCCTCTGTAATACGGTTCTGGCTGAGTGTGGAATCAGCTGATGAGGCCAGGGGTCCCAAGGCAGCACACCATCTGGTCAAGGTCATGGGTGGCAGATTACCAATTAGGAAGCATGGCAGGGAGGATGTTGTGTGGCTGGGGGCCAGGAATAAATGGTGGATCAGCCATTAGTGAGGCAACCAGTGTAGGTGTTGCAACAGATTAATACATAAATCTGTGCTCTTGGGGGATTCTGCATGAAATCTTGGATTTGGTCACTAGGAGCTTTCAGAGGGGGATCATGAAGCAACTTGATTTAAAGGTGAGCATTCACCTAGGGCGGTGGGCTTCAGACTTCAACGTGCACCTGAATCACCTGGAGGCCTTGTTTAAATGCAATTTCTTTTTCAGTGAGTCTATAAGGGGCCTGAGATTTTGTATTTATAATATCCCAGGAGCTGCCAATGGGCCATGGACCACTCTTTGGGTAGCAAGATCTTCCAATGAGTCTTATCTGGTTCCCTGCTTCCCCTCCAGAAGACCTCCCCTGCAATAACCTAGGTCACCTAAGCCGGTGTCCACAGACACACCTTCTACTCAACTCCTTAGGTTAAACGAGGTCCCTTTTGTGTCTTAATGGTGAATAATTAAAATCTAGTCCCCACATTTTTCCTTGTTCAAGTTGTACATGTAATACTTAAATATATCTGAAATATTTTAGCCAGCCCATAAATCATAAGTCTATGACTTAATTTGTGAACTCTCCCTGATTTACCTCTAACATAAAGGCTCTTTTCTTTTAAGGCTAAAATATTACAATACCATTATTATTATCAAAATTGATCATTTTAAATGTCATCTAATATCTAGTTTGTGTGCAGTTTCAGATAATTATTCCCAAAATGTCTTTTTTATGGTTGATTTGTTTGAATCAAGATCTACCAAGTTGCATTCTTTGATTCGTATCTTAAATTCCTTTAATCTCTAACAACTCCTCTGATTATTTTTCGCTATTCTATTCTATTTATTTGTTTAAGAAACTAAGTTATTTCCTCTAAGAATTTTCCTCATTCTGACTTGGCTGGATTGCATCCTCTTGGTGTCATTTAACATGTTCCTTTAACCACTATATTTCCTGTAAATGGATAGGTGAATCAGAGACTTACAGATTCAGTACCATTTTTTCCCTTCAGTATTACTCCTTAAATGGTCCTATGTGCTTTCTACTCTTATCGCATTGGGAGAACCATAACGACTGGCTGTTTCTCTTTCAGGGATGTTAGGGTCAGTGCTTGTAGTCAGATGACACTGACTGGGACATCCATTATGCAGTCCTCCCTTTTGTTTCCAGTTTTCACCATCATTGAAACCCTGGTTTGCACTCTTAAACGTGTCACTGTAGCATCCTGTGCTCTGTGCTTCCCAATCATGACGCTTTATTCATTTGCTTTCACTCTTTGATGGTGGATTCCCCAAGGCAGGATCATCCCTTCCTCTCTTTCTTTCTCTCCCTCTCCCCCCACCTCTCTTTCTCCCTCTCTCTCTCTCTTCAGCACCTAACGCCATAGCTGGCAGGCACCCAATAATCGTTACTGAGTGACTGAATTCTGCCCCTAACACCTCCTGAGACCAGTGGATGCCTGTCAGAGATTGGTTCTTAGGTTACATTCTTCCTAGAGGTGTCCAGGACTTTTCAAAGCTTGGTAACGTTGAAACGATTCCTTCTAGTGCTTCTGTCACTGTTGAGCTTATGTCACCTCAGAGACAAGGCATTTAAGCCATGATTGCAGGGCCCAGGCCCCACAGTGGCCAACAGAGGTAGGGAGAGTGTTGTCTCAGTCTTTGAACCAAGGAAACAGGTGTCAGGGCACAACACAAACTCGCAGGCCGAGACCCCCTGAGGGGCATGGAGAAGGGCCTGCTTTGGGAGGGAAGCAAGGAGGGTTCTGGGCAACAGTTTCCCTTTGCTTGTCTGAACCCCAACAACCCACTTTTTGAGTGGCGTGTTCGCTGATGCTTGCATTGCATTTCCCCCCGCTTCTTTCAGGAAGTCTTTGAACTTAACGATTCTCACATGGAACATTTCTTTCAAAGCTGTTTCTGGAATGTCCTAGCTTAGTTTTGGAGGCTAAAGGGTTAATAATAACATGTCCAGTAGGAGGAGCCCTAATCAATGGAGATGCCTGTGGTATTTTGGAATGAAGAGGAAATGCTAAAAGGAGAGTGGGGGGAAAGGTGCAGGGATTAAGAAGCATAATTGGTGGGTACAAAATAAACAGGAGGATGTTGAGAATAGTATAGGGAAGGGTGAAGCCAAAATGTACATGCATGACCCATGGACATGAACTGAGTGGGGGGAGGGGGTTGTTGCTGGAGGGAAGGGGCGCACCCGGAGGAGGGGGACAAAGAGGGAAAATTGGGACAGCTGTAATAGCATAATCAATAAAATATATATATGTAAAGGAGGTATTTACTGAGATCCCAAAGACAGCCCTTAAAAGAAATACGTAAAATTAAAAGGAAACTGCAAACTTTCCAGGTTCCCAATAATAGTGACCTCATTCCCCTGCCACCGTCAACCACCCCCATCCCTGTGACTGCCTCTGTCAATGTGGGTGCACACACTGACACACTCACCACGCTGACACACTCACCTGTACTTCAAACCTGTGGCTCTCACTGAGAACCATTTTGCTCCTCTGGGGACCTTTATCAATGTTGAGATCAGGGCTGTGGGGTATCTACAGGCCGGGGTCGATGCTAAATACCTTGCAGTGCACAGATAGCCCCTCAACTAAAAATTATCTGCCTCCCCACCCCCACCCCCCCCCCACACACAGAGTTTAGCCTTACCTGAAAGGCTGGAGCGATTAAAGATGTGACTTGATTGGCTGAAGTGGCTGCTTTTGAATAAAAGACTCCTCTCCTTCATCGCCAAACCTTTGCCTCTGGAATTGTGCCTAGAGGTTGGCGGTGGGCAGCAGGGTCCCAATTGCTGTTCTGTAACATTAGCTCTTTCACCATTAAAAAACAAACAAACATAAAAAAACAACAGCAACGAAAACATTTGTCTTCAGGATCCATTCCGGCTTCAGACTCGATCAAGAGTCTGATCAAGAGTGTTGCCCGCTCTTGGCAACAAGGGGCTAGGTAGGCAGTCTCTCCAGACCAGTCGGAGAACCGACAGCTAAGTGGGCTGGGCAAGCTGCGTGGCAAACAAGACGTTTCAGTGGAGTGGCCTTATCCATTCACATGAAATGTCTGTTCCATGAGCTTTTCTGGATTCAAGGCACAGTGTATGGGTATGGATATGTCATCTCTGCCTTTCACAAGACATAAACCTCCTTGCAACTTTTAAAGTCATAGCTTTAAAAGTTATACACCCATCCCATTGAAGGCCTCGAAACTCTGAGGCCCAAGCTACAGCCAAATTCCTCTGGGCTTCTGACTCGAGCAGGTGACCCGGAAATCACTGCTTCCTCAGGAGGTGCCCGTGGAAGCGGCAGTGGGAGCAGCGTGAACTTCCCTGCCTGTATCCTCTAGAGGTCGTTGCCTGTCCCCGTTCCGGATCCTGGTCACACATGACGTCTTAGTCCCTAGCAGCCTCTGGCAAGTGCAGTCAGTTGCCTGGCACAGCCTCCACCCTCAGCCCTTAGTGTGCTCTGCGGGTTCTGGAAAGTTCAGCATTTCGTATGCCAAGTTTCCCTTGCTGCCGGGGTGTTGCATACAATTTAGGCTCTGCCTCTTACTTGCACGAGCAGGATTTAAATTGTGGAAGTGAGGCAGGGGCTGTCTTCTTGTTCTACCTGCTGTTGTGGCTGGTGAGCAAGATCAAGGAGACGGCGTATCAGTCATGAGCTTCCTGGGGTCCAGAGACAGTTGTGGTGGAGGCAGCAGCGGGTATAGGTCCTCGGTGGCAGTGTGGACTTGAACTCAACTGATCCAGGGCTGGCTTTCTGAGCCCAGCCTAGAATCCATTCCTGCCGTCCCTCTAATACCTTTACCACACCGCTTCCTGTATTAAAATCTTCTCTTTCTTTCTTTCTGCTTAAAATACCCAGATTTCTGTTTTATGCTTTGAACCTTGTCCCCTATAAGGTCATAAGCAGACGAGAAAGCTTTTGCCTTGTTTGCCGCTGGTCTAGGTGCAGGACGGAGGCCCCGGTGTAAGGGAGAGTAGGATATAATAATAAAGGGGATGCTAAGCTAGGGTGCGGCAGGGCCTGGAGGCACCTGGGCTTTTGCAATACATAAAGGATGTGTTCTTGAAAGTCATGAGCTTAACTGCAATATTGTAGAGTCCCTAGTGACTGGGCTAGGAGTTGAGAACAAGGATGAACTTGGGCTGTGAGCCGAGCAGAAATGTCTGTTAATCTAAGTCCTTTTATAGGTAAACGTGAAGAGGAGGTGGGTACCACTCATTAACAATAGCTCATGTTATGCAACCAAACCAGTGAAATGGTAAAAGTAAAGAGTGGGCTTGAGCACAACGCGATTGTATTTACGGCCAGTCAGACCTCAGGGTTCCTGGCTGTGGGTCATACCCATTGCTGAGAAGTTTAATTTCCCTGTTGTACCGCAGCAGGTATTTGAATAACCTATAAATTCACAGTGCAGCGATGTTCTGCATTTCTGGGGCACACTGTAGAGTCTCACATCTGCTGTTCAGAATAAATTCTGCACTACAGAATCTGGAAATTGCCTGCAACTATCTGTCAAAAAAAAAAAAAAAAAAGTCAGCTACAACAGGGGACTTTTTGCAAAAGCTGAAAATGGAAAGGTAAAGTGCTCTGTTGGATTGTAGAGGTCAGCATCAAAGCAGGGTCTTCGAGGCCGCCTGGGAGAGCAGCAAAGTGGCCTTGAATTCAGAGTGACCTTGGAGCTGGAAGATATTTCTCCAGTGATGGTGGCCATCCTACCCACCTGTTCTGTGCAGGGCACGGAGTGTCCTGCTTCTCTTGTGTGCATGTGACTCGACTCAATTGCCTAACTCTGGGGGTAAGATACTAGTTTGAGACTGTTTTTCCAGATATCCCTCCCTCCTTTTCTTTTCTCTTTTCTCTTTTCTTTTCTCTTTTCTCTTCTCTTCTCTTCTCTTCTTTTCTTTTCTTTCTTCCTTCCTTCCTTTCTTTCTCTTTCTTCTTCCCTCTCTTCCTCACCTGAGCATGTTTCCTGATTTTAGAGAGAAAGGAAGAAAGGGAGAAAGAGGGAGTGAGAACATAGATCACTAGTAGCCTCCCACAGGCAATCCAACCAGGGATTGAACTCCCAACCTAGATAGGTACTCTAAGCAGAGGTTGAACCTTAACTTTCCTATGTATGGTACGATTCTCCAACCAAAGGAGCCACCTGGCCAGGCCCCAGCTGGTTCTTCTGCTATCACCCCAGGGTGGAGTGTGTTGGAGGTCCTTAAGACCACCCCCAGGCTGGATGATTTATTAGAGGAACACAGGACCCAGGAAAGCAGTTATACTCATGGTTAGAGTTTATTAAAATGAAAAGATTAAAGTCAGCCAAGGGAAAAGGCACATGGGACAAAATCCAGGAGAAACCAGGTACAAGCATCCAGGCGTCGCATCCCAGCAGAGCGGGTGGGCATGGGTTTAGTTCTCCTGGTAGCAGTGTGTGCAAAACGCTGCCAGCCAAGCAGCCTCACCTGTGAGCCTTCGCAGACATGCTGTGCTGTGCTGACCTCAGCTCCTCAGACTGCAGCCCCACAAGCTAAACAGGTGCTCACCACCCATCACATTGCTGGCATGAGCTATCTGATCAGACTGGTAACATGTAACCCAAGGCCTCAGGCATAGAAAACTCACTTTTATCCCGCAGAACATTCTAGGGCTCAGAGCTCATCTCCCAGGAGCTGGCCCAGAGCCATGCCTGAAGTCAGGCCTTTCGGGGGAACGTGCAGGGTGGGGAAACCCAGGCCTCCTGAGCTAACCCTTTCCTGCGTGGGAGAGCGCACACCCCGCCTGGTCGGTGGCCCCCGGACTGACGCCTCATTCCACAGGAACTCCACACCCCACAGCCACAGGGGCTTGGTAGCCACAAGCTGTCTGTCCTGAAGGAGGATGGTCGGTGTGCAGACCGCCTGCGGAAAGGCTGTTGAAAGATGTAGGTGCGGCCTGTATAGCCTCAGGCATTTCTTGGACCTTGCCTCTCTTGCGCATCTCTGCCGCCCGTCCCTCGCCCCATGGCAGCCACCCTCGCCCCCTGGCCTCCCGTCTCTTCCCCGCAGCGACCCCACCGAGCTTTATTGGATGTAAGCGTGGCCCTAGGTGGCTCCCGTGGCAGCATGAGCTCCAAGCTCCATCACAAGCTGCTTGTTGGTTCTCGGTCTGGCCTGTGTGTTTGCACCGGGCACCTGCCTGGAGCCTCCTCCTCTTCTCACTTCCTCCCCTTGGCCTCATCTTCCAGATCGAGCCCAGGTGTCAGCCCTGACAGTGTTCCTGCCACGGTCCTCGCCCTCCCTCGCCGGGTCAGCCGCCCTCCTCTGTTTATTAGGACCCTGTTCACTTGTCTGCCTCTCCCTCTAGCCTGTTCTCACTGAGGGGGCCAAGAAGGTGTCTTACTGATTTCTTTATCCTAAATACCAGCACAGTACCAGTACCTGCCACATAGTAAGTGCTCAGTCATTGCTTAGTTATGAATAAATGAACAAATGCATGAGCGGACGTGAGAATGAACCCAACTCGAGCCAGACTTGTCTTGCCTCCTTTGTGAGAGTCTTTTGTCCCCCATGGTTTCAGGCAGCTGCCAGAAACAGATTGTGGGTGCGCATCTCAGTTCTGCTCCATAGCAGCTGTGAGCAGGGGCCTGGGACCGCATCTTGCTGAACCTCAGTTTTCAGAAAGCAGGGACCGTCACCGGGTCATTGTTCATATTAAATGACACGAGGTCTATAAAGCGTTTGGCACAGTGCCTGCGACAAAGTTTGCGCTCCATGTGGGAAAGTGCTGTTACTCCTATTCGTTTGCCTCTGCATCCCACCTGGTGTTGCATCGGGACCGATGGGGAAACTGTCATGGCTGGAACTCCCCTCATTTCCAGGTCTCAACAACAGCTGAGGGCAAAATGCCCCATTTTCCTGAATGCGGATGTTGGTGGGAGACAGGGGCGCTATGTCCCAAGACCAGAGTCTGCTGGCATTGTTTACTGAGATCCGTTCCTTTTAAGTCTCTCAGTTACTTGGCTCCCTTGACTCCAGGAGCTAAGAGGCCACCAGGTCCTTGATTCTACCTTCTCTAAATTCGAACTCCAGTTCTCATCAACACTGTTAGCAGACACTGCAGTTCGGAACTTTACCCCTGAACCTTAAACGGTTGGTTGAAATTATGTCCTCTCCTACTGTCTCACCCCTAGCCATCCTGCCTCTGATCCATTCTCAAACTGCTGTCCAGTTTCACCACCCTCAGGGGGTCAGTATGAAGACTGAGTGAAGCCTGTGGGATGTTTAGCAAGATGCCTGGATCATAGTGATCACGCTATAAATGGCCACTGTTGTTAGATCAGTGATGTCGTTCCTCCAAAGCTTTCACTGGTCCCCCACTATTTACAGAAGAAAGTCCAAATTCCTGAGCTCAACATTCAAGGCCCTGGATGACCAGAGCTCCACCCACCCTGAGCTGTTCCAGCTTCTTCCAACCTAGAATGCCTTTTCCTATTTTGCCTGTTGAAACCTGCCCACTGAGGCCAAGTATAAATACGCCTTCCATGAAGCATCTGTTGATTCACTTAGTTGTATGGCACTGTAAGTGGGAAATATGCCTGCAACAAAACTGGCCCTTGGGCGAATCACTACTGAGACTGAGTGACGATAGAGATTTCTGGTACTATGCAGTGTTTTTGTATGTGTTCCGAATTTTTCATAGTAAAAGATGAAAGACCAACTGCAAACAACATTTACGTTTTAGAACCATGCAAGTATTATTCCTAGTGAAGTTGAGTGGTGTGCAATGTTCCTAAATCCCCCAGGCTCTGTGCAAATGCAAATACACAAAGAAACATAAATAGGTGTTTCTTGCTTACAATACACTCATTATTAAGTGTTATGTTATATTTTAGAGTTTCACGGCTGAGCCATGCCCATCTCATACATTTCACCCTTCAGAATCAATTCCAGTCTTCTTGAAGCCCTCTGACTTCTTGTTCATATTTGCTATTTGGACTGGGTGCTTCATAGTTGAACTTGAACATTTTTTGAAGCTTTGCACTTTTTCTGATGTTTATAATGATGTTTCTCGTTGTTTTAGCCTTATGTTCATTTTTCCCCAGATAGCAAGTATGTGGAGTCGCTTTTATAATCAGAGCCCTCCATCCTGACACCTTCCACCTTTCTGCTCCAAACTGGGCTGTTTATTTGCTTTCTAGGTTAGCTAAGCCATTGTAATCCAGACTTGGCTTCTTTGCTCTCTGAAGTAGGAGAGTACTCTTTCTTTTGTATTAGCTGTTTTTTTGGTTTAAGCCCTCATTTTTCCTATAGTATGTATCCAAATAATTTACTGAGAAATAATATGTGGAAGGTGAACTTTCTTAGATCTAGCATATCTAAAAAAGGTTCCATTCCATCTTTATACCTAATTGACAGCTTGGCTGGGTATAAAATTCCAAGTTCAAAATTATTTTTCCTTAAGTCTTTAAAGGTATTATTTTATCTTCTTTTTGACATAATATATTGCTGGTACCAATACAAATCTTGTTCTTTTTAGATCATCTCTTCTTTTTCTTCCCCCTGACAACTCTCAGAATTTTCTCTGTGTCTTTGAATATCTAAAATTTCCCAATGATATGGTTACATGTAGGGCTAAGAACTCCCCTTCACTGCATGGTGGGAAGGAGGAAAAGGAAAAAAGGTGAAAGGAGGGAAGGAAAGAAGAGCAGGAAGGAGTGGTTGTTAACTTAACTAATACACTTTTCTCCCTAGTAATAAAAAGGAGATGACTTGTCTCTTCAGTTTACCAGGTCAGTCAACCATCTTAGAACTCAGTCACATTTAGACTTGGGTTTTTTCGTTTATGTGTTTGTTTGTCAATTTGAAAATCCATTTTACTCAGCTTATGAAGTCTCTTTTTTGAAGGTAATAATATGAGAAAGATGATGAATATTTTTTCTGGTATGAATGTATTAGTGAGGTGGATGAAGCAATAATCCAGCTTAGAAGGTGCATTTGGTATTGTAAGCCGTAGCCTTGGGATGGCAGGGATGGGGGTGGGGGGTTTCTGAGACCATCTTTGCAGTTGCGTATTCACTTTCTGAACCCTCTTCTTTACCCACTAAGTGACTTTCAAATGTAAGAGGCTAAAACATCGCCTCTGTCCCTGATCCCTTTAACTGTATGTAGGAACTTTGCAGAAAATGGAAATGCTCCTGGTTTCTTCTGGCTGAAGCCTTCACTCTCACCAGGGGCGGAGAGATGAGCAGCAGGTTTGGCCCCTGGTGAATTCTCACTTGAATCTCACTTCCTGCTCTGGGAGGAGAACGGAACTCCAGACAGCATTTTCTGATCTCCAGCCTAGATCAGCTGACCCTGCCTCTGCATCCTCTTGTTGAGACTGGTCCTCTTTAACCAGCCACTGCCTATGAATCTTTCCTAACATGGATCCTAGGATGGGATGTGGTTCCATTCTTTTTGTTGCTATTGACGCTGTGGTCTCCGCTAGGCTATATTTCTCCTCCATGGCTGAGAGTACCGTTCCCTGTGGTTATGCAGTTGCTACCAGTATTAATGGCCGAGATGTCTGTATCACTGCTTGTATTGCAGAAGGGGTAGGGAAGGTGGGAGTGCCATGAAAAGCAACCAGCAAGTTGCTATGTGCTGTTGTATTTAAGAAAGAAAGACAGGATGGGGTAGGGCAAGTGTTGGGAAAGAAGAGTTTCCAATCACCAGCTTGTTACACACACCATCTTGAGATTATTTCCTCTTTTTATGGTCATGATTATTATGTGAATGCTTTGCATATTGATTGTGCCTTGCTGCTACGGAGCTGGAGACCATGGCTCCTTTGGCAAACCCCATTGTGCTTTGATTCGCCAAGCCCATCTCTTAGGGTCATCCTCTTTCTGAGGGGCAGACCTCCAAGAGATACAGACGGTCTCAACAGAAGAGAAAACCTGATCAAAATTCCCTTGTTCTTTGTACTAGAAAATGATTTTAGCATCGCACTCTGTCCATCTGGACATCATTAATATTGTCAACCACTCCCTTCAGTAGCCTTTAATGTCTGAATAATTACTCCCTGTGGCCATCATCCGACAGGATGTCACTCCCCTCCTGATTTGCATTTCAGAGATAACAGGCAGCTTGGGAATTACAGGAGGCTTTGTGAGCTGTTCTGAAAGCCTAACACTTATTCCCACCATCACCTCAATCACATCATGTCCCCTCCTCTAAATCTGTCACCAAACTGCACAACCTTTCCCCCACTCAATTACCCCCTTCCTTCTGTTACACCGTCACTGGTTCTCTCTCTACCAAGCTCATCATCCTGATTGATAACTGGGAACAAAGTTGACTAATTGGCACGTTTCAGTGCTTTGGGTAGGGGACTGCCTGGACCTGAATGTTGACTTTTCATGCCTGTGTGAGATAAACCACTTCCCCCTTCTTCCCCCCAATATCTTCAATACTTTTCCACAATGCAGCTCACTTCTGTATAGACTCAACCACCCACCCTGGGGAAGTGAAATGTCTGGGCCCAGATTGCTTCTCTGGGTCTCCTCATGGGTGTCTTCCAGGTCACTGCTTTGTCCCCTTTTTTTACCCCATCACACAGACATGAACAAACAGAAATACTTTTTTTTCATGGAGCCAGGGTGAGAGGGAGGTCAAGAACAGTAAGTTGTTGTCTTTCAGAACAAGTATTTGCTTTTATTTTCCTGCCCCTTTTTCACATAAGTCTTTTCCTTTAATTTCTTCTTTTATTCCCCCACCACCACTTCTTAAACTCTTACCTCCCCACTTCTTGGTTTCTTTTCTTCTTCATGTCTAGGTTTGGCCTTTCTACACAATATGGAGCATCTGGGTATATGGGGAAAACATGCTGCTGTCAAATACCCAGATGTTTGGAAACATCTGGGCCTTTTGGCACCCAGCAGCAACAACAGCTGGATAATGGAATTAATTTTTCTCTTTTCAGTCATCACTTGACATTGGATGGACAGAGCCTTACCAGCCACCATGGAAGAACAGCCCATTATCTGCTAGCAATTCTTTTTTTCCCCCTCACACAGGGGGAATTTTCTCTGTCAGTCATTTTATTGTTGGAGTAAAGGGGAAGAAATTTGTTTGTCTCTTCTCAGGGTCCCTCCACACATCATCACTCTATGCCTCAGTTCTTTTCTTAGCGAAAGAGCTAGTGGGAACTGACAATTTCTTTAACCTCTCCCAGCCCCAGAGGCAGGAAAAAGAATAAGTGTGTGAAACACTATTTTCTCCACACCGTCTGGAGAATTTGACAGGGACTTGTTTCTTATTAGAACCGCTCTATCTGGTTTGAGATCTTTTTCCTTCTCTTTTCCTATCTTCTTTGTACCACTCAATGTACAAGAAAAAGCACAGTGATGGTGATTTATGATTCTTGCCCACTGTGTTCCACAAAGGACCGGTTATCTGTTTGTCTTTTTCTCAGGTAGCTGAGAATAACACAGCGGGGTCCCCCTGGGCGCCAGGCAGAAGGGCCATCTCTAGAGGCTGCCCCAGACCGTGAGGTGTTCCTGCTACCTCCAATTACACCTGGCAGCCTAACCACAACTTCCCGATGTTAATGAAGCTGCAGGACATCACGGTGTAGCAGCAGCCTTCCCTCTCTCCCTGAATGACAAATCCAGGCAGAGGTGCAGGGCTACAATCACAGCAGGGTACCTGGGTTTACGTATGTAAATTGGTGTGGGTTAAAGTAAGAATGTGTGTGTGTGTGTGTAAACAGCTAGACAAAAAGATGAAGGCAATGAACATGTTGGATGTTTCTGCTTTTGGTAGATTTCATGGAATAAGAGACAGCCCGCAAGTCAGTGCAGTCAGAGAATATATCCATCAATTTAGTGAAAACCAATTCCAGCGTGAGTGTTTGCTGGCGCCGCATAGACGCAGCCTAAGTGGCTGAGGGTCACTGGGTCAGTGAAGAGCCCAGGGTCGCCGGCCATGCAGTGTCCCCTCCCCCACCCCAGGGAGCTGTGTCACCTGCTCCACACAGGCTGAGACGACAGGCCAGTGTCTCACACTGACAGTCCTCTTTAGGATGCTGGCTTTCCCTTCTCCTGGCCGCCCCCCTCCCTCGCCTTCCTTCCCCGGTCCCCCTCTCCTCCCCCTCCCTCTCTCCACCTTCTCCCAGAGGAGGTGACAGACGGGCCTGTAATTTGGTTCCATTCGCTCGACTGGAGCAACACCTGCCCCCCTCCCCTGGGACTCAGGGTCTCATCCCAAACCATACAAGGAGCCAAAGACAAATCCGGGCCCACATGCAGATAGGATGGCGACAGAGAGAGGGGCAGGGAATGCTCGAGAGCCTGCCACTCTCTCTGGTTCTGCCAACAAACTGGGATAATCAAATACCTCTTGAAGTTCCAATTACTAAAAATCACCCAAAAGTTTCACTAGGTTTTCGGAGTTTAAAATAATAATAATAATTCGCTATTGTAGTAATCGCTCCTCCTGCTCCCCACTGTGTGACAATGGAAGAAAGTGTCTAGCATTAAGCAGTATTGACAAGAAAGCTCAGCCCTGGCTGGTGTGGCTCAGAGGATTGAGCACTGGCTTGTGACCTAAAAGGTCACGGGTTTGGTTCTAGGCTGGGCACCTGCCTAGGTTGGTTGGGGGCATGCCAGAGCCAACGGATTAATGTTTCTCTCCCCCTCTTTCTTCCTCCTATCTCCTCTCTCTAAAGATAAAGAAAACCTTCTAAAAAGAGTTCCAAAATAGAGCTAGGTGTAAAGAACAGGTGATATGAGATATGCAGATGTGTGTGTGTGACAGCTGAGGGCCGGTGGCATCTGTCACACGGATAACATAATAGGTGTGGAGTTCCTGGATGGGCTCATTTGCTGTATGTGGGGTGTTCGTGCCCACACTCAGCCTTTCTGGGAAAGCAGACCTGTTTCTTTTGACATTTATGTAGAATTGTGCAAAGGCGCAAATTGCTAAGACTTTCTGACCATTTCCCAAAGTTTCAGTGTTGTCAGGGTCATCCTGAGGAGAGTGACGCATCCTGGAGCAGTAAGTGGCCACGTCAGCACAGCACCTCCTAAAGTGGCAAGCAGGACCATGCCCCACATTTACCCCTCACTCACCAGCGCCCCTTCTTTGTGACGTTTCAGTTTTGACAGGAGAAGACAGGCCTAGCAGGTTCAACCAAGGTCTAGTCCAGGCCCAGGTAGCTTAAAGGAGAAAACCTGCTCTTCCAACCCTGTAGTTTATTTATTTACTTATTGTCACAAAAGAGAAACTTTGCATTTTTTCCTTTTTCCCCCCCGAAGTATAAGCTTTTGAATTTGATAGCCCTTCCTCTTCAGTTCTCCACTGAAATCCTTACTAACACTGTGATCTTGGGCATGTCACTGAATTTGTCTGAGTTTTGGTGTCTTTGTAAGGTAGAGTTCCTACCTCCTTGAGGTGTGGGAGGGTTGAGTGAGTTAATATGGAAAGTCCCCAGATAGGGTATGTGCTATGTCTGGACAGTGGTTTTGCTGATACTGCTACTTGTCACTAGGGAGCAATACAGGGCAGATGGTGGGGTGTGGACAGGTGTCAAAGGCCCCAAGGTGGCTCTGTGGCTGACAGGCTGTGAGAATGAGTGAGCCACGTAACCAAAGTGTAAGGCTGCACCCCTGGACAAGTGGCCTGAGGGGCTCACAGAGACAGCATCAGTGACAGATCTGTCACTGAAAGGACCATGTTAGGGATGCCTGTGATTATTCTTGATGATCTTTAGGTCTCCGTAGATGCTGCTGTAAGTGGGGCACCCCTACATCCTCACTCCTAGGTTCCCAGAGAGTGTTCTACTCCATGTCACCTCCTTACTCCCATTCCTGACCAACAGTTAAGAGAATCCAGCTCACTTTTTGTTATCAGATCTTTCAAATCTGCATGATTTTGGCTCTCAAAGTGTCCCAGGGGCCCTGGCCTATAGCTGGTCAGTCGGCCACCACTGGCCACCCTGGAATACACATGTGTCAGCCTTGGCCTGTGGAATGGTCTTCTGTGCTAAAACGGTTGGTTCTCAGGCATGGCTGTCCTTGGTGGGGGCTGGGGACAGTGACCACAGGGGTACTCACATCTAACATGTGTGTAAGAGGAAGGGCCAAGGTTAAGGACAGTAGAGGGGGACAGTGAATTTTTAAAGGGGAACGAAGACAACCAGAGATGATTCGACTGACCGGAGGAGAAAGGTAATTGGGAAAGATGGGTCAGACCAGCTGTGAGGTTCCCCTCAAAATGTAGGTGCTCATGGGCCCCCTTAGAAAGTCCTGTTGTTTCACTGTACCAGTGGCCTTTCAGTTACATTAAAGAAGAAGAAAGAGTCCTTGATCTTTTCGAGAAACTTCCTGACGTATTTATGGATGAAATGATGTGATGGGATTGGCTTCAAATAGCCCACAGGGGTAGCGGGAAAGCGAGGATCAGAGTATATATGAACTATCGGGCTTATTAGAACCCAGTTTACTCATCCCTTACCTTTTGTAGATGTTCCTAAATTTTCCATGAAAGTATTTTATTAAAAAAAAAAAAAAAAGCAGTTGCTCAGAAAATTGGCACTGATGGGTATGATGGGCCATTCATACCCGAACCAAGGCAAACCCCTTACTGCAGACTCCACCCCCAGGACCGCTCACCTGCCTGGGACCAATCCAGCCCTCGCTATTGTCAGCGCACCTGGTCCTGTCCATGTAGTCAGCTCTGAAGGATGATTCTCTCATCTCCTGCCCTCGGTCAGTTTGGTGCTCAGAACCTCTGGGGCAGGCCGCCGGGGCAGACGGAGCCAAAGGAGGAGCTCCCAACTCCTCCATTCACAAATCTAATCACCTTTCCCCGACTCAAGCTTCTGAAATCTCCCCTTCTCCTGATACCTTTTTATGATCAGGAAAGAGATGAAGAATCCTCTCCTGACCTGGAAATTTGTAACAAAACTGAACAGAAAGTTCCAGTAATTTTTTCTTTCATTACCTCAACAATAACTGAATGCCCTTGAATTTTGGGAAAGGTTGCCTGACAGAGGGCCCTGGAGTACGTGCTGCTGATTTCTCCACATGCCTAGGCATGCTCCAAGTGCTGTACATGAATTCATTCAATCATCTTTCTAGTAATGCTGTGGGATAGGTATTATCATCACCCCCATTTTACAGGCGAAAAAAGCCAAGGCACAGAATTAAGTAACTTTTCAAGACCACAGCCAGTTAGCAAGAGTCCTGGGGTTGTCAGAGTTTGTGCCCACAACCACTCAGCAATAGTGCCTGTCACGGACTTCAGTGCTCTAAGGAAAACCTACCTTTCAAGACAACATGGGTGGAACTGGAAAGTATTATGCTTAGTGAAATAAGCCAGGCAGCAAAAGACGAATACCATATCATCTCACTTTTAAGAGGAACCTAATGAACAAAACAAACAAACAAGCAAAATAGAACCAGAGGCTTGGAAACAAGGAACAGATTGACAGTGACCAGAGGGGAGAGGGATAATGGGAGAAAGAAGGGGAAGGGTCTAGTGGAGGAACTAGTATAAATGATCCATGGACATGGACAACAGGGTAGGGATTAACTGGGAAGGAGGGGGCAGTGGAGAGCAATGGGGGAAAATTGGGACAACTGTAATTGGATAATTTAAAAATGTAAAAAAATAGGTACAAAGATAAAGTTACAATAAAAAGTAACTGCTTAATGTTTAAGAAAGAAAGGAAGGAAGGAGGGAAAGAAAGAAAGAGGGAGGAAGGGAGGAAGAAGGGAAGGGAGAAAGGAAGGAAGAAGGAAAGAAAGAAAGAGAGGGAGGGAGGACGAAGGGAAGGGAGGAGGAAGGAAGAAGAAAAGAAAGAAAGAGAGGGAAGGAGGGAGGGAGGAAGAAGGGAAGGGAGGAAGGAAGGAAAGAAGGAAGAAAAAGAAAAGACATAAGTCAGGCATCCCGTACAGAGTGCAAGAGGCTCTCAGACTTTATGTTTTGTGGTTTATTCCATGAATTACTATTTACTTACCTATATAATGTGTAATATCTTCTAGGACAAAGACTATTTGTTTGACTTTCTGTAGAACTAATAATGCATCTAATACTGATGAATACCATTGGTGGGGGCCACAAATCATTAACACATTGATGAATTATTACTGCATTATTATTTTTAGCTTCTCCTACGTGTACTGTAAATACAAAGGTCTTAATAATAGCTCCCATTTATTGAGCCCTTATTCTTTTACTACTGGCAAGCACTCTGCCTTATCCCAGGGAAACCTCACAGAAAGCATTTGGGATAGGTACAAAAGAGCTGTCCCCAAAGTATTGAGCATACAAACTTTCAATTATATTGACACTGGCTCGATACTTTCCGGACAGGCCTCCCAGTCTGTTCTACTCCTTTGAAAATGGAGGTGAAGGACTGTAGTAACATGTGCAACGCCACACATTCAGAATAAGTTGGAGCCGTGGTCTGAACCTGGTCCCGGACTCCTGGCTCTCGAACACAGGGACGGGGGAAACAGATACATCATGACATCATGTTGTTTGTATAGGAGGCTCAGAGCAGAGGAGCCAACGTCACCAGAAATTGAAGGAAATTTTGCAAAGCATTGCCTTTGAGTTGGGTGGCAATGGGATAATTGGAATTTTCAAGCCAAAATATACAGCTGGAGGAGAGCATTCCCGGCAGAGGGGCGGCGAGTGTGAAGGCCCAAGGTATAAAGGAGCCGGCACCTCCAGGGACGCGAGGAAGTCAGGATTTGGCAGGAACGGTGAACCTCAGGGACGGAGGCTGAAATGATGCTAGAGTGTCAGGAACGAGTGCCCAGAGAAAGAATTTGAGTTTTATTCTTTTATAGGCAATGAGAAGTCTTCAGGAGGTGTTTTCAGGCAGAGGATACACGTTAACTGTACTCGGGGCAGCATGAGAATGGGGGCTTCCGTGTGCTGAGGGGTGTGGGTGGGAGAGGGGGGCTGCGGAGCCAGGCCCACCCATGTGCTGGTGAATAGTAATGCGGAGGCCCGTGTCAGGTCAGCCCCGTCTGCTCCAGGAGGGGCAGGCCCAGGGCCACCACTAGCCTGCAGAGTCTTCCTGACCAGTTAGCACTGAGCCAAGGCACACAGTTGACCTGGCGAGCAGAGCACAGGCTCAGTCCCCACCTCCGTGTGTCCCGTTGGTTGGGTGGCCAGGGCACTGCAGATGCTGCACTGCTCTCATTGCCCGCGGACTGAGGCTTCCCTAAGTGCATGGTTGGAGAGAGGCAGAGCAGGTGCCTAGTGTAGGGTGCGTGCGTGGCAAGCCGAGGGAGATGGCAGAGGGTTACGGGTAAGGACAGGCACTTTGATAAACACATAAACATGGCTTCATGACTCTGGGCAAGTTCTACATCTCTCGGAGCAGTAAGTTCCTTGTATGTTAAACGGGAGACAAAAGTACCCACCTCACTAGGTTGTTGTGAGAAATCAATGAGACAATGTATGCAAAGCACTTAACTTGGTAAGCACCTAGTACACACCCATGCATGTTAGCTATTAATAGTCCTGCTCCGACCAATGCGAATGGAGGTGGCCCTTCTAAGCCTGGAAAAGGGTATTAGCTATACATGCACTCAATTCGTGGCCCCTCCTCCTGAACTCCTGCCACCCCAAACCTTGGTGGGTAGGAGACCAGCATCCAGAGTGGACAGCATGGGTGGGGACTGGGTAGGTCACAACATTACAGAGGTCAGCTCCATCCATACAGGTCTGGGGCCACCTGTGCATGGGGCAGGGCCACGGGAAGAAGCCCCAAGAAGAGGGAGGGTTCATGTTGGAAGCAGGCGTTCTCTGCCCAGTCCTCAGTCTACTCTTCCTCTCCCGGCCGCTGCCCCACCCCGTCCTCTCCCTTGGGTCTTGCCAAGGACTTGTGCCTTTTTTTTCTGGATATTTCCAGACAGTGGCGGAAGTCAGGAGAATCTCTGGGCATAGAGATATCCTGCACAGGTGTGGCCTTGTCCACCGGACCTCGGCAGGCTAATTTTCTGGGGAGCCGTAATGCCCTGGCCATGTTGAGCAGCTCGGAGCAGAGGGAAGAAGGTGCGCGCAGCAGGAGGAACTATGGTCCCGGGTCTGCCAAAGGAAAGAGCAAACCAGGGGTGAAGGCCCAGGCCGCTGCCAGCAGGAAGAGGGAGTGTTCGGCACAGGCTGTTTTGGTGGCAGGAGCACAGGACAGGCTAACAGGTGGCAGCAACTGGGGCAGGCAGATCCAGGTCTCTACTAGGAAGCTCCCTTCTCAGAGAGGCTTTCCCTAACAGGTTTATGTAAAGCCCCAGCCAGCCCCTGCAGCTGACATTCACAGCATTTAGGGCTACCTGAAATGAACTATTGTTTATTCATTTGTTGTCAGTGGACTGCTCTTCTCCAGCACGAGCTGCCTCATGTGTGGCTCTACTTTTAGCATCTCCAGCAATGCCTGGCACACAGTGGGTCCTCAATAAATACTTGTTGAATGTAAGACTGCATGGGCACCATCATCGTTATTTAAAGAAGCATCATTCCTCCCTCCCTATAGCTGACTAGCCACTGAGCCTATGCTGTATGCCAGCATGAGTCAGTCACCTCTGGTCCGGGAGAGTGCCACACTGCTCACTGCCTTTCTCTTTGGTAGGTGCTCAGTGGCCTTGGACTTAAAAATGACACTGCACAGATCCTCTCCTGGGTTCACATGGGCTATGTAGCTGGGGAGGAATTTTTTTTAAAGGTTTTAATTTATTATTTTTAGAGAGAGGGGAAGGGAGAGAGGGAGAGAGGGAGAGAGATATCAATGTGTGGTTGGTTGCCTTTCACCTGCCTTTAGCTACAGATCTGGCTGGAGACCTGGTTTGCAACGGGGTTATGTGCCCTGGCTGGGAATTGAACCAGCGACCGTTGGGTTCGCAAGCCGGTGCTTTATCCACTATGCTACCAGCCAGGGCTAAAATTTTGATCTTCATTGGTGTCTGCCCTGTGTCCAACTTCAAGGGTGAGGGCCTTCACCTAGGTAGGTGAGGTAGGCTCCTCTTAGAGTCAAGGCCAGAATTATGTTGGTCATTTGGGAGTTGGGCTCATAAACCAGGAAAGGGAAGCCCTCAGAAGGTCTCCAGAGATTGGAAATTGACTTTGTTTACTTGGCATAGGAGCAAGGCTGACTTTCCCAGCCGATCAAAGAGAAGTGCTATGAAGACTGGGAGTGTCCATCTTTCTGCTGCCCTCACGGTGGGAAGATCTGTGAACACTTAATCCCAATGCAGCACAGGTCTGCAGGCTGAGTGACCAGGACTCTGTCCAGATCCAAGGCCACCATTCTTTTTCATGTCCTGGGCGCTTCCCTACTGAGCCTCTCTATCTGAAGAGAGGGAGGCCTTACTGACTAGATTTCTATGAACCTGACTACAAGATACCTGGGTGAAAAGCAAAAAATGGTTATAATACCTAATACTTTATAGGCATAAAACCAAGCATCCTCTTAATCACATTTTCCCTCTACAACCAGAGACTTGGTGTGATGTAGACCCATAGTTCGTAATATTCTATGTGTGTGTGTCTGTGTAGAGAGAGTTATTCATGTCTTCTGCTAGTAGACAGAATATTTCACATTTTAATACTAAAAACTTTTGTAGGTAACGCTCTTCATATCTCAAGGTTGGCCTGGGGCTCATTTCTTGTTTGCAGGTGTCATGTCCTGAACCTACATCCTGGTCAGATGTTTGAGTGCACAGTAGTAATACACACCTTGTGCTCAATAAACGCCATGAGGCCTGAGAGCTATCATCTACCAGGGGCCTTCTTCTCACACAGCTACTTGACTTAGTGCAGGGACTTCAGCTCCCTGGGCCTCAGTTTTCCGACTCCAACTCGGAGAGTTTGGGTTACCTTCTAAGTTTCCTTTTAGAGCAAAAGAATCTACAATTCAAGTAATATTTTCATATACACACTATAATTTTCTCCACATCGAGAGAAGCATGCTCTAGGGCACCATCCTGGGTTGGAGGGGTATCTGTTTATAGGCTGATCAGTGTTCAGGTTGCGGAAGAGCATCTAAAACCTCAATACCTAGGTATGTTAAGGTTCTGTGTTGTTTTCTTCAGTTCCTTTCTGAGGAATTGAGTCCATTAAGACATTTCATGCTCAGTCAGCACGTTCATTATTTTTTTGACAGTACGCTTAAAATAAAGGAGAGGGCTTTATTTGATACCTTTATTTATATGCAAAACAGCGCACCATTCATGAGATATGAAAAACTCGTCAGATAGAAACCAGGTTATATCTATTTTCACTACAAAATATTGCATTATATAAAGCAACAGAGACACAAAAAAACCCTGAAAAGGACTAAAATCTTTGGATAGCAGATGTGGGTTTTTCCCCCTCTTGTCTCTAAAATACTCTTTATTTTCAGAGTTTCACAGCTGAGAACATGAAACATTTTCAGTTATAGACATTTTTTTTTTTTTTTTTTTTTTTGGTTGTCACGGAGGAAAGTAGTTTCTGAACTATTATTTTTTTTTAGGAAAATATCTTAATTTCCTAAAATCATCCCACTCACAAACATCACACACACACACACACGCACACACACACACAGAAGCTACTCTCCTTATAAACAGTTTGTAAAGTACTTTTTAGACCTAACTACAGATAAGAGTAACAACACTCACTTAAAAAAAACAAAAACAAAAACAAAACTTTAACAGTATGTGTTAGTGTTGCTGATCTCACAACAAAGGGACCTTTCAAGAACCAACATCTTAATATATAAAATATGTTTAGAAACAGGGAGAAGCGGGAAATTTCTTATGCAAGTGCAATACAATTAGAGCCGAAAGAAAGACCACAGTATAATCTCAGCAAACACGTAGAAAGTTAGACATAATTATTCCACAGGAAAAAAGTGTAAACACTCGACTATAAATAAATTGGCACAGAGTATCCAAAGTAATCACCACTCTGAAAAATAAATGTCTTGGAAAAAATACTCTACTCCTTCTAACATAAATAAAAATAGGTTGTCTTTTTCTAACTGCACCTATGGGTCCACATGTTTAAGGTCACAAATAGATGTTTTTGGATATATAAAGGGGCACTTTGCCTGAAAAAGCAGTCAGAGATTAACTTTTTCATTTAAATATGAATTTACCTGTCTACATTAGCGTCATACCTCAAGGTTCAAATCTCACCAACCTCAAATCTTCCCTCAATTTGTCTGTTTGTTCTCAATGTATCTTTTTAACCTTACCAAATATGCAGGGCTTGTCTGTTGTGTTTGGATGCTAATCTAATAATTCTTTTCACATCCGAATGGAAAGTTTTCTATTCCACCTCTGTGTGTTTAAAACCTCGACGTTTCGGAATGCTTGATGATTTGTCAATTAGAAAAAGCCAGATCGTCTCCAGTTACGAGCCTGGACTCACTCTAAGCTTCTGCCTTCATTTTTTCAAAACTTCAAGATCCATGGGCGATAAACTAAGGAGAACTCCCGGTGAGCTAAAGGAACCGCCCTTGAAGGGACCCCAACACCGGGAGGGAACACCTGGAGTGCGTCCCGGGTGGCCACCGGCCTGAGAAATACCCTCTGCGAGCTGCAGGGCTCGCCAGGCGATCCCACCTTCCCGAGTCCGAAACCTTCCCTCGTCGCCCTGCTGATCAGAGAGAACACAACACGCAGAGAACTTCTTCGCAGTCCGGGTCTCCAGCTGAGCAGCCGCCTCCAGCGCCCGCCCCGCAGTGGCCTCCCGGGCGGGTCCCCGTCCCGCCACGTGCGGCCCACAGCCTCGCGCGGCGCGCCGACCCTACACGTCCAGGACGTGGTTGAGATAAGAGATGTAGCAGATGGCCAGGCGCAGGATCTCGATCTTGGAGAGCTTCTTGTCCGGGGGCAGCGTAGGCAGCAGTTTGCGGAGCTCTGCGAAGGCCAAGTTGAAGGCCTCCACACGGATGCGCTCGCGGGTGGCGTGGGCCGACCGGTACTTGGCCGTGGCGCGCCGGCGCCGGCGCTTCTCCTCGCGGCTCAGCTGCTGCGGGTGCGGGTAGAGCGCGGCCCGGCCGCCTCCCTTGCCATCGCCCTCGGCCTCCTCCACCTGCTCCAGGTCCGACACGTTGCCCAGCACCTTGGCATCCGCGCCGCCCAGCGACTCGGGATCTGAGTGTGCCGAGCTGGGGTGGTCCGAGTCGGCGGCTTGGTCCGGACTCAGCATCATTTTGGAAGCTGAGGGGGGTCGGAAAATCAATCAATGAAAGAAATCAGGGTCTTTCTATTGGAACAAGGGTGGGGAAGGGCCTACCCCACAAGGCCCCCAGGCCTCCCGGCCTCCTCCCCACACCAGGCCGGCGCCCTCGCGGAGCTAGCCCCGCGGGGAGGGAGCGCATCTTGCCTTGGCCCGGCGGCTTCCTGGGCCTGACCGCCCGGCCTGCAGGAGGCCGAGGCCCAGCCCAGCGAGGCCTGGGGTTCGTGCCGCCTCCGGCGATAAACCACCTCCGCCATTCTGCCTCCCTTAGTTCTTCGTAGACAAATGACTCCGAAAAAGCGAACACATCTGGGTTTCGCTCGGGGCACCGAGCCCGCTTGCGGGCCTCAAGCTGGTCTGGGGCGCGGGGTGCAGAGTGCCGGGCGCTGAAGAGGAGCCGGGCTCGCCTGCGCGCGGACGGGGAGCAGGAGACCCGGACGGGAAGGCGTCCTGGTCACCCCCCTGCCCCTCAGCGCCTCTCCAAAGTCATAAAGGAATCACTAAACAAACGTGGAGGCTCCTTGCAACACAACAGCGACTCGTATGCCCTCACAGGCTCCGAAGCACCATCTGTCACGCAGACAGCCACACACATCGGGGGCCCAGGGACACGGCGACGTGGAATAAGACAATGCGCCCGGCAGTCTGCCGACCACTCCCGGGAAAACGCGGGAGGCCGGAGCGCTGGGGAGGAAGGGGCAAGGCAGGGCTGGGAAAGGGGGCAGAGGAGGTGGGCGCCGCGCAGGATGCTCTGGCCGGAGCTGCACCTTGGCCAGCAAAGTTCGGGTGCTGGGGTGGGGTGGGGTGGGGTGGGGGGCAGAGTCGAGAGCCCGCAGCTGTGCCGCGAGGCCTGGCCAAGGCCCAGCGGGTCTGTCCCCCGCTTTGCTCCAAGGCTGGCTTACTGGAAAGGTAGGCTCGTTGGGCTCCTCCGGGCGCCTAGAGCACAGGGCCCTGCTGCACACCTTTGGGAAGGGAGCGGCCCACGATCGCCGGGCTCCGGGGGAATTCGGGCTCCGAGAGGGGCGGGCCGGAGGAGAAGGCACCTGAGCGTGCCGCGCGCACCGGCAGCGGGCGCAGCACCGGGACCGGGGACAGGCGGCGAGCCCGGGTCCCGCGTGTGCAGCCCGGGCAACGTCGCCGAGGGAGAGATCCGCGTGGGCGCGTGAGGAGGGTTTGCTTCCAGGGAGACAAAAGCGGGGATGCGCTATCTGCTCTCGGCACTGCCCTGGCTTAGGAGCAAATTTGGCTTCAAGACGGCTTTCATTTCTCTGCGAGGAAAACACGTCCTCTAAGGCAAAATAAAAACAAACGCTCCAAGTAACTGCTTGTGACTCCCTACGGGCTTAGAACTTGCAACCATACACCGGCTTGAAAGGGCATAAATAAATAAGCGTGTAATGGAAAAGCAGAATAAGTCACTACATAGCTGTAGTTCAAGTAAAAAAGTTCCTGGGTTGCCCCCAAAGAAAGCAAGCTAAATTCTCCTCCGGATACCTTTCTAAAATATTCATAAACAGCACGTCGTGTATGTATTTTATTTCATTAACAATTAACTGAAATGCATCTGTCAGTTCAATATGAACAATCTAACTTAGTCCCAAACTGGAAAACAAAAATTATTTAAAGGAGCCTTACCTTATAAAAGCCTTTTCGATAATCTTTTCTCCGATCTTTTAGAGTTAAAATTCCAAGGAATGGGAGGGGGGAGAAATTCCGAAATATATTAAAAGCAGAAAATATTTATTATATTCAAATATGAAAAAGTAGCTGTCATCTCGCCGGTGTCCACAGCAAGGGACGATAATATCTCAGGATGTGGACAATACGGATGATTGTTTACTTAGTTGAGAGATCAAAAAATGTCTTTTCCTTTTAATGGTTCTCCAACATTTCTGGAAATTCGTTGTTGTTTTTTTCCCCCTAAGTGACAGGATGTGGCGTATTGCAAAGTCTCCTGCCTTTTTTTCCTCTTCTAGGTCTCTATAAATAACAAAAGAGATGCAGAGATAAACAGGGTCACATCAAAGGGCTGATTCCTTCACTTTCTAATAGCGGAAGAATCAATAAGAAAGATGGTTAAGATAAGGTACAGCTGTAGGGTTCCTTTGCTTTCCCTTAATAGGCTGAGCAGAAACGGGGAAGTGCAAGGCAGAGATGCGATCTTGCTCAGAAGTGATTTTTTTTTTTTTTTTTTGAGATAAGGCTTTGTTCAGCTGATGTCTCTCCCCAGTTCCCAGGAACACAATACTGAAACTCGGGACTAAGCTTGCCTCTTCCTCTTCCCCTATTTACTTGTATGTTGTATAAACAGACACCTATGTCCAGTTTCAAAGTCTTTCCAAGGCTTGATTACATCTCCCACCCCCCACCCCTTCCTTTCTTTACCTTGTAGCAAAGTATACATGGTCAGTGTCTTGGAGATGCTTGGAGAAAGGTTGGTGACAAGTGAATGTCTCCCG
Source organism: Noctilio leporinus (assembly GCA_004026585.1). Lineage (NCBI taxonomy): Eukaryota > Metazoa > Chordata > Mammalia > Chiroptera > Noctilionidae > Noctilio > Noctilio leporinus. Next base: position 248,374 of record PVIW01000513.1, read on the forward strand.
GAGGAACAGTGACAGGGAAGCAGAGAAAGAAGAGGGTGGCAGAGCCGGAGGCAGAGATGCGCGTGGCTTCTTGGCTCTCCTGGTACCAATTGATTCAGCCTGGAGATGGTGGAAGAGATAAAGGCTTAAGAAGGGGGATGGAATTTTTTTCCCCTAAATTGATATTTAATGGGAAATCCTATTGGACAGAAACCTGGACATGAGTCACTTAATTGGACTTGACATCTGTCACAGTGTTGGAGTTTTCACAGCCCAAATATTTTAGCAGATCAGATTCCCACTGAATCTGTGCCATAAAATATAACAGTTGAAAGCAGTCCGTGATAGAAACCTTAGCCTCCAAGCAGAATCTATAACCATAATCTATTTATCTTTTTCAGATTATTGATGCAAATAAACAACATATTGACTATGGAAAAATTCTCCTGACATATTACAAAACCAGTACGTCCCCTTAATGTGTAGGAAAATATTTATATCCAGAACATGGAAAAATATACTGTATATGGTACCGCAATAAATATGCTCAGATATGCACTGGCTACCCTTTTTTAGTGATCATTTTATATTTTAAAAGGCACTGCAACAGGCTTGATTAAGCATCATCATCTTTTTGAGAAATATCCTGCCAATGGATTAATTTTCCAATATAAGAAAAAAACCCCTCAATTGATTGTCCTTGGTGGAGCTGGGAACAAAATCCAGGCATTATAATTGCAGGGATCACTGTATGGGACCATTGGACTTTCTGAACATGTTTGTTTTTCTCTTCACCCACTCATTCATCCAACTTAAAATATGGCATCCTACATGTGTTGATTACGGCAGTTCATTCTTGCTTATTTTAATCTGTGACTATTTCGCTGTGTGGCCGTGCATTGGACCAGGATGTAAACACATACAAATCAGCAGTACATTCTACACGTAATGCCTTTGCCTTCCACGACCCCATGGCTCTGAATTTATAACAAAAGGAGAAATCTAGTTCAATTATTTTGCCACTTTATATAGAGCGATACTGTTAGCCACCATCAATTACATATTTACAATTATTTTAGCTTCTTGGGTAGTGCAAGGAGAAAAATAAAGAATATTGTAGTCTTACTGCCACTTCCCTCCCCAATCCCTGGGGGAGCATTTGTGGAGAGAGAAGTTCTCACTTCCCCTCCTTGATCACTTTTTCCCTAAACACAGGTTTTGTCACCAGGAGAGGGGGTTGATCAGGCCACTCCTGGGAGTGACCCTCTGGGTTTCTCATGGCTGCCACCAGTCCTGTGTGCCTTTGCACATATTTTCCCATCCTACAGGAGATTCCTGGACCAGAATGGGGTGAGGGTGAGAGCAAGAGGTGCCTCCAGAAAAAAAAAGGGTGGGGGGCACCAGCGCTTTCCAGCCTCGCCTCCACCCTAGCACAGAAGGACACTTAAGTAGAGGCAGGAGCCAGACACATTCAACGGCAGCGGAAGCAGGTGGATGGATGAATGCCTCAAGGTAGTGAAGATGAAGGGAGACGGGCAGTTTCCCTAGTCTGGCTAGGAGCCTGAAGCCAACACTACTCATTCACACTCACATAACTGGAGGTGAACACACAGATGTACACCCACGATACCTCTATCCCTCATCCCCTGTTACTCACACGGGCTATTACACAGCTACATATTCCAACTGCAGGTTGAAAAAATCTGATTGTCATACTTCACAAGGCAACTGCTAGAGTGGGAAGTGACTGGTATCTCTGGTGATGCTGGTATTGGGGGAAGGAGGAGGGGACAAGGGGGCACATACCAGCGCAGGTTAGATCCTGCTATGGTGCATGTGCATGTAGACACATTCTCTTTTCTATTCAGGCTTTCTGCTTCCACACTTACAACCTGCATGTGCATAAACTAACACACAAGTAAACTGTGTAAACAGTTCACACTCAGACCCGTATGAAGCATGCCTAGACACACTGTGGTAGTCACAAGCATGCTCAACATTCACGCACATGCATTCTCCCTTCCAGGAAAGCAACCCAATCCCCTGCGGGCCCCTTTGCCTTTTCTAAGACCCCCCTTGGCACAGACAGTGCCTTCTTCTTGCTCCATAAGCTCTCTATTCATCTTTCCCCTAGAGATCACACCTCGTGTAATATTTGTGTCTCCCGCTGGGCTGTGACACTTCCAGGGTGTGTCTTGAGCTCACATTCCCAGTGCCAGTATCTGAGTTGTACATATTATATGGACTCAGTATGTTTATGGTGAGTGACTTCCTATGCTCAGAGGCACCCAGGATATTTGTAAACAGGAACACTTTCACCTAAAGACTCCCCTAGTCTCAGTTGTACCCATTTCTCTTCTTGTGGGGATAGTAGCCTTGCTCTATTCACTGGTTATGAGACTTACTGTATGTGAAAGTATTTTATGAAATACTAAGCACCATACAAGTGAAGGTATTACAGGATAGTAGAAAGAATATTAAATAATGTTATTAAATCAGTGAAGGCATCTTAAGCAGTGGTATGGCTCAGTGGATTGGTGCCCACCTGCGAACCCAAAGGTCGTTGGTTCAATTCCCAGTCAGGACACATAACCAGGTTGCAAGCCAGGTTTCCAGCCAGGTCCATAGCTGGAGGCAGGTGAAAGGCAACCATACGTTGATGCACCTCTCCTTTTCTTCCTCCCTCCCTACTCTTCTCTCTGAAAATAATAAATATGTTTTTAAAAAGCTAGAATATTCTGGCTATATCATATGCTAGGTGTGTGAATTTGCGTGAGCTATGGAGTCTTTTTGGCCCTCCGTTTTCTTTTTTAAAATTGTATTTTATTGATTATGTTGTTACAGATGTCTTGATTTCCCCCCTACCACCCAGAACCCCTACTCTTTCAGGCAATTCCCACACCATTGTTCAAGTCCATGGGTCATGCATATAAGTTCTTCTGCTACTCCATTTCCTATACTGTACTTTACATGCCCTTGGCTATTCTGTAACTACCTATTTGTACTTCTTAATCTCCTCACCTCTTCACCCATTTCCGAATACGCCCTGCCATCTGATAACCAACAAAATGCTCCCTGTGACCATGATTCTGTCTTTGTTCTTCTCGTTTGCTTAGTTTGTTTTTTAGATTCAATTGTTAATAGAAATGTACTTTTTTTTGCCATTTTATTGTTCATAGTTTTGATATTCTTTTTCTCAGATAAGTCCCTTTAATATTTCATATAATAATGGTTTGTCAATGATGGATTCCTTTAGTTTTTTGTCTGGAAAGGTCTTTATCTGCTCTTCTATTATAAATGATAGCTTTGCTGAGTAGAGCAATCTTAATGGTAGGTCCCTGCTTTCCATGACTTTGAATATTTCTTGCCTGTCCTTCCTTGCCTGCACAGTTTCTTTAGAGAAATCAGCTGACAGTCTTATGGGAACTCCTCTGTGGGTAACTAACTTCTCTAGCTGCTTTTAAGATTCTCTTTAGCCTTTGGCATTTTAATTATGATGTATCTTGCAATGGGCCTCTTTGCCTCTACCTTACTTGGGACTTTCTGTGTTTCCTGGATTTGCGTGTCTGTTTCCTTAATCAATTTAGGGAAATTTTCTTTCACTTTTTTTTAAATAGATTTCCATTTTTTTGCTCTTTCTCTCCTTCTGGCGTCCCTACGATGTGAATGTTGGACCTCTCGAAGTTGTTCCAGAGCCTGTTTATACTATTCTCATTTTTTAAAAATTCTTGTTTCTTCCTGTTGTTCTCATTGATAGTTTTTAAGTTCCTTATGTTCCAAATCATTGATTTGATTCTCGGCTTTATCCACTCTCCTGTGGTTTCCCTGTATGCTGTTTTTTAATTCAATTAGTGACTCTTTCATTTCTGACTGGATCTTTGCTATGCTGTTGAGGTCCTCACTAAGTTCCTTGACCATCCTTATAACCAATGTTTTGAACTCTGCTTTTGTTAAATTGCTTATCTCCATTTCATTTAGCTTTTTTTTTTTTTTTTCCTGGAGTTTTACTCTGTTCTTTCATTTGGGCCATGTTCCTTCGTCTCCTCATTTTGGCAGCCTCCCTGTGTTTGTTATGTATTACATAGAGCTGCTTTGACTCCGTGTCTTGGTAGTGTGGCCTGATATAGTAATAGTAGGTATCCTGTAGGGTCCAGTGGCACAGTCTCCCCTATCACCCAAGCTGGGTACCCCAGGTATGCCCTTCACATGGGTGTACACCCTCCTCTTGTAGTTGAGCCTTGGTGGCTGTTGACAGGTCAATGGGAGGGATTTACTCAGGCCAGTCAGCTGCAAGGATCGGTTATGACCACTGACCATCAGCCTCTGCCCTGCATGGAGGATGAGCTGTGCAGGGCAGGTGGTGGTGCTCTGATGTGGTCTGTAGCTGTCCACTGGGTGCGCTGGCCCTGGGGTTTCACTGGTGGTGCAGGTCAAGGTCAGCCCCTACCTGTGCTCAGCTGTAAAGCAATCTGAGGTGCTGCTACTTGTGTTGGGCTTGGAACTTCCCAGGTGAAGCCAAGCTGTGAATCTAGGCTGCTGCTGCTGGTGCCCAGCCTGGGGCCCATTGAGGCAGCTGATGCTTGTTTGCCAAGATTTAAGAAGTTGTACAACGTAAGCCAATACCAGCCATTCATATGGACAAGCAGCTTGGGTGGGCCTGTAAGGTGGATGGGGCAGAGTCTCTGGGGGTCTCCAAGGTGGGTCAAACAGCGTTAGCTAGATTGGTGGAGTTTCAGATATGGCTCCAGGTTGCAGGCTCTGTGGGAGGACAGTTCAGGAAAGGGACAATGGCCTCTGCTTATCTTAATGCCAGACATTTCAGTTTCTTCCTTTCTGACACCGGTGCCTTTCAAGCTGCTGTCCGAGTGCTGGAGATCAGAGGGAGGGAGTCTAAGCAGGTGAGTCCATGTGCGGGTTCTTTAAGAGCATCTGCTGGGGCTCCAGCAGTTTTTTCCACAGACTCAATCCCCGCTGGGTTTTGCAGCCGGAAGTTGTGGAGGCTTATCTTCCTGGCACTGGAACCCTGGGCTACCAGGTCGGGTAGGTGTGGGACTGGGACTCCAGGCTCCCGCCATATCCCTCCCAAGTTTTCATCGCCACAGGCAGTTGAGGGCCCAGCTCATTGCATATCTCCGCCCCTCCTCCCAGTCTGGATGGGTGTGGTTTCTTTAACTCGTAGTTGTCAGACTTCCATTCAACCCTATTTCTGATGCTTCTGAGTGAGGGCTGTTCTATATTTTAGTGGTAATTTTGTTGTGTTGTGTGAAGAGATGAACCATATTTGCCTACGCTGCCATCTTGACCAGAAGTCTAGATTCAGCTTTCTATCTGTAAAATTGGAATATAAGAACTATGTACTATTTTTTTTCAAAAGATGAATAAGGTAATCTGTGTAAAGTGCTTAAACTAATGCCAGATCTCATGCGCCATGTTGGTTATTAATATTGTTATATTGTGATCATTCAATTTAAATACATACTGAGAGCCAGAAATATAAATGAAATTATATAACATATAAACTTATCTGGTATATTCACCCAGATTATGTGTGTGTGTTTGTGTTTATGCCTAGACCCATGGTCATGGTCACAAACATGGGTTCGCACTTACACGTATGCATTCCCTCACACATTACACAGATTGACTCATGTTATCTTCACCACAAAGATATGAGGTAGGTGCTTTTGTTGTCCCAATTTTGCAAATAAGGAAACTGAAACATGGAGAAGATAGTAACCTATTCAAGGTCACATAGCTAATAAATGGGGGTGGGGGCAAGATTTAGACACAGGGAATCTAAATTTAGAAACTGCAACCACAATGTCTGCTGCTTTGATGGTCATGGTGCCCTACATAAATACAGTCATACAGAAGACTTTTTACCATATGAGATGCATGCTTTGAGGGAGAAATATGCATACACACAGAACATGCAGTAAGTGCCACCTTTTGCATTCAGAGGTGTTTAGTGAGTCACAGAACATGAAATACTGTGTATCTAGCATTTTGCCAGATGCTGTAGGATGACAAAGGCTTTATAATTATTTATAATTCCATTAGACAACTGTTTCCAATCTAGTTTCTTAAATTTTGTATACCATTGGTAAAAATTTCCAGTGTACAAATTCTTTATACATGTATTATTGTACTAACATTCTAGTACAGTGTATTATAAAGCACACACAGACATCTTAAAATGATATTAAACATAAAATTAATATTTATAAAGTAATTTACTCATACTTATTAACAACACAAGGTATTATTGATAATGTATAGTTTTTGAGAACAGTAGTCTTAATTTTAATACAGTCATTGCTTAATCCTTTGTGATAGTAAGATTTGATGGTCTGGTTGTATACTCAATTTATTTAGAATCTAGGTCTATGGCTAATGTAGCAGAAAAAGAAGTAATGCAAAATTTCAAAGGCCCAAGTAGAATTCTTCATTGATTATGTTAACAAAACTATGATTCCTATTTTCCTGTCTCATCTACCATATATGCCAAAGTTTAGTCAAAATTTTGTTAGCAAATTTTAATGTGAATTAGTTATTCTTTTTTAACAGATGATTTGAAGCACTGAAATTGTATATTTTAAAAAGTTTTAAATAGCTTAGAAATTTTAAAAAGTGTTTTTAAAAGTATTCATACATGTTTTAATATGTGGTACATTTCCATTATTTTGAGCAGCAAAAATCCCATAACAATAGAAAAATTTCCAAAAGCCTCATTTCTAAGTCCTTCTTTGTAGTAAATTTCTTTTTTAAAGCAGCCATTTAACACTTACAAATATATACTTTACTTAAAGAGACACATTGAATATGTGTTTGCATTTGGTTTTGTTCTCTTAATATGCTGGTAACATATTATTGACAGCCTTTTGACACCAAGGAAAAATAAATTTGGAACACTCATCTTAAAGTTGAATAAATCTTTTAGTGCTTTGCTATGTGCTAACCAGTCTCTCTTGATTTCTTTTTTTTTTTTTTACTTATTATTTTTTGAGAGAGGAGAAAGAAGGGAGGCAGAGAGGGAGAGAAACATCAATGTACGGTTGCCTTTCACCTGCCTCCAGCCACAGATCTGGCTGGAGACCTGGCTGGCAACCTGGTTATGTGCCCTGGCTGAGGAATCGAACCAGCGACCTTTAGGTTCGCACGTCGGTGCTTTATCCACTGTGCCATCAGCCAGGGCTTGATTTCTTTTATTGTGAATATTCAGCTATATTTTAAAGGGCTCCTAGTTCTATAACTACCTGGGCATATCCTATACACATGCTTCAACTTTCTTATGGAAAATTCTTGCATAGGAATTATTTAATGACTAGATTATGTTTGTAAATGTCTCTCAGGCTTCAGAGGCTATTTTTATTTGAGTTAAAGAAGCCATTTCCTCTGTGGTTACACTTCCACACTTTTCCATGAATCATTTTTTATTAAACATCATTCCAGTTGTAAGTATATCTTCTCCCATATGTGTTAACTATAATGTCCCCTTTAAAAAGAGACATTCATCTTGCATTTCATGATTGAAACAGAATCTATAAAGTACCACAAGCCAAAGCATGTTAGAAATTGCTTTCCCCCAATTAAATAGCAACTTTTCATCACTACATATATTGGTCTTATACTCATATCTTCAGATCCTCAATAATGCTTCTCAGGTGTCTGTCAATAGAATCTGTTAACATGGAAATACATTTTCCTAGGTCACCTTGTTGGTTTCTGTATACTAGTTCAGCTATTTCCCCAAGAGTGTTTAAAAATGTAAAAACCTCAAAAAGGCTTCTAAACATTTGTCATTAGAAAATTTTATGTTCAGAAAATTGAGTATGGCATGATTTTAAACATCACCGAAAAACTGAAGAGGTTTTCTTCTATGTTTGGATGCTTAATTTCTAATCAGTTCATTGAAGCATAATTTATACAGAGTAAAGCTCACCTTTCAGAGGTGAGTTCTATCAATTAGGCAAATATGTACATTCATGTAACCAGCATAATCAAGATACAGAACAATTTTATCATTCTGTAAAGTTCCCTGTATCCTTATTTTTTATGCACACCCAACCTCAGACAACCACTGATTTGATTTCTGTTCCAATAGTTTTACCTTTTCCAGAATAGCATAAAATGGGATCAAATGGTATGCAGACTTTTGAGTCTAGCTTCTTTTACTTATCATAAAGCTTCTGAGATTCATCCATGTTGTGTGTATTGGTAGTTCATTCCCTTTTTATTACTGAGTAGTAATCCATTGTAGAGAATGTAGTCCAATTTGTTTATTCATTCACAAAATTAATAGTCACTTGAGTTGTTTCCAGTTGGATACTAAGAATACTAAGAATACAGCTAATAAATCTGGCATAATCATGCACATAGAACTATTTACAAGGGCAGATGTGGAGAGTTTTCTTGGGTAAATAAATAGAGGTGAGATGATTGGGTCATAGGATGAGTGTTTATCAGAAACTGTCAAATTGTTTTACAAAGTAATTGTGTACCATTTTGCATGTTATTGGCAACATTCCTGCTGTTCTATATCTTCATGAGTGTTCATTATTATTAGCTTTTAAAGAATTATGTCATTGGTGGTGGATCTTGGGCAGGAGTTTTCTCCTCCCCAGGAGTAGGAAACCTCTGCTTGGTATTAGTTTAGGATCTTAAACCCACAATGGTTTTGTGCTTCTCACCCAGAGATATGCCCTCCCTTCCTCCACAAGGCCTCTTTTCCAGCACCTTGGGCAACAGTCTTCATGGCCCCTCCCTCAGAAGCTTGAAATTCTGCTTCAAGGTGGGGTGCATGGTGTTTTGTACTTGACCTCCAACACCTACCAGTTACCTCCTGTGCACCTGCTCCACCCCCAATCCTTTCCATGAGCACATAGGAGAGATCCAAGGATAAGAGCTGGTGAAGGAGTACCAATGCCCCTTAGGGCTAACACACTAGCCCACATGTGTGTGGCCTTTGGGAGCTCCTTGAAGTTGGAGCTCTTTCTGCATCCCTACTTGTTTCCTGATCTGCCCCTCTTTCTCATGTTCTTGCTGCAGGTGAGAGAGTTTATGTTGTCCATCTCTCCTTTGAAGAAGAGCTTGCCTCTCTTTGGAACTCCAGTTGTTCCCTTGTCTTGTGACTTTAGCTCTCTTATAAAAGGTCAAGTAAAAGCTACAACTCTGTTTTTTGTCTGGAGTTTTCTCCTTGTTAGGATGACAACAGCACTCTTGTCAGCTTTCTACATTTTAAGTGGAAGTGAAACTCCATGTATGATTTTTAAAACTGTTGGGTTATCGTGATGGCATTGAACTGTCATGAGCTATATCTTAAGGTATAGAATATTCTTAGGTTGAGTTTCATTGGTAATTAATTAACATTCTTGATAATTTCAAATTTTTGGACAAGCTCTTGTTGGATCTCTTTAGAGCAACATTTTTGAAAATTAAAATGTGTCTGTGTCTGATGAAGGGTTCATGCTCTCAGTAGAATGACAGCTGCCATTTCTTTGGGCTTGAGCTATCGGTATCATGTTTAATTTATGATATCTTTAAAGGAATTGCTTTTCAACCACTTGTCTCATTGTGTGGGTTAATTTTCCTAAAGCTAGATAATATAATTGCAGATCCTCTTAACCACACATGTTCCAACGGCAATACATCACAGTACACTGAAACTGATTAAATAGCAGATGTCTCCACTGCCAACCCGTGTATGTTTGAGGACACCCCTCTGCCCTGTGGATCCTTTCATACTATACACGACATAGGACTACATGACATCAACTTCAGCTGAGGGGACCACCATCAATCCATATGTTATATGTTAGTAAGCTTAGTTTCTTTCTTTACAGATGTTTCCTAAAATATTAGGAACAAAAACTAGAAATATGAAAAATGTTAATATTTTCTTTCTAGACTTCAATAGATTTTCCTCTGTATTTGCTGGCTTGCATAACCCCTCCTTCAGGGAGGGACCTTGCCTTAGACTCTGAGTTCCTTAAGGATAGAACTTGTATTTCAGTCGCTGTTCGTTCCTTCAGTGCTTGGTGTAGACCTGATGTCTTATACCTAGGCAACACATATACTCACTTGTTGAATAAGTGAACATATGGTTTCTGACTTCACCAAATGCCTTTCACCAAATAAACTGGATTAATTATGAGAGCCATGGGGAAAAAACAGAAACCTAGCTGAGATGCTATATGTTAACTAAATTGTACCATGCTGATGACAACATCCTTTCAATTTTAGAGAAGGGAGTTAAATGCAAATTAAAGGAGTCTTGGAACGAGGGACATGGAGAAGTGGACACTTGGGCAGAGCCTTAATATCAAGGGAGCATTGAAATAGTCAGAGGTCAAAGTGGCCTTTCCCTCAAAAAGGACAGCACAAGCAAGGGTGTGATCACAAGAGACAGGAGCAGTGGTCCCGCTAGCAACATGGGAGTGTGGGGAGCCCTGAGAAACTTGTTCAGACAGAGGCACACACATTGCTTGTGACTGTGATCGTTATTTCTGCTTTCCAATGCTTTCTAGCTGGTTCAGCAGAAGCCAGTGCCCTGGGGCAGCCACAGAACCACAGAAGCCAAAGTAATATACGCTCATATATGTCACCATGGCCCCGTCTCCCTCCACATCACCATCCCCCACCAATGCATAAATTTGTCCTTGCTTGGCTTTCTTAGCTTCAAAAATAAATATGTAATGATTAAAATAAAGCAAGTACTATTTGAGGCATCAGAGTTAAAGAAGAATAAGCTGTAATTCCTGTCTGTAAGGAACTTAGTCTTATGAGAGAGACAGACATGGAAAAGGAATAGTTATTTATTTATTTATTTAAAGAATTTATTTATTATTTCCAGAGAGAGGGGAAGGGAAAAAAGCAAAAAGGGAGAGAAACATCAATGTATGGTTGCCTTTCACCTGCCTCCAGCCCTGGACCTGGCTGGAGACCTGGCTTGCAACCTGGTTATGTGCCCTGGCTGGGGAATTGAACCAGCGACCTTTGGGTTTGCAGGCTGGCACCTTATCCACTGTGCTACCAGCCAGGGGCGTAAATGGAATATTTAAATATCAAGTACCAAGTGCCAAGATAGAATCTGAACAGCACATTATTGGAGGATCAGAGGAGAGACAACTAATCCAGATTTGGGAGAAAGGAGAAGGGATGGAGGGGAATGGTGCACAGAGACTGCATCTTAGCGACAGGAACAGGAATCTGAGGCTTAAAGGTTGGTCAGAAATTGTTTGGGTAACAAGGCAATAAGAAAGCTTTGTTATACAGAGGAAAAACAAAGGCTAGTAGGTCAAGAAGTGTGAAGCAGGTAGTAGAGGGAGATTAATCTAGAGTTAAATAGGGACCTGTTCGTTGAAGTCTTCAACAATGTGTTCACTAACTTAGAAAGAACTGAAAAGGGGACAGCCCTAGCTGGTGGCATAGGCGTCAGCCTGCCAACCCAAAGATCTCTGGTTTGATTCCCAGCCAGGGCACATAACCAGGTGGCAAGCCAGGTCTCCAGCCAGGTCTGTAGCTGGAGGCAGGCGAAAGGCAACCATACATTGATGTTTCTCTCCCTCTCTGCCTCTCTCCCTTCCCCTCTCTCTAAAAATAATATATAAAATCTTTTTAAAAAAGGTGGGGGGTAGGGGACAAAAACCTGAATTATATTACATGGGTATAGACAGTCCAAAAGCAGACCCAAGGAAGATCAGGTCTTTTACTGGAGTGTACTAGCTAAGAGATAACAGGGTCTTGAGTCAGGGTAGGGAGGGGAGGGTAGATACAGAGAACGTGTCAGCTACGATAACTGGGCTTCACTGAATGGATGCAAAACCCCAGATGGACCTAACGTCTCTACCTTGGAACAAGATAGAGATCATCCAAGGAAAGAAAGATTTAGAGGTAGTTCATGAGTTTGGTTTGGAACATGAGTTGGAGGGACCATTGGGACATCTGGGTAAAAGTTTCCATCTGGCAGTTGGATCATGAAGCTGGAATGTCTGGGGATGATATTGCGCCAGAACCAATCTTTGGTGCACATGTGACAGCTGAAACCAACAGATGTGGATGTGATAACCCAGAGGAAAGAGGGCTAACGTACAGGGCCCTGCAGAACGTCAGTATGTATGGACTGGCGAAGATGAACCCAACGAGCAAGGAAGAGTGTACTTCACACACCCCAAGTGTGCCATCACAGAACTGGACACCTGAGTAAATGAGTCCTGTCCCTATGAATGACCTCCAACTCCTGCGAAGGGCCAGAGACAGATCCCTGAAGGATGAGCAATGTTTACAATGGTGGCAGAAGTGAAAGGTCCACAAAGAGCAGCAGAGGACAGCCTTTAAAAAGTCCAGAGGAGCCAGAGAGGGTGAGGTCCCAAAGCCAGAGCATCTCAGGAGGGAGGGAGCAGTGCTGGTGTCAGGAGCAGCGGAGGTTTCCAGTAAAAGAAACAGTAAAAAGTGTCCATTGGATCTGACAATGTCAAGGGCACCAGTCATCTCAGCTACAACTGTTTCAGTGGTCAAGCTGGGCCTAGATTCTCCTGAGTCCATGTTGAAAGGAAGAAAGGGAAGAGGGTCCTAATAAGCTGGGAGAAACCAGAGACACCTCAGCATGGTTGCTGCTCTGGGGTGGAAGAGAAGGATGAGTAGGAGAGTGGGACAGATGTGCTTTGCGGGTTCTGTAGGAGGAGTGTCCAGGAAAGACTTGGGGGACCTGGAGGAGGTCAAGGGGAAGTTGGATTGGCAGCTGGCCTGGCTGCCCACATGAAGACAGAAGTCACCAGGGAATCAGCAGGGAGACTGTGAGCCTAGCCAGTCTCTATGCCTTTGGGGAAATGACAGAGATTAGTAAGTGATGGAGAGAAGAAGGTGGAAGATGGAAGAGCGCAGGGATAGGGACATCAGACTCAACAGAGCAGGGATGTCCCCTCCCTGGTGGTGCAGAAGCCTCTCAGGCATTTTCCAGGGCGGAGGCCCAATGGAACTGCTGTCAGATCCATTCTTCATCAACCTCCATGTCGGCACAACAATTTCCTTTTCAACCTGCCTTTCCTGGGTGCCCTGCCCTCTCCACTCCCATCTTCCTGATCTAGAACCATGGCACCGTGTAGCACGGGTACCACCAAGGGAGAAACCTTTCCCCATGAGTTCATTTTCCAGATGACAGAAACTTAATCTTTATTCTCTAAAATTTCATAATAGAACTTGGCCAAGTTTTTTATTTTATTTTAATTTTTGCCAAATTTGATAGAACTTTTAAAAAGAAATGGTTAGCGTAAAGGATCATATTAAATGTGATGTAACTTTTTTTTTAATGATTAGGAGATCTCATTTCTGTTTTCAAAGGAGACAGCATAAAACTAAAAATAATAAGTGATTGCAGTGACTAGTGTTATCACTGTGGACATCAGTCCTGTGTCATGTTGTTATGTATGTTTTATGTATTTACTTGGCTAAGCTATACCCACTCACAGGCCTCCTGAAACAGGCCAATGTCAGCCTGTGCTGCATGACTAGGTAGCCCCTGACAGCCCCATGCAATGCCCTTGGTCCATTTTGTTTGTGGTGGTTGTCACTGTTCTCTTGCCTTTACCCTCCCCTTACTTCTCTGTTCCTGGTAGGCCCTGTGTCGGGGTCTCGGTATACTCATGACTACTGGACTGTCATTGTTCTAGGCCCTCTTGATGGGCAGAGCTAGAAAAGGTATGTGGCCCTCATTGGTGTGGCTCTGTGGGTTGGGCATTATCCTGCAAAGTGAAAGGTCACAGGTTCTATTCCTGGTCAGAGCACATGCCTGGGTTGCATGCAAGAGGCAACTGATTGATGTTTCTCTCTTGTACTGATGTTCTTCTCCCTCTCTTTCTCTCTCCCTTCCCCTCTCTAAAGAAGAGAGAATGTATGTATGCACACGTATTAATGTACAACTATATCTACATCTATATCTATTTATATATCTCTCTCCATATATATTAAAAACTGATACCTCCTATTCCAATCCAACACTGCAGGGGTCCTCCAGCCCTTTCCCTTTCCTTATTTGTAACTCTTTCTCTGACAGTGTGAAACCCAGCTCATATTATGTACTATAAACTTACCTATTTGCTCAATCCTAGAATATGCATAAAATGCTTTCAAAATTGTTAAACCATACCTTTGTCCAAAATAACTTACTGACTACAGTATCTGTGTAGAGTTCTTTCTGGCTTTAGCCTTAGAGTATCTGTGATGGTTAGTTTTATGTATTTACTTGGCTAAGCTATAGTTCTCCATTATTCAAGCCTCTGAAGGTATCCTGCGGAAGTGATTCATGTCCGTAATCAGCTGACAAAGTAAGGGAGGTTGTCCTAGATAATCTCGGTGGCCCCGACTCCATCACTTAAAAGGCCTCCAGAGCAGAACTGAGGCTTCTCTGAGGAGGAAATCCCACCTGTGCCTACGGAGTGCGGCCGGCCTCCCCTGACGGCCTGCTCTCTGGATTCCAGATGCGTGTGAATCAGCCCCACAGCTGCGTAAGCCGATTCCTACAATACATTCCTGAACGTACACACGCCCACTGGCTCCGTTTCCCCGGCTCCTTGATATGGTTCTGCTCTTCATGTGTAATTCAGTTAGTTCATGTGTTAGCGTTGGCGTGTCGTTTGGGTCCCCCCCGCCCCACATGCCAGTTGCTTTTAATTATTTAATTTTGACTATGTTAAAAATGTGGTTTTCAACATCAAGCTAGACGACAATGTAGAGGCTGGAAAGCCACTCATCCTTAGTCCTGTCTGAATCATCCCCAGCCCCGTCATCCTGCCTGCAATTGCCACCCGCTTTTGGTAAGTCACCAGTCTCAGTGGTTGCTGGTGTGCGCTTCCTCTCTGTCTTTTAGTACAAAGGAGGAGATTAAAGTATGTTTTCTTATTGTCCATATTACTTAGAAGAAGAGTGTTATAGATGCTTCTCCTTCTTGCTATAACTAGAAATCACTCTATTGCAGCCATGTTTGCTACAGGAGAGTGGACTTGATTCATAGCTGGTGCAATTTACTGCCAATTACCAAGGCCTTGCATATGATCAGAGGTTAGGTGAGAGGGGGAGGAAAATAGTCACATCGGCTTAATGGCACTGTTACCAAGAATCCCGAGAGACCAGGAACACCAAAGCAAACAAGAGCAGCAATTTATAGGAGGAGCTACAGAAGGTTGTTTTTCGACTTGACTCTCAGGTGAATGGAGCATCAAAGGAATCTGCTCACTTAGTGTGTGTCTCTGTCTCTCCTACTCTCTCTGCCCCCCACCCCCAATAAATAATTCCACTGGTCTCCCTGGAGAAGGTAAAAGGGCTTGAGCAGAGCCTCAGCAGAGAGGACAAAGGATTCCTAGGCTGAGTGAAGAAATAATACAGAATGTAGTAAAAATACAGGGAAGTGGTGGCATTTTTAAGGAGACAGAGGGCACACCAGTGAGTATAAGACTTGGAGGATAAAGAGAAAGTTTCAGCCTTAGAATTCTCTTGCTCCCTGCACTGAAGAACTTCCCACTGAGGATGAATCTAGATTGAGGGACCCTCATGTGCCCCTGAGAATAACCAAGAGAACACCCAGACCTGAAGGTCTGAGGAATTCTGACCTAAACCTCAGGCAGGTAGGAGGCAGTTCACTCCTCCCCGGAGCTGATGGGAGAAATGCACCCTGAGCTCACAGGGTGAATCGGATGCTCTCATTTCTTCTTCCAGCTGAGGTTTGTAATTTTGGAAGAGACAGGAGGACAGGAGAAATGAGCAGCTGGCTCCATCGATGGGATCCAAAACCAGGATTTGGTTGTCTAAACCATGGCTGGCAATATGAGAATGATGGGCTTCTGGCAAAAAGAAGGCGGCAGCTCTCAAAGGCCAGATGAGCATGTTTGGCAAGACACTCCATGATCGACTACAGAAAACTCCAAAATGCAATCGAGGGGTGGGAGTGGGGAAATGTACTCAGATAAGGCCGCAGAGATACTGTGCTGCCCAGCTTCCACCTGCCCCTCCAGCCCACCTGTGCCCCCACCCTCCCCCTGCTCTGAGCCTGGAAACCTGACCACACCCACCGCATCATGGGACTCTGTGCTCTCCAAATGGCTTGCACCCATGGGAACCGCCATGTAGCAACTCCTGGATTCCAGTAACGACACCCTTCTCTTTCTCTGCTGTCCTAGGCATGGTCATGGTTCCATGTGGTCACCACACCCAGAGAGCTGCATTAGCTTGCCTCAGTTTCTCTAAATCATGCTCTCTCCTTTGAAATGAATTATCTTCAATAACTGCTTTTCATATAGACCTTTTATACTTACCCTCTACCATTCAGTCTCTCTTTTTCACGTGCAGGTAGATACACACAGACACACACACACACACACACACACACACACATACACACAGAGATTCCAATAAGAAGATCTAGCTTTTACGTAAGCAAAGGAAGGAGCCATCTCATCAATGTGATTTGAATGTTGTCCTATCCTGGGAAAGCTGCCAACCCTCTTCCCCATCTCAGAAAGCCACCTCCTTCATCTGCTACCAATCCAGTTTCACCCCGTGGTGTCCTCTCCAGGCTCCCCAAAGAGCCCTAGGAGGAGTCCTGCAGCGAAACCTTCACAGATCAGAATGAGGGGCCATCCATGTCCTCTTCCTTGTGACAGCCGGTGCACCAGGAGAGTACCACATGAGCATGATGAGGCTGCATTTTTGGCAGCAGAAAGGGGTCAGCAAAGCAGCCTTCACCAACCTTGCATTTTCCCCTGCAGGTAACTTATAATTATCTTCATTTGTGTCCTCATCATAATTCTCAGTGAAGTGTCAAACAATCATGTACACTTAAGCTGTATTCCATATGTTAATGTTTTCACCTGGGGGGTGGGGTGGGCAGGGATAGGTTCCTCTAATATTTCCTGGTAATTCTGAAGGTAAGAGTGCATTTCTTGGACTCGGTAGATAGTGGGAAGAGGTGCCTTGAATGTTGGTGGGACATGAAGAGAGCATTTTTAAAAAAGATTGTCGTTATCTATCTTTAGAGAGAGGGGGAAGGGAAGAAGGAAAGGGAGAGAAACATCAATGTGTGGTTGCTTCTCGTGAACCCCCAACCAGGGACCCGGCCTGCATCTTAGGCCTGTGCCCCAACTGGGAATCAAACTGGTGATCAATTCACTGAGCCACACCAGCCAGGACCAAAGAGAGCATTTTGCACTGGCAAAATCCACACCTCCTCAAGGACTCAACCTGATTTCTTATACAATTTCTAGCACTGACCCTCCAATGAATCACAATGAAAACTGCGAGTACCTGGGACTTTCCCAGGCTATTGCCCACTTAGTTCTCTCATCCGTTAACATTTTTAGGTGCCAGGGTGTGATGAGGACCTATTTACTCATAAGACTGTGGCCATGGTGCCTACGTTCCTTAATCAATTCTTGAAATAGGCCTCTGTCTCACAACTGGAAAGCAAATATTTTCCTGTTTCTCTTTTGAATACAGTCTCAAGCTGTTGCTGAGGTGCAAGGTGATGTTCAATAAGGTTTGAACACTCCTCTGTCATGAAAACTCTCGTTTGCTAGGTTGGTGGGATTATGGGTGATTTTTCTTATCCTTTCAAAAATATTCTGTAATGTTGACATAAAATTCTTTGAAGAAATAAGCATTTTTAAAAAGGTTACAGAAAGATCTTTTCTAGGGTGAAAACAAAACATTGTGAAGAATTCCCAGCATCAGGGCATGGGAACAACAAACAAACGGATCAAGAAATGCCAATCTGAAGATCTAAACCTATCAGAACTGCTGTGAATAATCAAGCATATATAAGTTGCTGTATAGATAAAACGTGCAAAATTAATTATATACTGCTTTTTTTTTTCCATTCATATGTTCTGTCCTTCAGCAGATAAGGTCTCAATATAAAAATAGCTCAAGGGGGCATTTCAAAGCCATTTAATGTTGTACCTAAGAAAAGTATTAATATCCCATCTTGGCCATCAGACTTGACCTTGTTTGTGTCTCATTTCTGCAGGGCTATGAATTACTATGGTTAATCAAATGAACTCATCTCTATTAAGGTGATTGGTGGCTAGTGATGCCTCATTACTTTCCCAGATACTTTGTTTATTGTTTTTCTCCCCCATGATGTTTCATGTTTGAATCTAAAGGAGTTTATGAGTTTTGAGTCCCCAGAAATTTTATGTGAGGCTGCCTAAAGAGCTATTTGCAATTCATAGGTAAGGCAGTCCTACCTCCACTTCTCTTGGCCCAAAGATTTTTTTGTGCATGATTAATCATGGAGAGCTTAGTCTGTAAGGACTTTGACAGATTTGGAGTCTGGTGGTAGGCCAAAGAAAGCCCCCATCCCGTAAAGTATTGACTTCAATTCACTGAAACCTATGACTGTTATTTTAAAGACCAAAGATGTGATTAAGTATCTTGATGATGTTAAGGGGCATATCCTTATATATCCAGATGGGCCTTAAACACAACCACATATGTCCTTCTAAAAGAAAGGCAGAGGGAACTTTGAGAGAGAAACCCACAGAAAGGGTGATGTGAAGATGAAGCAGAGAAGACATGCAGTCCCAGGCCAAGGAATGCTGACAGCCACCAAAAGCTGAAAAGGCAAGGAATGGACTGTCCCCCAGGGACCCCAGAAGGAGTGTGGCCTGTTGACACCTTGATTTCAAACTTCTGGCCTCCGAAACTATGAGAGAACACAATTCTATTGTTTAGGCCATAAAAAATAATATGATCTGTTAGTCTTGAGTTCAAATCCTGACTCCAGCTCTTAACTCTGTGTAATCTTAGACCCAGTTTGTTCTGAACCCCTGTCTCCTCATATAGAAAATCAGAGCGTGTAAAGAATCCAGTACACAATGTTGGGCACCCAGTAATATTTCATGAAATGTTAGTTTTGGTGGAAAAACTAATTCAGTGGTTAAAGCTCACATCAATATGTCCACAAACACAATGAGACCCTGAGCTTACAGGGACATTCTATATGCCTGTATAGAACCATGCATGCACTGGTAGGTGTGAGGGGATGGGTGCATAGGTGGGTGCTGGGCCAGTTAGGAGGGAGGGATTTAATAGAGTCAGTGGGTAAGAAATTGTGATGGTGGATCTGCTTGAAGGAACTACCAGAAGAAGTATATCTGCCAAGAAGGACTCTCTATAGTGAATGGGGTTCAAATTTATAATCAGAGTCTAGCAGCCATTGCTGACAGAGGCCTCTCACACAAACACTGCATATCAGGGAAAAACCTGTCAGCCTTCTGCACAAAGTTCCTGCCACCTGAGTCAACCCTCATGAAAGAGCTCCTTTATCCTCATTTGCATCTTTGTTGACCAATCTGAACAGCTCTGTAACAAGTAATCAGGAAGCGAGATTCCAACCAATCAAGACTGCTCTTTGGACAAATGAAACTGTGCATGTGGATTCCTCATTTGCATAAAAATGGGCCAAGAAGGGACTGGGAATGCACTTTATACAATCAGACCTTCCTATTTTCCCCAGGAGGGTGCCCTTTCAGTGTCCTCTGGAGGTTGCATATCCCCAATTTGCAAACTCTTCATCTGAATAGTCTCTCCTTTTTCAGCATCCCAGATTGGGGACTTCAGTTGGCTTAGACTGGTGGCAGCAAGTTTTTGTTAACAGAGGTCAGTGAAGGGACTACAGGATTCTTGTATGATTATAAAGTAGATGGACAAAGGTCCTTAGTACTTAATGGGAACTTTTCTCCTCCCCCTCCCCCCAAGGGCTTAGTGTTTTAAATCCACATCCCATATTTTAAATATTATAACTGAAATCTAAATATGCTTTTCATTTGTAGTTTATCAGCCCAGGGAAAGTCACAGAGTGGGTCGCAGCAGCGGAAAGATTATGGGTTGCAGCTGATAAACAGCTATTTACATGTACTGAGCCGGCTCTGGGATATTCTCAGGGTATAATTTCATAGCAGATTAAACATCTTCACATAAAGTATGACATGTTTTACACCGCCAGTCTAAATTGAAATTGCAGCCTTCTCTAATGAGCAAGTAAGACCCAGAGGCAGAATAGATTGAGTTTTACTGATACCTGTCACCTCCAGTCTCAGGGCCTTTGAGTGGAGAGAGGAGAAATGGCAGAGGTGACAGGACATTTCTGATTTCTCTCATGGCACTCGCAACCCACTTTGGGAGCAGTTTCTCACCTGCACATCACAGACACCACTCCCTTCATCTCATGAACACATTTTTAAGCACCGGGTATAAATCCTAATCACGTCTCCTATTGACTCGGAGCATCATTTCAGATGTGACACACCTTTACTTCTATTGATCTTCAATTGGCAAGTCCTCTGAGCTCTCCCTCACTGTGTGGCTTCAGCTCAGTGGTTAATGATTTATGAAAGAAATCTAAGTGCCCCAGAGGTGGCCCACACTTGAAGGAACTACCAGAGTTAATATTTTAAGTCGACCCTTTTTGAAGTGAAAATAATCGCAGCAGTGTTCATCTCTTCGGTCATCTGGGATCCTCTGACCTCTAATTCTGGGAGGGAGAGGGCTCTTTGTATGTTGTTTCAGGAGTGCCCCTGAAATATTAACTTGTTTAATTTTTCTTGGTGAATAAGTTGGTCTCTCTCTAAGTGAAAGCAAAATATATTCTGTTCATAGCCTAGAAATGCCAGAATGTCCATGGAGTAAATCCCATTGCTTCAAGGAAGTCTAATCTGGAATCTGAATAATTTTGAGAGGCAGAAATGTACACTAGGGTATTAAATTTGATGGTGAGGTTTTTAATCAGTTCTCTTATACTCATTCTTATTTTCTTATAGCTAGCTGGTCAGTAGTATGGCATTTTACCTCATTTGGCCACTTTAGACATAAAGAAGCTTCAATTTGTTTACTTAACACATTTGAATATACATTTGGTTTATATGATTCCTCATTCCAACCATTCCCTCCCCCAATGAAAAGGCCAGCTGGAACTACCCACAGGATGGCTAAGCAACCAACCACAGGGTTGCTGAAACTCTGCCTCTACTGCTCTGGGCAACATGGTGCCTGGACCCAGCTGTCTTCCCACCCTCCCTTACCAACACTTAAAATTGCCACTTAATTTGTATTTCACTAATAAATTATATTTGAGCAACTTTTCACCCATGCTATTAATCTCATTAATCTTAAGCATCTTATTTATATCCATATATCTTCTTTGATGAGGTGTCTATCAGAATTTTTTGACCATTTTTTTAAGATTTTTTTTTTTCCTAATCACCAAATCCTGAGTTCTTCATGTATTCTAAATGCAAGTGCTTTTCTCCCAGCTCATGACCTAACTTTTCTTAGGGTTTTAACAATATCCTTTGCAGAGTAAAGTTAAACGTAAAATTTACAATTAATTTTACATTTAGTTCTAAATCAACTTATTGGCTCAAAATTTTAGCTAATCTTACGTATAGTTTTATGATCTATTTTGAGTTGAACCTTTTTTATTGGCGGGGGGAGGCATAGTTCAAGTTCATCTTCATCCTGCTATTGAGTCTCTGTGGTGAAGTTTTCAAGTCTAAAATTTCCATTTTATTTTATTTTTATTTATTTTTTTAAAGATTTTATTTATTTTTTTATTTCATTATTTTTTAGAAATAGGGAAAGGGAGAGAGGCAGAGAGGGAGAGAGACATCAGTGTATGGTTGCCTTTCACCTGCCTCCAGCCACAGACCTGACTGGAGACCTGGTTTGCAACCTGGTTATGTGCCCTGACTGGGGAATTGAACCTGCGACCTTTGGGTTCGCAGTCCGGCACCTTAACCACTGTGCTACCAGCCAGGGCTTCCATTTTATTATTTTTTTAATATTTATTTTTACTTCTTAAAGTATGATTATAATAACTACATTAAAGTTCAATACTTGTCATCTCAATGTTGGCTTCTGTGGATGGCTTTTTGTGAGTTGCTTAGATTTTCCTGGTCTTTGGTATGTTGAGTAACTTTAGGTTGCATATTGGATATTCTGAACACTAGGTCATGAAACTGAGTCCAATTTAAATCTTCTAGAAAGTATGAACTTTTTTTTTTTTTTAAACCAGGTAGGCCACTTGGTTAGGGTCCCAATCTGCGCTGCTTTCTGTGGGCTGTGACTCAATGCCAGTCGGGTATTTAAAGCACTTACAGTGCTGCTCTGGCCCACCTGCCTGTGCACCATCCAATGGTCCCACTGAAACCGAGCGATGGTCCCTCCATCCATAGCTCAGCATTCAAGTCTTTACTGCTGATTGCAGTCAGTTACTCACGTAGGCTGGGCTCAAGGGTGAGCCCGGAACTTCACACCCAGTTTGAAAGGTTCTCTTTCTCTTGCTTCCTCCTCTGAGTAATTCTCTACCCCACTTTGTTCAGGGGTTCCCCTTCCTGGTGTTCTGGTTAGAAAGCTAGGGCATTAGCCACCCTTAGGGGCTGCTGTGCCAGGAAGGAGGAGGGGAAACTCTGCTTCTTTGCTGACACTTGCCTGGTGTAGGGCAGGGAGGTCAACAGGACTCTGACCCTCAGGGAGCGCTGCAGCTACCAGTGGAAGAGGGAGGGGAACCAATTTTTTGCTGGTATTTACCTGGAACAGGGCTGATTAAGTCAAAGGGTTTGTCTCACCAGGTCCTCCCCTTTCCAGAGACTTTTCTTGGTGTGTGTGTGTGTGTGTGTGTGTGTGTGTGTGTGTGTGTGTGTGTGTGCATCCATTGGCAGTTTCAGGATTCAGGCTGCTCTAATATCCAGGTCAGGATATATAAGAAGCAGAGAGAGAAGAGAAGAGAAAGAAGAGAGAGGAGAGAGAGGAGAGGGGAGAGAGGGAAGAGCAGAGAGAGAGAGAAGAAAAGAAGCCCTAAGAGAAATCACCCTCAGATCATCTCTAGAGTCCACTCTTTCTGTTCCCATCTACCTTTCAGAGTCTTCTGATAGCTGAATTACGTGTTTTTGTCCAGGGTTTTTAAGCTGTCATCGTTAGGAGAGCTATGGCTGACTGTGCTTATTTGATTATGCTCAGAACCAGAAGTTCATATAAATGTTTATAAGTAAGTGGATAAAAGATGCTCAAAATCTCATCTTAGGAACCCATTTTCTATTTCCAGATCTATGTACATCTGAAATATTTACCCTTTCTTCTTGTCTCTTAAAAAACAACTATTCTTTTAAATGTAGGCTCCAGTAATTCTAATTTCAGTTTTTATTTAAGTGGCTAGTATTGCACAGCCAGGCTGGCCACTGCTCTTACCCATGGCTCACATAGCCTGGAATGAGGAGTAAGCACATGGCTTTCTAGGATTGGCTCAACAATCCTCTGGCAGTGCGACTTTAGGACAGTTCATTAGTAACTCAGAGCTCCATCCACAAAACAAGTGACTAGAACTACTTGATCTCTGAGTTCTCCTCCAGCCTTCCCATTCTACCACTCCAACCCTTGGTAGGCCTGTGTTACCACTACCTCCTTTTTCCAGTCTCAGGCACACTCTGCTCATTTCTTCCTGCACATGATTCGCCCCGTGACCTATGAGATTTGCCCTCAGCTCCAATCCTCTGGACCCGCCATCAGGGGTCCACCATGCAATCTTTGGTTCTCTCTATGAGCTCCAGCCTTCCTGCGAGTGACCTTGACGTTCGTTTTCTTCATGGATGTAATAACAACAAAGGACAGTTTAATCTAAGTAAGCACTCTCGCACAGTCACACCCACAATCACACAATCACAATTCACGAATTGAGGTCAACATGAGGTTGAATGTGAAAGTCCACCATCTTAAAGCTTTCTTTTCATTTTGCAGAATGCTAGTGAATATTTTTGATGCTTTCTCTTGAAACATTTGTCAGAGAACAGCCTGGAATGAAGACAGCACATCCCCCATAGGTCTCCTGGGATTGCTAAGCCATCCCTTGGCCAGAATTCTTCAATATCTTTCTTCTTACTGTAATCCTGCCCAGTGGTTCTCAGGTCCTCTATGGTGGACTTAAACTCCTCGGTGTTCTGAAGGGTTTTCTGGATGGTGGTTTGTTACTATCCATATTTGAAGACATGTTTATGAAAGGTTTCTTTTTGTTGTTTAAACTGGTATTTATGATCATGTATGAACCCAGATTGCCTACACCAGCCTGAAAGAATTTCACTGACCATTAGCCCCACAGATTGGAAATAGGACTTCTTTGAAAGTAAATCTCCATGATCACATCAGTGTTAGAAATATTGGGCTAAGCAATGTTCATCTTTTCTGTAGGACTTAGACTTAATCTTGTATCTAGTTTGCATGTTTTATGACTCACCAAGTGTGCTAGACAATATACAAATTCTTTAGAAATGTATTTGAATGCAGTCCTTTTTGAAAGGGATGTCTTGAAGGATTTGCGTTCAGAGAAAATCCCTTTGGCAAATGATGATTTCTATTGTCCTTCCTTCCCAATGGCAGAATACAGCAGGGGACCCTATCCTCCAGAGAAAGTTACCAGAAGTCATTGCTATCCTATCATGTAAACCCTCTCCTCCTCTGAGCCCCATCCAAAAATTCACACACTAGTCTCTTGTCAAAGGCTTATCCTTACTCTTGTGATAAAGTCCAGTGTTCTGAATATGACCTACAGCACAGACTTGCATCCTGCCATTCACCTCTGTCTCCATACTCTAGCCAAACATTTTGTTTTGTTTTGTTTCAGTTTTTAAAAATCCTCATTATAGTGCTAAGGCATCTGTGGTGAACATGAAAATACAAGTATAATTAATTGACCAGGGAACCCCAGCTTCTGTGCTCTGCTGTCCATTGTGAAGTTGCACCAAGCCACACCCACTGTCCCCCCTGGGGACGCTGCTCCCAGCCCATGCCTGAGTGTGGCAGAGTCATTGAGGGAGCCTCATCCCCTGGAGCCACAGCTACAAATATGATGTATCTCTTCATTTATTTAGGTCTTCCTTATTGTCTTATTTTGCAATTGTCATCTATGTTAGAAAAAATATCATGGTGAAAATAACGATAATGATAGCAACTATCTATGTCTTTGCCTTCTTTGGGAGCAGGGATCCCAACTGTTTCTAAGTAATCCTGAGTACGTGTGTATGTGTGAGAGGAAGGCTCCCCTTTCCTCCATCACTGGACCTCCTGTACCCCCTAGGAAGAAATAGCATTCCTTCTACGTAAACCCATGGCAGTGTAGAGCAAGTTTCCCAGGTGGCCTGAAGTCCTAAACCAGGAGCTCCAGCTTTCCCTTGAGACAGAAGTTAGTAAATATGTGTATTTTCTTCTAGTAATTTTCTGGGTGTGTGTATGTGTGTGTGTGTGTGTGTGTGTGTGTATGTTGTTTTATCACATAATAAAATCAAATCATAGACTATGAAGTTTTATATATATACTTTAAAAATAAGGTGTCTTTTAAAAAATTTGTATTGATTCTATTACAGTTGTATGAAATTTCCTCCCTTTGCCCTCCTCCTCCATCCAGCCCACCACCCCTACTCCCACAGTCTCATTCAACCCCACACCACTGTCCATGTCCATGGGTCACTCATACATGTTCTTTGACTAGTCCCTTCCCCTTCTTTCTACCCCTTCCCTTCCATGTCCTCTGGCAGCTTTCGGTCTGTTCCCTGTTTCCATGGCTCTGGTTTGTTCAGCTGATTATAAACCAACGTAAGTCTTCAACAATTCTTTTAAAAACTGACTTTTAAAACCTATAAAAATTCCATCATTTGATATACAATTTATTCATTCAATTACACATCATTAGTCATTGAGTTTTCCTTTTTTTTTTATTTTGTGAAACATCTTTGTGCATAAAAATGGGTTCACACTTCTGATTATTTTAGGATAGATTTACACATGTGAAATTTTTCATCAAAAAAAAAAAAAAACATTTTAGGCCCTAGCTGGTGGCACAGTGGGTAAGGCACCGGCCTGCGAACCCAAAGGTTGCTGGTTTGATTCCCAGCCAGGGCAACATAACCAGGTTGCAAGCCAGGTCTCCAGCCAGGTCCGTAGCTGGAAGCAGGTGAAAGGCAACCATACATTAATGCCTCTCTCCCTCTCTGACTCTATCCCTTCCCCTCTCTCTGAAAAATAAATTAAATCTTAAAAAAAAAAAAATAACATTTTAAAGGTTTTCGGCATATGATTGCCTAATTGCTTTCCAGAAAGACTGCACCCATCTTCCTTCAGAGTTGGGGGAAAAAGACTGATCTTACCAGATTTTGAGTGCTGCTATTTTTCAAACTTTTTGTTATTTTGATAGATTTTCAAATGGTGTGTCAAGTTTATTTTGTTTGAATACTTCTGAGGTTGACTTTTTGTCAAGTTTTTTTAGTCCTTTATATTGTCCTTTGTCTACTTTTTATTGTAGTCATATAATTCCTCTTTACTTTTTTGGTTAAGGATTTTAAGCCTTTTTTTTTTTTTTTTTTTTTTTTTCTGAAATGCTTGAACCAAATGTTTTCTGCCAAAAATGCTTTGTTGTAAGGTTTTTAAATATTGTAATGTTGTCCTGACTGCTATGGCTTAGTGGGTAGGGCATTGTCCCACAAACCTAAAGGTTACTGGTTCATTTCCTGATCAGGGCACAAGTCTGGGTTGCAGGCCAGGTTCCCAGTTAAGGGTGTGCAAGAAGCGACCCCATTGGTTTTTCTCTCCCTCTCTTTCTCCCTTGCATCCTCTCTCTCTAAAAATAAATAAATTGGATCTTAAAAAAATATTGTAATGTCTTTTGATGGATTTATGTTTTGTATTTTCACTAAGAAATTAATTGCTCTTTTCTGACACCAACTATTGGTTAGCTTTATAGAAAATCCTTTTCTACCCAAAGCTCTGACAAGTATTCATCTCAATATTTTCAATTTTTGGTTTCATTCAAAATTTTCTGTTTTATCCATCTGGATTTATTTTGATATATGGTGTGTGAGGCAATACATTTTTCTTTGTTTGCAAATAGCCAGATTTTTCAACAGATTTGGATGGACTGAATCTTGACATGTGCAATTGGACCAAAAAAGCAGGATGGGAGGATGGTAGATGAAAGAATTTGGTGCAAGAGGGATTCATAAAGCTGGGATATTCAGAACCCTGATGGATTGTTGGGTGAATAGCAGGAAAAACAAGTATTCAACAGCAACTGAATGGGCTCTGGATTGTCCCGTCTTTTTTTTTCCTACAAGAAAGCGAATCTTCCTTTACTACAATGAACTGGCCTAGGTTCAAGTAATTGAGAGTTATGGCAGGAAAATGAGGTACTCTCAGAGCAAGCTGACAATTCTAGAAGGGTAGAGAAGTATAATCTTCAGGTAGACAGGATTGGACTAGAAGGTCTGTCGACAGTCAAGCTGATTGTGTTTGAACTTTACATGTTCTCTCAGAATAATCTGTGCTTTTCTCTAGCATTATGCTTACAGCATTGTATTATAGTTTCTCATTGTGATTTTTCTCCTTATCCTGTTCCTCACTTTAAAAAATTGCTTTTGGAGGTATAATAACATTAAACAAAATGCATAGATCTTAAGTGGGTCATTCAGTGAGTCTTGATAAATGTGGAAACTCATTTAACACCCCAAATAAGATGTACAACATTGCCATCATACTCCAAAGGCCCTTGGTGCCCCTTCCTAGTCATTATCCACTCCATCCCCAGGTGACACTGTTCTGATTTCTGTCCCTACCAACTGGTTTTGCCTATTTAGACTTTATATTAATTGAATTGTTAGGTATGTATTCCTTTGTGTCTGGCTTCTTTCAATCTGCTACATGTTATTTTAGAGAGACATCCATGTTGGTTCATGTCTTCATGGTGTATTTATTTTTGTTGCTGAGTAGATTCCAGCACCATTTGTTAAAGAGCCTGTTTCTTCCCCATTGATTTGCTGTGGCACCTTTGGCAAAGATTAATAGATTGTAATCATGGGTTTTTCCCCCTGTTTTATTGATGTATTTGTCTACCATTTTACCAATAATCTACTGTCTTAGAAATTGACAAGTGAATACTAACATTTATGTGAAAATGTACTAGAGCAAAAGAGTCTTTTAAAAAATACTGTGAAGTGTTAGAGTATGACTTGAAATATGAGGTTGTGTAAGTCCTCCACCTATTTTATTTTTATCAACTTAATTTCTACAGAAAACTTGCTGGGAATTTGATTAGAATTGCACTTAACCTATACTGTAGATCAATTTTGTAAGAATGACTATCTTTACAGTATTGATTCTCCCACCCTGTAAGTATAGTATATCTTTCTCCATTATTAGGTCTTCCTTAATTTCATTCAGCAACATTTCTAATTTAAGGATTTATGCAACTCTTAAAAAATATTTGTTGGTATAACAATGAAATTATAAAAAATTTATTGGCATTTCATGATGTTGAGTGTATTGTGAATACTCTTAACTTCCTTTTCTAATTGATGCTAGTATATAGGAATACAATTGTTTTTCATATTGAACTTACATCCTGAAGGCTTTCTGAATTTACTTATTAGGTTTAGTAGGATTCAGAGGGTAGATTCCTTTGAATTTTCTGTGAAAAATCATGTCATTGTAGACAAAGATCTTTTACTTCTTTCTCAGTCTTTATGACTTTTATTTCCTTTTTTGCTTAATGGAAAGACCTTACATACAATATTGAATATATGTGACAAGAGTAGGCATCCTTACCTTGTTTCTGACATTAGAGGGAAAGTGTTCATATTTTATCAATCATGATGTTAGGTGTAGAGTTTTGATTGGTTGCTATCAGATTGAGGGAGTTTTATTCTATTTCTAGTTTGCCTAGAGGCTTTATCATGATAGAATGCTGATGTTTATCAAATTATTTCCTTGACTATACTGAGGTATGTATATAACTTTTTTCCTTCATTTGTTAATGGGAGGAATTATATTGATTACTTTTTAATCCGTTATATTGATTATTTTAACCAAACCTGCATTTATGTGTGACAAGCTCCACTTAACCATTATATGTTACCCTTTTTATATATTGATGTATTTGATTTGCTAATGTTTGGTAGAGGACTTTTATATCTTATTTATGAGGAATATTGATTTGTGATTTTCTTTTTCTGTAGTGTATTTGCCAGATTTTGGTACTATGAATATGTCAGCTTTCTAGAAAATGTTGAGGCAACCCTTCTTCCTCTGTTTCTGTAAGAGATTAAGATTGGTATTATGTTGCCCTTGGCTGGTAGCACAGTGGATAAGGCGCCGGCCTGAGAACCCAAAGGTCTCTGGTTCGATTCCCCAGCAAGGTCACATAACCAGATTGCAAGCCAGGTCTCTAGTCAGGTCCATGGCTGGAGGCAGGTGAAAGGCAACCATACATTGATGTGTCTCTACCTCCCTGCCTCTCTCCCTTCCCCTCTCTCTGGAAATAATAATAAATAAAATCTTTTAAAAATTAAAAAAAAAAATTGGTATTATTTCTTCCTTAATTGTTTGGTAGAATTTTCTGTTAGCATTATCTGGGACAGAAGTATTTTTTGTGAAAATACTTCATTGTGAGTTCAACTTCTTTAACAGATATTCAGGATTTTTTTTATTTTTATTTTTTCTTGTGTCAGTTTTAAAACATTCTATTTTTTTGTTTTTTAAATTTAATTTTATTGTTGTTTTATTACATCCATCCCCTTTTTCCTTCCCTCTGTCCCCTTCCCCACCCACCCACTATCCCCAAAGCCAATCCCACTTGTTGTCATGTCCATGGTTCTTCCATACTAGTTCATTGACTAAACTGCTCCCCTTCTTTTTTTTTTTATTTTTATTTTTTAAATTTAATTTTATTGTTTTTGTATTACATCCATCCCCTTTTTACTCCCCTCTGTCCCCTTCCCCACCCACCCATTCCCCCCCAAAAGTCAATCTCACCTGTTGTCCATGTCCATGGTTCCTTTATACTAGGTTCTTGTCTAAGCTGCTCCCCTTCCTTGCCTCAGCCTCCCCCTTGCTCCCCTTCTTTGCCTTCTCCTCTCCCTTCCCCCCTCTTCTCTGTCCATTGGAGGTCTATTCATAAAACATTCTATTTTTCAAAAGAATGTATTCCTTTTAATTTTATTGTCAAACTTGTTGGACTAAAATTGTTTATAATACTTTCTTATTCTTCTTTCAGTGCCTAAAGGATTTGTGAAAATCATCTTCCTTTCATCCTTCAAATTGATCACTTGCATTTTTCTCTTCATTTTTTTCCTTGTTCAGTTCAATCAGGGACTTATCAATGGTATTAATCTTCCCAAAAAATATTTTTTGGCTTTTAATTTTCTGTTGTCTCTTTTCTATTTTATTGGTTTTCATTCTTTATCATGTCCTTCTTTGCATTTACTTTGAGTTTACTCTTCTTTTGCTAACTGCTTGTGGTGGAAGCTAAGATTATTGATGTTAGCCCTTTTTAAATGTTTTAACACAAGCATTCAAAAATCTCAATCTTAGGGACTTCCAGTCAAGATGGAAGCATAGGCAGGCATAGCTCACCTCTTCACACAACCACATCAAAACCAAGAGCAAATATGAAAGGGTTAGAAGGATCTATTAAGAAAATAGATACTGTTAGGAAATGTAAAGTGGGGAAGGATGATAACAATGATGCTGATGATAGTAACAACAGCTAACATGCATCAAGCACTTCTTGTGTAGAAGTGTGATGTCCTGACAACCCTATACCATATGCCCACCTTACAGAGAAGGGCACCAAGACTTGGAGAGGTTACCTGATTTGCCTCCCAACATATAGTTAAAAAATGAAGAAGCCAGTGTCTGATCCCAAACACTATGATTTTTCAGATTCTTGGAAAAAATTCTGAGGCCTATTTTCTCTTGTTCACCAGGGTTTATCATAAATGAGGACTTAGGCTCTCCAGGTAAGGATTTTTGCACACATATTTGATCTGTCTTTCCAAAATAGTCAGCAGGGAATTTTCAATATACATAAAATGTTGTCAAAAACCAGCATGAATATGTGGTGGGTAAGGGGGCAGTCTGTGAAGAGTAAGCAGAAAGTTAAAGTCTGGGGCAGAGATAACATGGATGGAGAGCAGATAGACAGGGACTGGGGAATGAGAGCAGAACCCAATGGAACAAGATGGAGACATAAACTAGAAGGCAATAATGAACCAGCTTATTTAACCTGGACTGTGTACCAGGCACCACTCATGGCTCTTTTATAGCCATTGTACCATGTGATCTTGACAACCACTCTGAAGCAAGGACTATTTTTTCTCCCTTACAGATTATATGTAGTATATCATTTTTCCCCCTTACTATACTATACTATATGTAGTATATAGTATGTCGTAGCATTTGATGGACTTAGAATTCCAAGATCCTAACTATTGATTTTCACCCATGGTGGTAGGATTCTGGGAACCAGGATCTAACTTGGGAGATGGGGATGAGAAACAGTCAGGACCCCTGTGACTGGGAAGGAAGGAAAGGGTCCCCTTAGTAAGCCACCGCCATTGCAAGCTGACTTATGGTGATCTATCTAGCTTTCTGGGCCTCCTCCCAGGGCTTCCAAGAAGCATCTGGACTTCTAATACAAAGAAAACCAAAGAGTTTTTAGTTATATTTTGCAAGGATCAAAAATATGCCCATTGCTTAGGATCAATATTACCATTGGTATAATATAAACTAATGGCAGAAAGAAAACAGGCCTTTCAACATTTATGTCCCTCCATATTCCCCATATAGAAAGTGACTTCAGGATGAAAAGACAAGGTTCTCATAGATATTGGTAACAGAAATGAAGCCTGAGGGAAAAGAACAGGTTCTAAAGGAGCCCTCAGGGACCAGGGCCTGGCCAGATAAATTATGTTCTAGGAGACTGCTGTCCGCTTATCTGCTTCAAGGGACTGGAGCCTGGAGGAAAGAGGCTGGAAGCCTAGCCACAGTGAAAATTCTGATCTTGTTGGGATAAGGCAGGGAGTTTGGGTGATCTTTTGTCTGGTGAGCTGGACGTTGGTTCCGGGTAAGAGGCAAGGAGTCCATGCATTTACCTAGACTTGACACATTTCTTTCTGATAGAGTTGCTAGACTGGCTTTCCCAGAATTATGTAAACACAATACCTTTGACAGATGAATGTTCTATCCTTGCAGATGAGATGCACCTCTGGGCAAGGGCTGATGGTGACCAGGTCAGCTAAATGAGTAACTGATTAGATGCAAAGAAGTAATTAATGAATTGACGTTGATCTAGGGAAAGGATCTTAACACACCACAGATTTCTGGCCTCCGTGTTGCCTTGTTAAATATTTTTATTAATGACTTGGATGAAGACATTGATGGCCTGGTGATAAAATTTGTGGTTGACACAAAGCTGGAAGAGATGGCTAATACATCGGACAGCAGAATTGCTATGCAAAAGAGATTCGACAGACTGAAACAGTGGACCAGATCTAATATGATTATGTTTAATGGGGATAAATGTAAAGTTCTACACTTGGTTAAAATAAACAAGCACATAACATGGAATAAGCAGCAGAGAGATGTGTTTTGATAGTGGCCTATGTGAAAGTGCTAGAGATGTTTCAATTGATTATAAGCTCAAAATGGATTGTAGTGGAAGAGTGGGGAGAACATAAGGAGGTGACATCCTTTCTTACTCCAAAGTGATGGCTCATATCAAAAAGTTGCTTTCTCTATGAAAAACATCTCTGTGTGGATTCTCTGTACTGGCCTTTGGGAGCTATTACCACCATAGTTTATAGACAGAGATTAAGTAACTTGCCTGAAGTCACATACAGGAGTCAGAGTATGGACAAGGGTGTTCTGACCAGACAATGGGCTAGCCTGACCCCACACCCCTTTCCTGGATGCTTGCGGACTCGAGTTCAGACCTAGAGAATTGTGCTAGGCTTTGGTATATCAGTTAACCTTACAAAAGTGAGCACTGATAAGCTGATGGAGTTAAGGACTTGAAATCAAGTGACACAGGCAAAGGGAAGAGATTTGGGGCTGGGCCATCAGAGAGCAATGTTGGGGAGGGGTCAGGTGTTAGGATCCCTAGCCTCACGGGTGCAACAGGCTGAGATTGTTCCTTCCTGGGGTCTTGGAGGGCAGTCATGGCCAATGGGGTGAAGGTACGCAGACATATTTTTAGGTTCAAACAAGCATGCACTTTCTAAAAATTAGAGCTCTCTGACCATAAACTGACATACCTGGTGAGGGAGAGCCACTAGATGCCATCAAGCACAGGCCAACACCAGACCAGGTGGCTTTTGAGTTCTCAACCCACGGAGAGATCTGGGCTTCTAGATAGTTCCTCACATAAGGACTATGGAGTCTGGGCATTTTTAGATGCAGGGAAAATTCCTGCGCTTTTCCACTTGTTGCATTTCAACAATGGACACTGATAACCTGCTCTACTCCAGGGAGTTACTTTACTTATTTTACTTTTATTCCTTTGGGATTTTTGAGATAGGTGTTATTCTTTTCTTTTTTCTTTTCTTTTCTTTTCTTTTTTTTTTTTTTTTAATTATTTTTAGAAAGAGGGGAAGAGAGAGAGGCAGAGAGGGAGAGAGACACCAATGTATGGTTGCTTTTCACCTGCCTCCAGCCACAGACCTGACTGGAGACCTGTGTTTGCAACCCTGTTATGTGCCCTGGCTGGGGAATCAAACCTGCAACCTTTGGGTTTGCAGGCCAGCGCCTTATCCACTGTGCTACCAGCCAGGTAGGTGTTATTCTTTACCTGTAGAGCAAATGCCCCTAGACAGCTGCCTCAGATCCCCTGTGAAAGGATTTAAGAACAAGTAAGGAAGCAAACACACATGTAATTCTCTCTGCTTCATTGTAGAATGTGTGTCTTCTCACTTACTGTCAACTTATCGGATATCCCCTTTTGATACTGTCAGGATTTCATATATATCTCACCGCCTTTTTACTGCATCTCCCCTATCCTGCAGTTGGTCTTTCTAAATTATTTCCTCTGCTCTGCTGTTGTCTGATGAAAGAAAACTATTACATTAACCACTAGAACTACAAAGGAGAAGATGAGTAAATAGATTCGGAGCAAGGAACTGAATGAAGACACATAGTAAATTATAGCTATAATACATAAACTGTAGCCCATCCAGTTGATTACTTAGAGACCTCCCTCTCTCTACCCTGCCAAAATTTGAGAATATTTTTTTAACCCTTGCTCTGGGTAATTAGGAAGGACTTGTGGGCATATGACCCCTTTTAAGAAATGGTTTTAAAATGTAGCCTCCAACATGAAAAGAAGCAGCAATGGCCCAACTGGGAGGCCAACATCCCATCATGCACCGGGCCAGCTGACCCTTCCTGTCACTCACCTAGCGGTGGAGGAGGCAGCGGCTGCCCAGGGCAATGACACAAGGCCAGGCATCGTAGGCGAATATGCCAGGGCCTGCGCTCAACACTCACGCTGCGGTGGCATTTTCCTAGGAAGCCCCCACCATCTTACTCATGCCTGCCAGGGAAGAAACCCTCTTTCCTCTTTTTTTTTTTCCCCAAGATATATTTCTCCTGTACCGTTTAAACATATTAAATCACTGTTAGTGCGCAGAGTGGGCATCATGTTAGCATAAGATCTAATCAGAGCGAGTCTGCTGGTCTCCAAAGGCTTTATTCTTTTTGTCTCTTTCCTCTGTTTCCTTGTTAGACTGAAGAGCCTTTTTTGACATCCTCATTTGTTCTGCTGTGTAATAGCATGGGATCTTTCCGCACTGTCGACATCTGCTCCACTCCGGAGAGCTGCAAACCCAGCCAGCAAAGCAATCATAATTATGCCCGAATGGACTGCCAGGGAAGCAAGAGATGAGGAGGAAGACAGGGAAAACACATCCAGTGCAATGGTGTGTGTGTGTGTACGTGCGTGTGTAGCCTATGTGTATGCATGTACATGCACTGAGGCCATACACATAGGTGTGCAACATGGACACAAAATCACAACCCTGAGAGAGCTAGACTGGGAACCAATCAGGCTGAGTTGTCTAAAGTCCCCAGTCTTTGCTCCTCCTCCCAGAAGCCCGCAGGCAGGGTGGGTGCTGCTTTCCACAGGTGCAGCGGTGGTTTACAGGATGTGGGGGAGGAACCTTTTCCTCTGGGTCCCCTACCCTCACACACAGCTGGGTCAGGAAGGCTGCAGACCTGTCTCCTTCGCTGGCTGTTATTCCCCAGGGATAAATTCGTCTCGTTGGGATGATGCATTAAGTCCTCCTGATTGTTAAGATACTAATTATTTAAAAACTGGCCCGCTGGTCTCCTACTAATATTAGTAATAGTGGCTGGCCTCCATTGAGTGCTCAGTATTTGCCTGGCACCGTGTAAGTCCTTCCTGTGCAGTATTACCTGTAATTAATGCTACCAGGTAGGTGTTGCTATTATTCCATTTGCAGATGAAAAGATTAGGATCTGGAGTGGTCCTACAACTAACACAAGAGGGCTTCTGAAACTGACCCCAGGCCTGTGCATTTTTAGCTACTAGGTCGTATTCCCAGAGGCCTTGCTTGTACATTAACAGTGGCTCATGTTTTAAGGCTGTGCTTATAATAAGAACAAAGAAACAGGTCATGCCGTTCATCTGTGATTCTACAGCTAGGCAGCCAGGCTGCTCAGTGCCACACTTGGTCAATTCTAAGAACAATCAATCAGTTTAATGAAGAGAACTGAAATAAAATAAGCCTCCAAACCAGAGAGCCCAGTTTTTTAAAGGATTGCCTGATTATGTTGCAGAATCCAGGAATCCTACTGAGGCCGAATGTCCAGCAGTCCATCAGGGCCCGGGGTGAGCAAACCCTGCATCTCAGGTGCATCTCAGGGCCCTGCTTCGTTGGAAGCCATCAAACTGGGGGTGAACTGGCCCTCAGCACAGGCGGGAGATAGGTAAGGCTGTCAACAGAGAGCATGTTTTTTCTGCCTAGACTATCCACCTCCCCACCCTTGTTCCCGCTGTGGCCCCAGCCCAGAACTTACACCGCAGCGTTCTCCCTGCATCCTTCACCTCTCCAATTCTCTCCTTAGAAGACCTGGGTGACTACACTGAACGGTCCCCTCCAGGAAAAATCCACTTTAACTAGGAAAACAAATGCTTTAATTAGAAATACATCTTCAGTAGTGACATTTTGGGGCTTCCCCAAGATAATAAGATGGGTGAAGTCTCTTTGGTATATTTTATTATCACATTCAGTGGGGAAAGAAAGGGGCCTTTCCTCACCTACTCCCATGGCTGGCTGGTGGCAGGAGGAAGTAAAAACAAGGGCACTGAACTTCACACGGGAGCCAAGTTCAAGTGGTGGGAGCCGTGAGGTTTGCCTGGGAAAGTGGTTCCCAAAGTTAACACTGTGAAGTGTGAGATGCAACACTCCTTGCCTGTTCAGAAAGGAAGGGGAGGAGAAATGGACTGAAACAAAACCATGGGCAGAAAAAAATGCAAGCAGGGATTCCTCTTGGGAGGAAGAATAAAACCTTGAGCGAGCTGGAGAGAAACAAAAATCACGTGCAACATGCAACAAAATGTCTGTGGGCAGCTGTGTCCAGTCACAACGGGAAGAGCGGGCAGCCAGCAAGAAGGAAACGGCCAGAGCAACCGAGCGTCCAAGAGAGTCAGGCTGCGCGGGGCCAGGGATGGAACTGGAGCGCAGCTGGGACTGAGACACAGCGTGTCGTGTGTCCCTCGTGCACGTGCACGTGTCCGGCCAAGCTTGAGCCAGAAGTGGCTGCAACAGCCCAACAATAGTAATAGCCATGGATCCCCAAGGGGCCGGGGAAACGAGGCCTCCAGCGGTCCTGCCTGGGTGGTGCACAGAGAGCTCACCCTGAGAGCATCCATTGTTTCCAAAGGCCACCGCCTGGTTCAAGTCCATCCTGGCCAGCAAGTCCTCATACTTAGTGCTGTGGGGAACTCTGCTTTTGATTTAATTAATAGTTCACTTGTTTGCAAACTTCTCAGAACTACCAGCACATCACAAGGATGTTAAAAGTATCCTTGGTAATCATAGATGAAAATCAAACTGACTTGATCACATTTCAGTTTCAAAGAACACCCCTTGGACGTGTTAACCTTTCCCAAGGAGGCACCCCTTGTACGTCGACACCCGGAAAAAGCAAGCACAGGCCCAGTCTGTGAACTAGTTGATGGCAAAAGCCGAAATAATTTCTATAATGTTAGGTATTTTGTTAAAATTTCCCCAAATCTGAAAAATGCCAGAGGCATGTATGTGACTTTTCCTTCCTTCCTCCTCTCATCTAAAAACTTTCATGGAGAAACTGCTGGGTTGATAGTACTGGTGTTTGCCTCTCCAGGGGCAGTTTGTAAAACTGTTATTGGAACACCGATTTGTGTAACACCCCAGGGAAAGAAGGTGGCTTCTTTACATAAAATAAAGGATTTCTGTCCCTCCTTACAAAGAAGACAGAGGGGAACAGCACATCTGAAAATACAAGGAGCCACCTGAGGTTTGGTACTAGGAAGAAAACCCCTCTGAAGGCAGAAGGCAGAAAACCCAAGTGTGTGCCAAGCCCCTCATGGTTCAAGACACCCCAACATTCCAGTGAAACCGACCAACCAGTGGTCCCCATTACGTACATACACCTCAGGGTGGAACTGGGAAAGGTTATTGATGTGTGACAAGTACAGGGGTCGACCACAGTAGGTTTCCAGTTGTGAGTATGCAAAACAGTTTACTCTTGTATTATTATTTATTAATTATTGTATTATTTACTTGTATCACAACTGTAGACCTATTTCTGCCCACCCCTGTACACTCGGTAAAACCTATCCAGTCTTCCCAGAGAAACTATGACAACTAAGACTGATGGAGTGTATTTCAAAACTAAAATGTAGTTCCTTTTGCTAAAACATGAAAAATGTTTATTTTGGTCATGTATGTAATACATCCATCCTCCTTTTCTTAGACAACAGATACTGGACATCATTTTAGCTTCTATTTTTTTTTTTTTTATGATCATCTGCTAGTGCAAATAAGCCTGGTCTTATTACCAGAGACTGGAGAAATAAGTTCAGAAATGAACAAAATGTCCCTCAGGCAACTAGAATGACTTCCAGCATAGGAGAGGAATATTGCCCTTTGCCTCCCAGCATTGTTCCCACTTCCTCCTGCCTCTCACAACTCTGGCTCTCTCTACCATTTCCTCCTTCACCAGGAAGCCCATGGGCCTCAGGGGAAGCTGATCCATATGCAGCTTCCCACCTCTGCTTGCTCTAGGGAAGGGCTTGCCCGATCAGGGGTTGTCACTACCCCTTTAGGGGAGGGAGGGGTTGGTTCAGAAACGAACATGTAATGGTTCAGGACACCAAGGCAAAAGGAGAGGTTTCCTGGGAGCCTCTGGGGAAAATCCTGGTTCTTCAGAGACTGCTGTGGAAAGTCACTGGACCAGGCTATTCCAGATGTGAGGCCAATGGCTACAGCTGTCTTGCTACCAGGAGGAGGCTGCGGTTAGCAATGGGAAAGGGCAGAGCTCAGAAAACTTCAGGGAAATGGAGCCAAAATACCCATCTACCACAAAGCCTCAAGTACATCTAGATTTGAGCTTCATTAGCTATATTTTATCTTATTTTACAAGCCAGCTTGAGTTTTCCATTGTTTATAAAGTAAGGAATTGGAACTAATACAAGTTTTCAAAAACTAAAACCTTCTATGTAGCATCAGTACTAATGTCAAAGACAAAGCATTTTGCTGACACATGAGAAGAGTGGCATGTTGACCAACAGATAAAAAGAGAAATAGCACTCTAATATAACCAGGGCAGTTTCCTCTCTGGAGCAAATGACTAGGTAATGACATAACTCAGCACTGGACCCAAAACATCGTCATCACTCAGGAGAGTTTTGATTCTGACTAGGGAAAATGATCTAAAGTTTTAAAAGTAGATGTCTACCGTGGCCCTCCTCAACTTGGCATAGGACCTGTGAAGAGAATGAAGTAGATATAGTCTAGTGTACCATTTAAAACAAGCCTCAAGATGCCCCAGCCAAGAGACCAGAGACTATTCTGAAGGCTCTGACAGTAACGAGGCAGTTCCCAATGGCCGTACATGGATGGAGGAGAGTCCCAATCACACTGTAACCACCAAGGCCAGATGGGGAAGGGGATGGGGTGGGGAGTGAAGAAAAATGGAAGGCTTTAAGGAATTGGGGCGGGGGGAATGGAAGACTTGATGAAATCTGAAAAGTTTCCTCCCTGAAATCCCTGATATTTGAAACTATGTTAACTCAGGGATAAAGACAGTCTCTTAACAACAGAGAAGAAAGGCCTCAAATGCACATTTCCAGGTGAGCACAAATGTGGCAATAACAACTTGGCCGCTCTGAGGTGGATATTGTTCATTTTCTGTTCCACTAGCTCTAGAATATAAGCTTTGTGCGGCCAGGGATATTTTTGTCACCTTTGTTGCTTTATCCCTGGTAACTAAAATGGAAAATAACCATTTGTGAATAACTGAATGACAGTATCTGAGTCCTTACCTAGCGTAAACTTTTATAGGAGAGAGAAAATCACTAGAGGGTCCTATATGGCTGAAGGAGATCAAGGAAAGTGGACCATGAGGATGTGAAAGGGGACAAAAGTTGGAAAAGGGACAAAAATTGGAAAAGGCTATTTTTTTCTTACTTCATTCAGTCTGGGGCAGCCCCTGATTGAGTTATCACACAAGGCCCTTGCCTGGCAGTTGAAAGACATGGACATCCTCAGGTCAGGGTGTCATATATATATATGATTGTTTCTAGCCACCCAGTGGGAAAAACTTTCAGGAATATCCCTATAGCCTACTATGGAAATACATCTGACACAAAGTACTGGATCTGAATGTTATGCCACAATATGCATGTATCCTATGACTTTAAAAAAAAAACTTTAAAAAATTTTTTATTTTTTTTTTATTTTTAGAGAGAGGGGAAGGAAGGGAAAAAGAGAGAGAGAGAAACATCAATGTGTGGTTGCTTCTCGCGCTCCTCAACTGGGGACTTGGCCTGCAACCCAGGCATGTGCCCTGATTGGGAATCAAACCAGCAACCCTTTGGTTTGCAGACTGGTGCTCAATCCACTGAACCACACCACCTAGGGCTAATCTATGACTTTAGTTGGGAGAAAAGAAAGACTTGACATGGAACCAGAAACTAGTCTGTGGAAAATTTCTTCCAATCAGTTGTGAACAAAGGTTTCAGTTTTCATTGATAACTAGTCAAAATAAAGTGTTCTTCTATTGGGAATACAGATGAAGGTGTAGTGTATACTTGTGTGTTTTTGTGCCAGGCAATAAAATTATTGTTCATATATTTGCAAATGAAAGCAATAGAAATTATTCTATTTCTCTTCTAAGTGAATTGCACCCAGAAATGTTAGATCATTCCAAAAGTAGTAAATCATTAAGGGAAGGGATGGATTGTTACTAGAGATACTAAATAGGCTCTGAAATTATTTAATGAAGAAAAGTGAGCAATATGAACATATTTGAAAAATACTTAAATGTCTTTATGGTTTGGCAGGAATACTCACATCAACAAAGATAGTGTGACTCCTCATACACCATTACTATAAGGACATTGACAACAAATCAGTTACCAGTGAGCACCAGCAATTCAAAACATTTAAAATTAAGTACTAAACAACAACAGAACAAACTGGAGATACTCTGAAATATTATAACTCACATGTGACAAAAAATTTGAATTTTCCAAAAGTTGACTATAATCCTAAACATTCACGTGATGGCACTAATAATGAGCTATGAAGCACACAGATCCTTCTCTAAATTATTCATTAAAAAAACTCACTGGATCAACCATACTACAGGAAAGATTGACATACCTTTATGCTCTCTAGAGAGAAAACATTACATCTTTTCATATGGATGGATAATCCAAGAATATGGAGCCAAAAAGAAAAATGGAAACATTTTACAGGGTTACATCTAAAAGTTAAGTAAAAATATTGTGGGTTTTAAAAAATGTTGTGATGCTAGTGGCATTTAAATATTTTTTAAATATGTCATTTATAGCAACATTTTTTAAAATTCTAAACACTCACTCTTGACCTTAATTCAACATTAGTAATCTTATCTTCTTTTTCTTTTAAATACCATCTCTTAAATTGTATAAGCTTCAAATCCCCAAAGCAATAATTTATTAAGAGAAGATCTTGGATCCGCCTCTGCTTTTGTTCATTCCAATCCTGGGGAATGAATTACTCAGATTTTAAAATACACCACACACACAAATAAGAGAAAAATTTATAAAATATGGGGCATGAACTAAAATGGAGTTTTCAATATTATCCATTTTTCCTCAATAGTACAGAGACCCTGATGCTCCTTTGGATTTCGGTGGTAGGATGCTACATATGTATGTTGGGGATGGAAGGATGTTAATAAGGCTCTGAAATTCAGAGGCCCTCTAAGGGTTTATAAAGTGACAAATAGGAGGGTCATTGCTATAGGCAATGGTGTCTAGAGAACAGAGAAAACAATTATTTTGCATTTGGACTGTCATGGGTTTAATCCCAGTCGCTCTATTTACATAGCCATGTGACCGTGAACCATGGGAGGCTTGATTTTCATATTTGTGAAAATAAGTAGAATAGGAAGTGTCTTTTAGAGCTTTTGTAAGAATTAAATGTACTACTAAAGTGAAATGGAGCTATAAGAATTAAATGAATGGGGCTGTTCGAAAGAGTAAATGCACACAGTAATAGGTGTTCTGTAAATGTTAGCTTCTTTCTGAAGTACATACAGTAGGGTGTCATCTTATGCAAAAAATGTAAATGTGTTCTGGTCATAAATGTCAATGCATCTTCTGACAATGCCAATGAATTTGTACAGACTATATGGATTATGTTTCACCTTTTGGCCTTATCCTAAAGCTAATACTACCAAATAGGGTAATGACATGCATGGGCAATTTATGAAAGAAGAAATAAGAATGTCTGGTAATGTAGCAAGAATTGTTTAATGTCACCCAACACAACATAAACAATCATATAGCAGCTCATCTCTTATGTTGGCAAAGATTAAAAATAATGAATATGTCCATGGGTGGTAAAGGTGTGAAGAGAAGTCTACTTGTAAGCCAATTAAAAAGTAGACCCCCACCTGCCCCAAAAAACACTTTAAAAATATTTACCCTGCATTTAAACAGATGCATACTTCATGACCTAATAACTCCGCTTCCAATTTACTTTAAAAATGCTTGCCTACCTTCTCCAAATGACATGCACAAGAATGTTTATAGCAGCTTTATTTGTAATAGCCTAAATATCCATCACAATAAAATGAATAACGAAGTCTAGTATTTTCAAAAAATAGAATACTACCTAGCAAAGAAAAAAAAGAATAAGAGACTGCCATATACTACAGCATGGGCGAATCTCACAGACATTACAGTAGGTGAAAGAATTCAGAAAAAAAATATTACACTATCACTCTATTTATTATATGAAGTTCAAGAACTTGGGGTAGGTATTGACTAGAAATATTGTTGAAAGAGCACGCCGAGGGGCATTGCACACGTCTAATACGTTGATCTGGCAGTTGTTACACACTTGTATATACGAAAGTGAAATTGACCCAACTGTGCACTTAAGATTCATTCACTTGATGTGTGTGTATGCTACATGTCAGCTTAAAAAGTTTTAAGAAAACATACCCTTTGACTTCACGATTATGTTTTCACCCTAAGGGAAAAACCACAGAAGTCCAAAAAAAGTTTTACATACGAGAATCATCACCGCAGGGTCATTTATAGCAGCAAAAATCTGGAAATAAATCAGTTCAATAATAAGGAAGTGGTTAAATCAATTTACCTGCCAATAATAGACTGCTGTGTAGTCGTTAAATAAGATGAAATGGGAAAATAGTTACAAACATAGAAAGTTGTTCATAATATGTTGTTGGAAAAAGGCAAGTTAACCAAATGGTATATTCAAGTTTAACCCTTACGTGTCAGAAGATTATTAGCCATCATGTGGTCCGAAGGCACAGGCCAAGGCTCTTAAGTTACCAGTGTTAACCTAAGTGTTCTGTTGTTCATCTTCAGTGACCTGTTAGCACTTGTTCCTTAAGGGATAATAGAACACTGCTGGTACCAGAACAGACTTATCAGTCATCTGAAAGGACATGGGGACAGCCAGGTCTCAGGACACTTTTGCAGATGCATCAAATTCCTACTGATAGCCAGAAATCGAGCCACAAGCCCAATCCACAATCCCAAGGGTCCCTCATGGGGCTCAGTCTCCACAGCTTTCTAGACCCGTGCACATACTGGAGAGTTAGGGAAGGGCTGGTTTGCTT
This sequence comes from Noctilio leporinus, assembly GCA_004026585.1. Classification (NCBI taxonomy): domain Eukaryota; kingdom Metazoa; phylum Chordata; class Mammalia; order Chiroptera; family Noctilionidae; genus Noctilio; species Noctilio leporinus. The sequence goes on from PVIW01000513.1 coordinate 291,574, forward strand.
TGTCAGGTCAGGTTTCCTTCTTCCCACTCACTACGGAGGTGCATTGCACAGCCCGGTTGTGGTTTCCTTTTTACATTATGCTTCCTCTCTCCCCAATTCCTGAGTCTCTCTTCCTAGACCCATTCTTTTCTGAAACATCCATTTTCAGAGCTGCTTGTGTGCTCCGCTCCTTCCTCCCCTCCTTCCTCCCCTTCGCTCTCTTCCTTTGCTTCTCTCTTGAGACAGGTCTAGTGGCCTGGTTGCCATCTGCTGCCTTTTTTTTTTTTTTTTTTTTTTTATGAGGTTGAGATCAGATGGCATCTAATCGATCGTCATGGTCTCCATGGTTACCAGGGTGACAGAGCACTTGGGAGAGACACATTCTCCAGCCCGGGGCTGTCAGACTATCCCTGAGAGAGGGGAAGAAAATAAAAGCTCTTCCATCATATTTATACATTTACATCTTTCTCCAATGCTGCAAAACACAGACCCTATTTATGTTTTACAGGTACTTAGGTGGCTCAAGGCCTAGAAATGCAGACTTTTTGCTATCCGTAAAAGACAAAGGACAGAAGTAAAGTTTTTTGTTTTTTTTAACCTCAGATTCTCTCTCTTTACCCCCATCCCCCATACACAGGCCAGAAGCCCCTCATCTTTTTTTCCTTCCCTTTTTCATGTTTGCTCATTAATTTAGTAATTCGCATGAGTTGTTCTTCTTCCGATAAATCACAGAGCAGTTCTAAAACTGACAGTGGACACCCCTGAGCTTCAGAAAAAGAAATAGCCCCTCATGAAACTACCAGCACATTAACCTTCAGCTAGGATCAGCCCTGATGTTAGTCGTGACTTGATACTCTGGCCAAGAATTACTTGTAGTAGAGGATCCATTTTTCTCGGAAAGAACAGTCCGATATGATGAAATACAAATAAACCTTCCTTAATGTAAAAAAGTGCCGCCAGTGCATGACCGGGTGTAGGGTTGTAATGCCCAGGGCTGGCCAATCCAGCCTTATTCTAATGGAACATTATGGCACTGGCCGCCCAGGTCTGGTTGAAAGAGAGGTGAGAAGGCCTTGGGAATAAGAATGAGTAACAAATGAAAAAAAAAACAAAACACAAAAAAACAGCTAGATTTTGGAGAAATGCAGAGAAAAGGAAACAACCAATTACTGTATCACTAAATAACATTAAAACTGCAAATGGAACACTGTCTGATTTATTCACACACCTTTCAAGTTTGGTGCAGATGACGGGAGCATAGGCTGATTTATTTCCTCTCCGGGTAGTGTTTTATGCTTCATAATACTTATTAGTATTCTGTTCTGTTGGTCAGAGAAAACCAAACTTAAAAATGATGGCACAGGTACGAGGCCTGTAGGTAATTTGTTTTCACTTAAAGGAAAACCTGTCACCCCAACCTACCAGCAGAGCTTCCTTTCTTCTTTCCTTCCTGTCTGTGTGTCCCCTCAGACCCCCGTCTCCTGTACAGTATCTTAGTAAGATTCAGATATACTCATCTGTAGTGCTTTTGGCTGGTAAGCAAATATCACAGTGATATTTGAAATAGAAATGATGCCATCAATTGGAGGAGAGACATTGATATAAAGGGAAAATAATTTCTCATGTACAGGAACCCTCTGATTGACTTCGAACCCCTGCATCTGCGCTCCCACCTTCCCTCTCTGCAATTCTTACCCTTCTAACCCTGCCCTCCTAACTGGTGAGCTCCCCTGGGAACTGCTTGACTCTAGTTCCCTCTTCAGAGAAGCGCCCCCTCCTCTGCCCACCATCAGACCCCATCACACAGACCTGAGCCCCTCATGTCCCCTAGGTTCGCACTTCTAATTCCGGGCTTAGCTTTGCGCCTCACACCCCTGCTGATGTATTAGCTACCTCTCTCTGTGGCCTCTTACTTCCATTGGATGTTTCAGAGGAGAGAGGGTTCCCTGCTTTTGAGCTCTTGCCTTCCTTTCCTTGTAGTTAGCCCTCCCTAAAGACTTGATGAAGACCATCACCTCCAGTTGTGCCCACAGTCGCTGCCTTCCTTTGTAACGCGTTGGTTCTTAGAGCTCCCTGACCGCTAGTGATTTTACTGGGTTCCTTCCCTCCTGGTTTCCAGACTCTTCTGTGCAGGCGTGCTTCTCGGAGAAGGTGGGCTTCCCCTTGGAATGAAATGAGTCGTGTATTCCCATCAGGAACCACGGCCACAGCATGGTGTCAGCTCACTCTTGCCTTGGGTAAATTGAGTTTGTCAGCGCTCAGCCGCACAGCTGAGCTAGATGCTGTGTGATGCGGACCGTCTCCTGGGAGAGAGAGATTGGCACACACCACATCCTAATGGGATCCAGAAACAAAGGAGCGTGAATGAAGTGTTAATTGCATTCATAAAGACATTAACAAAGGAATTAAAATGGCAGAAGCTTCCGTCCCCCTACTTGAGAGTCATAGAAAAGCCCGTTACCCCAAAGAATGCTTTTAACAATAACCATCCAAGTTTTATTGCTTGCCCATTGCAGAGACAACTCCCCATAAACATTATCTTTTCAAAGAACAAACATTTTTGCCTGTTATCTTGAGTACATTAACTAGCAGACAGTTTAACCTCTCCCCCTGGTGCCTTTGCATGATTTACGTTCCTAGAGAACCAAAAGGCCTTTTCAGTGCTTCTTCATTAACCATAAGGATGTCTGTCACCAGTAAACCTAATCAATCCTACAGTTCTTATTACAGCACAATGCTCATTATCTGGAAGCGTTTTTTGCTTTTTGAAGTAAAATGACAAGACCAGGCAGGGGTGGTTCATTTTACAGTCCTTGAATATTCTGGAGACATCTACAAGGGTGGGGTGGCAACCTGGGGTCCCCTCTCCTGCCCTCTGGCTGGGCCCCCAGCTGCTGACAGCAGGACTAAGTCAGCTAAAGGTCACAGGCTGCATTTGACTGAAGATGGATCACATTGATGAATATGGCACCTGCTTAATGAAGTCAAGGCCACAGATTTGGGGTCTATTATGGTTCTTTTCGTTTCACTCAATTTCACCTTCACAGACCACACCACTAATCCGGCCAATCATTTTGAATATACATGCAACTGGTGACAGTGGGCAGGGGGCGGTAGGGGGTTGGGGGGAGGGATAAAAGTAAATGAACCCCATCTAGAAAACTGATGGAAATCACTGTCACTAATGACACTGGAAATAGAAAGTGTGTTCACATAAATGTTTCATATAACACATGAGCAACTCCTGGAGACCTATAGAGCAGATATCCCTACCCTCATCCTGCAGATAGGAAAACAAAAAGTCATAGAAATTTAAGTCCCAGGATTAAAATTCAGGTGTTTTTGACCATCTGACTGCTCTTCCTACAGCAGGAGTCAAACCCTCTAGGGACCTCATTTGATGCTCACAGGAGGCTGCGAGGTGAGGCTGGCTGTATAAACAAGAGGGCGGATCAGCCAAGAGCCCTGTTAACACAACCAGAGGAGCAGGTGGCCGCAAGCCCACGCCTAGAACTTGGTGGAACCCCCTGGTTACCCGAACAGCTATATTCTTTGATCTCATCCACGTCAACCATATTCGTGAATATGGCCTCAACCCCATGGGTGGCAGATTGTAAAGCGACAACATGCTAGTTTGTTGGTGTCTGGACCGATCCATGCATCAGTCAGAGGAAGCGGGCTCAGAAGGGCACGCAGCACCTTAGGGAGCTCATTTCCCAGCCAACAGAATTAGATTCATTAAATCTCTGGTCATTGCTGATTCTGTCACAGATGTCGGGGATATTTTCTCCTGAACATGATCTATATACTAAATGTTAGAATATCTAAAAGTAGAAATTTGGGGTCACACACTGCTTTATATTATTGTGCTTGGTCTCGTATACAGGGTGGGGCAAAAGTAGGTTTATGGTAGTTTGTATGGAAAATAATACAATAATTAATACATAATAATACAAGAATGAACTGTGTTTCCTGTACTCACAATTGTGAACCCACCCTGTATATTACCACCCACACAAAAGCTGATTGTCTTTTTCTCTCCTTAGAACACATCATCAGCAGTACTTCATTGCGTAATTTTCAGGTAATGACAACAAGTTTAGCTCCAGTCCAGGCATGTCACCAGCTTTTTCAGAAGGCTGATCCAAATAGCACTTTAAACAAATTCTCTAGAGTTTATATTAATATTATTATTTGCATTTTCTTTACCTATATTTTTATAATTTTTTGTCCTGGTTAGAAGATCCTATTATATCTTATTTTACTGTGAAGATGGAAGATTAGTGCAGTGCAGTATTACTTGTCTACGGCTAGGAGTAGGAGGCAAAGATGTGCGATAAAGGGGGTGCATCAAAGTGAGCAGCTTGCTAACTGTGCCTTCAGTGTAGACACTTGCGATTAAAACCATACTTTTTCATCAGTAGCAGAAAGGGAAGAACATTTTTCTATGGGATTTCCAGCATCAAAATGCATGACTTTCAATTGGCTACAAATGTGGACTGAGGACTTGAGGAAGTCTGATGCTATAATTATCTATTGATATTCAAGTCACCTAGTTAATGATTTGGTAAAACATACAGGTTTTTGGTTTTTTTAAAATAATTTTTTAAATAAGCTTGTTATGCTTGGGCTGGTAGCACAGTGGATAAGGTGCCGGCCTGTGAACCTGAAGGTTGCTGGTTCAATTCCCAGCCAGGGCACATAACCAGGTTGCAAGCCAGGTCTCCAGCCAGGTCCGTAGCTGGAGGCAGGTGAAAGGCAACCATACATTGATGTTTCTCTCCCTCTCTGCCTCTCTCCCTTCCCCTCTCTCTGGAAATAATAAATACAATCTTTAAAAAAAAAAAAAAAAAAGCTTGTTATTAGGGCACTGAGGAGACAGCCAGAGAAGCCACTTGAATATGGGGGGAAGGGTGGGGGGAATTTGGGACATTTATTCGTCCTACTTATGTCAAAAGTAAAAGAACTAGTTCAAGCTCTTAAGTCAAAATTGTGTCATTATCACAGGATGACCATTTATTAATTTTCACCCATGGAGATCCAAATGGATAAAGTCCTTTTTAATGCAGCACTGTCCATGATGGTAGCTACCCCCCAAATGTGGCTACTTAAATAAAAAATAATTAAAATTTGATACTCAGTTCCACATTCTAGGTGCTCAGTAGCTACATGGGATTAGTGGCTACTGTACTGGACAGTGCAGATTTATAGAACATTTTTGTATCACAGAAAGCTCTATTGGACAAAACTGTTTTAGAGCAAAAGATCAGAATTCACACAGGTCACAAAAATACATCCTATATCAGAGCACATGGTTATCTTTCCAACACTTACGGTAGTTTCAGTGATAGTGACTAGCGGGCCCGGGCTCCTGGGCCCTGGGCACCAAGGAGTGGGGGGTGGCCTGCTGCCTTCCTTCCCAGACTGCGATGGGGCCCCATGTGCCGCGGGAAAGGATGAGCCAAGTCTCTAGAGAAAGGGCAGGTGTGAATGAGCCGTTTCCATTTTCCACTCCTGCGGCTCCTCGAATCTCCAGCCAGACCTGCTGCCAAGCTGCAACCGCACAGAAGCCCAAACCAAAGCGCGTTTTGGATAAATTCTCTGGCTGTTATTTTATTTATTTAGCAAAACCCACCTTGTGCCTGAGATTCAAGACTTCCTTTTTGCCGTGAATTTAAATGCATCTAATCCACCAGTCATGATATTCAGCATAAGCACTGACCAAAAGAAATAAGGCTTTGAATAAGCCAAGAGTGTGACAGAAGACTGAACAATCCAGTGCCCGGCTCCTTGACTGGACATGCGTAAGTAAATGTCATCCGTTGGCCCGTCATCATTGCCAGTTAGCAAGCAGACAGGTCCCCAGACTGATGAAAAGTCCTCTACGATGGAAAAGGTGGGAATAGCCAGCATCTGCTCCCTCAGCCACTTCAAATTTCTAAAACTTAAGGGTAAGATCACCAATCATACTCTTTTCTTCGATGTCTCTCACTAGGACTTTCTGCTACATTTAGGAAGGAGACTGAGGCAGAATATTTGCATAAGATTGTTCAGTCAGTTACAGCAAGTACATGAGATATACAGCTCTCATTACTTCTATCACATGGTTCTTCAAAGCAAGCTTACTGGGAACATGTTTTGTTTTCTTAGGAGACTGTAAAGTCCCTTGAAACTGCTAATAAGACACATTTTCATCCCACAAGCACTTGATACTTTAGGAGGTGCTCAGCACCTTGGGTCAACCTCTTGTATAAATATTTATTGAGCAATTCGATGAATGAATCTGGATTTTGCCGGTAATCTGACTGGCATTGGGGTTCTTGGGTTCCCTAAGATAGAAATTGAGAGGAAACCCTAGAGAAATTACCAGATGGATTTTATTAAGCTTACGTAAGCTCAGGGCTAACTCTGTCTGGCTGCTTTTATAAGCTGGAGACAAAACAGGCTTGCGTACAATGGTGGGCTTGCAGGTTTCTGTTTCAGGATCTCATGATTTCCTTTTCCAGTTTCATTGACTGGTAACTATTTTTGCACCTGCAGCTGGGGAGCAAGATGGCAGACAGCTCAGTACTGCCACCTTAGGAAGGTGGTCTAGCAGCCCAACCTGATCGACTGCTCATGTGGGTCAGTAGTTTCAACATTTGCAAGGAAGCAGAAAGAAGGGAGATAAAATCAGTGACCTCTGTGTTTTTCAGTAGAGAATGGAGGTGTGGTGACATTCTTTTGGTCAGCTTCTCTGTCAGTCCTTCTGGTTACCTGGTCTTGAGTTGGCTTCCTGGTCATTGGGTATTTTTCCATTTCAGGGCCCAAGTCCCAGTGAGGTAGGACAGTAGCAAGCCAGGAAAATTCCCTGGCAAACAGAATGCAGAAACTGAGATGATAGCTGATTCCAAATGGCCTCACCCAGCACCCTGGCTCACCTGCCTCCTTCTTCCCTGCACGACCACCCCCGTCAGCATTAAGTCCTCAGGACAACGAGGTTCTGATCAGCAACAAGTAAACTTGGGAACAAAGACTCAGATCTGTTGACCACAGAGACAGAGTTTTGGTCAACTAGAGAGAACATCCAGGCCTCTGTCTGTGAGAGTAGGCAGCTAGATATCATTAGAGGGAGGAAGCAAAGGGAATCAGACGTTGGTGAGCATAATCAACCAGGGAACATACGCCTGCATGCTTAACCAGGAAGCTACAGTTTCATACTCCAGAGGATCATAGCATTGCCCACAAAGGAGGTTTACAAGCCCCCGCCTCTCCCAGACTATGGGGGCAGGTAAGCTCATGTGCAGTGACAGTAAAATGGCACTGGGAGAGGTGCTTCTATGTGGCATGCTCAACAGGCACCAAGACTGGCTGAAAGGTGAGCCCAGCCTGAGCCTGTGAAAGTGTGGGGAATTAATTGGTTATTTTGTTGTTGTTTTTTAATTTTTTAATTTGTATTTATTTTTTATTTTTAGAAAGAGGGGATGGGAGAGAGGCAGAGAGGGAGAGAAGCATCAGTGTATGGTTGCCTTTCACCTGCCTCCAGCTAAGGACCTGGCTGGAGACCTGGCTTGCAACCTGGTTATGTGCCCTGGCTGGGAATCGAACCAGCGACCTTTGGCTTCGCAGGCCAGTGCCTTATCCATTGTGCCACCAGCCAGGGCTAATTGGTTATTTTGAAAAAGCTTCTGGTCCTTCCCAAACCTAAGATGATATAATTCCAGGAAACAAAGCCTTTCTCTCTTTCACCCACACGCTCGCACCGTTCATTCGTGCATTCTCTCCTCATCAACCATATGGATCTAGTAGCCTCCTGGGCCTCTGACAGACCGTATAAGCTCCAAGGACTAGGCTTTAATATAAAACAGAAACTCTGGATACTGGCTCTTGTTTTGGCCTAGCTGAAGACATGATTGGAATTTTTCCATGGCTGGGCAGATGGAAACAGGACACAGGGACAGCCTTCTACTTCCATCCAAGTAAATTTTGCCTCACCACAATCTCCTGTGTGTGGGCCCATGAAATGCAGTCCTCCCAGTCCTGTGAAAGAGCCCCACTTCCACCAATGACAAGTTGTGTTTCAGCTCCCAGCCCAGAAAAGGAGCAAAACCAGACAAAGCGATGCCATGATAGACACCAGGACAAGACGCAATGATCAATAAGGCCCTGCCCTGGGGCGGACCAATCATCATAGAGACCATGACCCTGACCCTGACCCTACACACTCATTTTGATGAATCAGCATGTTAAAGGACACACCTGGAAAGCTGATGAATATTCTATTGCAATCCTCCCATAAAATTCCTGCCTTTAGAAAATAGATAAAAACCCTTCAAACAAAGGACCCAACGCACACCCTCTCTAAAGCATGCCGGTACCTTCTTTCTTCAGATGTACGTCTTTGCATTCTGTCTCCTAAACTCTTGGGGTCTTGACGAGATTTGCGACCAGGGCAGCAGAGGGCAGGAGCAGCTCATCTCAGGTTAACCCCTGAACCTGCCTGAAAAGGCCCTTCTTTTGCCTCTGTGACTTGTTCCCTGAGCCCACGCAGCCCAGCTGGCACACTTCTTCTGTGACTGTCTTTCAAAAAGGCCAAGGCAGCTCTCTGAGAAACCTGCTTGAACCTTCTCTTCCAGTATACTTTTGCATTGCATGCTAAATAATCTTTCTCTTGTGCCACAGTTCTTGGCTCTGAATTCTTTCTTTGCCAAACTCAAAAACCAAGAACCAACATCACCAGTTGCTTCTACACTGTCTCAGTAACCAATCTGTCTAACCTTGTAACTTTAAGCTGATAGGGGGGAAAAAAGGAGGCAGTGGAGTAAGAGGTGCAGAAATTTGAAAAGAAACAGATTGTGAGCTGAGAAAGCATATCACTTCGAAGCTTCCTTTGAATTTCCATGGGATGTGATGGGAGAGAAAACATATTTTAAAAGGCAGCTGTGTGTTTCAATTGGTGCAGAGATCCAGAGACATGCCTCCACCCTATTGTCTCCTTACAGAATTTCCTTTCTGACAGTCTCCCTGGAAGCAGGGAATCTAAAGGTATTGTATTAGTGTGCATTGTATTGTTTTGTATTTCCGGGTGAATGGCACAATAATGAACTCAGCTGACACTGAGAATGATTTATTTATACAATTAGCCCATGCCGCCATCCACATCTTAAACTACACTTTTTATTGTTTAAAGATTTTATTTATTATTTTTAGAGAGAGGAGAAGGGAGGGAGGCAGAGAGGAGGGATACATAAATGTATGGTTGCCTTTCACTTGCCTCCAGCCATGGACCTGGCTAGAGACCTGGCTTGCAACCTGGTTACGTACCCTGGCTGGGAATCGAACCAGCGACTTTTGGGTTTGCAGGCTGGCGCCTTATCCACTGAGCCACCAGGTAGGGCCACCATCCACTTCTTTACAAAAAAATGGAAGTGAATCCTGCCAGTAAAGTCTGTAATCCATCTCTATACTTCCTCTCTTGATAAATCGGGGCCCAACCCAATCATCAACATGTCCAACACACAAATATGATAAAGGCCATAAAAATCAGTTTTTAAAATGTGTGTGACCTCTTTGGGGTTTTAACAATGCCAATCACCAACAAAGCTACAAACGATGCAACATGGCTTTCTAGTTCATGTGCCTTTAATTCACTGCGATGCTTATTTGTCTCCTGTTCCAACAGCCCTCAGTTCTCGGGTGTCTTTCTAGCTGAAATGGTTTCAATTAGAGCCTGAGAAGGGTTGATACAGAACTCATGCATGGCGCTTGCCAATATGGGAATTGGTTTTAAACATTGCTGTTTTTCATCCAAAAAAAGATTCTTCCTGCCCTTGAGTTAGGAGAGATTATTCTCAGAAAGGTGGTTAGCTGATTTTTAATGTCAAAGGAACTTAATTTGCAAACTCGTTAGGAACTCTTTAGTAAAAGCCGCCTAGTAAAACAGATGATTAATATTGGTAAGTTCCTCATTTGCATATTAATTAGTCTCCATACTCAACTAATTAAAACTGCACTGCCTGTTTGAGGACTTCCTTCTAGGCTGCTGGTCTTGTTTCGTTGTACCCTATTTAAAGGCATGTATATGTTCTGGGAACTGCATAATTAAGCCATTTCGTCATAGTGGCTACATTACTGAATTCACTTACACAAACCTAGATGGTACAGCCTCCTCAAACGTAGGCTCCAAGGTCTAGCCTACTGCCCCTAGGCTAAAAACTTGGGCAAAATGTTACTGTATGGAATACTGCAGGCAATTGTAACATGATGCTAAGTATTTGTGTATCTAAACATACCTAAACATAGAAAAGGGACATATGCCCTGGCTGGTGTGGCTCAATGGATTGAGCGTCAACCCGTGAACCAAAGGGCCACCGGTTCAATTCCCAGTCAGGGCACATGCCTGGGTTGCAGGCTAGGTCTCCAGTTTGGGGTGCATGAGAAGCCACCACACATTGATGTTAAAAAAAAAAAAAAACATAAAAAATCCAGTACAAATGATAAAAATGGTGCATCTGTGTAGGGCATGTGCCATGAATGGAGCTTACAGGACAGGAAGCTGCTCTGGGTGAGTCAGTAAGTGGGTGGTGAGTGACTGTGAAGGCCCAGCACATCACTACCCACCACTGAAGCCTTTATAAGCCCCGTACAATCAGGCTACGTCAAATGTATAAAACAACATGAGATGAAGTCAAGCACAGTAGAAAATGATGCAATGAAGAGACTCAGTAAATATGGGATGGATGAGGCTGCTCCCCATCAAACAGGGCATACTGCTTTTCAGCAAATGTTTTCATAAGTGGAAAGACAACACTCTAAAATAATGATTAAAAGCATAGGATGGGTAAATACACAAACCAGCCAATAGTCATTTATTAGTATTTTCAAGTATTACGTACTGTACATAATTGTATGTGCTATACAGGCAACTCCTATATAACATGGTTGTTAGGTTCCTACAAAAATGCCTCGTTATGCAAAGCTGTGTTCTATGAAATAAAGAACTAGTAAAAAAATACTCCATGTGTCTTTGGGACCTGTCGCCTGTGGCAGTCTCCCTTCCTAGCCATGGAAGAGCATATTCTTGTTTATTGGCAAAGCTGTCACCATCTCATTGGTATCAGATTCTGACTTGCACAAGTGACATTCTTAAAAAAAAAAAAAAAAAAAAAAAAGAACTAGTAAAATGGGGTAGGTTTCAACATTTTTTTACAACATACTATTCTATTTTTATAATTGAGAAATATCTCTATTAAAGCAATTATACCAAAAGTACAACATATTAATATGTATTAAATAATGTTTTCTTCGTCATCACTCCTAGCACCATTAACTGAGGGTGTTTTCTTTTTGACAAGATATTCTTCATCCTCTGAACTTTCTTCAGCATTATCTTGACTTCTATTCTGTACTCTTTGCAAAAAGCAAAAAAAAAAAAAAAAAACCAAAAAAACTGTTATTTTAGATTGTTTGCTTTTAGCTGAGAGATCTTTATAAATTTCATTAATTTCAAATGAGGTGTCTTTTGCTCCTAAAGCTCTTATTACGTTCTGTGTTGTTTGGGGATTTCCCTAATTTCGAATGAGATATTTTTTTGCTCTTAAAAGCTTTTATTACAGTCCATATTGTTCAGGGACTTCCCTAATTTCAAATGAGGTGTTTTTTTGTTTTTTTTTTTTGCTCTTAAAAGCTCTTATTTATTATGTTCCGTGTTGTACAAGGGTTTTCACCAAATCTTAAACCATGTTGGAGGGAAATTATGTTCTAGAAGTGCTGGGTTATATGGGGGTTACCTGGACTTTTATACAATTGACAAGTGTATCCAGTCTGTTATTCCTCCTTTCTGACATTCTTCCTGAAAGTAGGGAACCTAAAGCTATTGCATTAATCTGTACTGTACTTCCTGCAACCTCTTTCTAATACAACTTCCTGTCCTTCAGAGCCTTACAAAATTAAAAACTACTCTATGTTTATCAGAGTCCCTTGCAGCTAAGGTTCTTGATGTGACTTAGCTTCAACCAATCAGATGTGCATTGTGAGAAATGACTTTGAAATGAAATCAAGTGGGAAAATAGGCATTAGCTTAAAAGGCCTTAACTTTGGCTAGTGTGACTCAAGCAGCTGTCGCCCACATCTGGGGCCAATGGACCTGGCTAGAGTCATGTCCCCGGTGGGTGGCTTTGATGGAAGGATCTTAGAAGCTGCAGTAGGTGTGATGTGTTCTGGGCCCCTAGCATTCTGAATGAAGCCAGAGGAGCACCCCTCCCGGCACTGTCCCCATGGTACTTTTTTTGCGGGGAAGCCTTTATTTTGGAAGTCTTGTCCAAAGCTTGGTCCTTTCACTCTCCTAGCACTTTGGAAGACACCAAATTCCCTTTCTATTTGAAATAGCCAGGGTAGTTACTATTTTCTGCACTAAAGCCTGATGGACTGATTTCCTCCCAGGATAATTAGGATAATTATCATGAGACACTATATAAAAGTGGCTGACAGTTAGTAGGTAAGCACTTAGTAAATAGTAATATTTTTCTCTTATAATTTATATATACAAAATCACAAATGAAATACCCAAATGTTTTAAAAGGTTTTGCTAAATTAATTTCTCTTATAGTTTTTAGTTGACATGTAAACACAATCTTTGATCAGAAACCTAGCGTCACATCAATACATAAACATAGAAATAAATAGAGAGCCCTGGCTGGTGGTTCAGTGGATAAGGTGCCGGCCTGCAAACCCAAAGGCCGCTGGTTTGATTGCCCAGCCAGGGCACATAACCAGGTTGCAAGCCAGGTCTCCAGTCAGGTCCATGGCTGGAGGCAGGTGAAAGGCATCCATACATTGATGTTTCTCTCCCTCTCTGTCTCCCTCCCTCCCCCTCTCTCTAAAAATAATAAATAAAATCGTAAAAAAAAAAAGAAAGAAAGAAAGAAAAGAAAGAAATAGAGAAATGCAAAATACACCTTCTCTCATTCATTCTGTTAGCAAACACTTATTGACCATGTATCAAGTACCTGATCCTACCTTTGGGCAAATCATTTTATCTTCCTGAGTCTCAGTTTCCTTACATAAAAAAATGAAAGAGTTGGACAATGCAATTTCTAGGGTTTTTTTCCTTCCTTGTGTCAAAACTGTGTGTGTTCTTTACATCATTGCTAATTTTGACTTAGTACATGCAGTCTGTTTGTCTCAGGTTGCTAAGCTTCTCTGGTGGCTTGGAATCTGAGAAGAATGGACCACATGTTTTCATGTACTCATTTTTTTTTTCTCTTATGTACTCATTTTTGATCCACCACTCCCTTATCAACTATAATATATTTTCTCCACCAAATGGATCACAGACTTGATACTTCTAAACACCATCTCTCCCTCTCTTTCACTTTTAAGAAAGCACAATCATTATAATCATCAGTAACATCTATTAAACAATTACTATCAGGAACTTTGCATTTTCTTTTTTTTTTTTTCTTTTTTATATATATATTTTAATTTTTTAAAAAGATTTTATTTATTATTTTTAGAGAGGGGAAAGGAGAGAGGCAGACATCAGAGAGACATCAATGTATGGTTGTCTTTCACCTGCCTCCAGCTACAGACCTGGCTGGAGACCTGGCTTGCAGCCTCATTATGTGCCCTGGCTGGGAATAGAACCAGCGACCTTTGGGTTCGCAGGCTGGCACCTTACCCACTGTGCCACCAGCCAGGGCTTCTTTTTCCTATTTTTTAAAGGCACTTTGTATTTTCTTACATGCTTGGCTGAGTCCCTATTTGACCTCCACAGTGCCCTATGCACTGTTTCGTTGTGGTGAAACGGAGGCTGAGAGAAATTAAGCAAGTTGCCTAGGGTCACAGAACTAGTAAGTGGCAGAACTAGAGCTTGACCAGGTTTATTTCAATTGAAAGCCTCTTTCTCAATGGCTACATTAAATGGCCTCTTAATAACAACAACAATAATTAGTATTTTTTAAAAGTGTTATTTTTAGCTCATCTTTATTAAGTACTTGCTATATGCCAAGTAGTCTCTTTTATTTGTATTTTGAGTTCATTCTCACAATTTACACCCTAAATTATACTATATCCCCTATTTTATAGACAAAGACCTGGAGTCTTGTTCATCTTAAGTATCTTGACCAAAGTTATCCAGCTGTCCTTGGTGGAGCTTGGCTGTGAGCTTAGCTGGTATATAGAACCAGGACGCTCTTACATGTCATGTCTCTTGCCTCCCACTTTGTATAATGATAGTACTGAGGAGGAAACCTTGACTCTGCCTTAAGGCATGGGAAAAGTAAATTGTTGGCATGCTTAAAGCTATTCAAGGTTTATCTAGAAAAAGTCCAGCCATTGTTAATAGAATGAGAACGGTTTGTGTGACATGAAGTAACTTGGCAATCAAGGAGAGTGGACTGGAATGTGCATGCATGAACAATGATGACTTCGTTATACTTCTATCTTGTATCTTCTTCAATAAATGTCTCTATTTTTTATATTATATGGCTGGATATCTTTTAGACAGACCTTATGTAAGCAATAGGTACATATAGTGTTCCCCACAACTCTTTCTGCCTATGTATGCACCATGACACAGTGACTGGGAACCACTAGCACAGAGACTGGTGAGAACAAATAGAGGAACAGATGAAGTGGACTGCATCTGTGAGAAGAGCTGCGGTGCAGACACACTCTTTCCTGTTTCTCAAACTGCTGTGTGAGGACCATAGCAACCTTATATACTATCTTCCCAGACCTACGGGTTTCTGGCCCTGTTTCTATCAGGGCGGTGGTACGGGAAACCACCCTATGTTTCTATTTTAAACATACGTTTTAATGTTATATAAACACATGTTTATAAAGTTTTTGGTTTTGGGGAAAAGAGTATGGCCATTTAACAATCAGGATCAATCTTACAAGTGAACTAGATTAGATGCCTGCTAGAATTAATAAGGAAAAAAATTGTGAATCTAAGTGATTAATTATTAAACACCTAACAGCCAAATATAGTACCTGTGGGCAGAGAGGGCCTCTCCTTTGAGGAGGTGAAAACTAATTGCAAAAACAGAGTTGCTAGGAAGTCACACTGGGAAGCATGGGGTGCACATAGCAGTTTTCCTTTTCTGTTTGCTGAGCCACATTAAAAGAAAAGTGGAGATCCAAGAGAAAAGGTATTTTAAAACCCTTGAAAATGTATTCAGTAACTACCCATGAAAAAAATAGGTGATAAAGGGAGCCAGTGAGAAAGGAGGTAAGGGGATGTTTGCTCTGGGTTGCAGGGAGCTCCCTAAAAGAGCACAGGTGTGGTGCACAGGTGTGTTGCACAGATGTCCCCAAATAATGGAAGTGACTAGCTAGTCAATGAATGGATGCATCATTTTTTGTCCAATTTTGAGAAAAAAGAACATTTTATATTCATGTACATTACTGAAAATAGTATCTGTTATGGATACTATTTTCCATATGGACAGAATATTTCTGTCCCTCCAAAAATTACATGTTGAAGCCCTAAACCTTGAATGCAATGGTATTTAGGGATATGGTCTTTGGGAGGTAAATAGGGTTAAATGAAGTCATGAGGGTGGGGCCCCAGTCTGATGGGATTGGTGCCTTTATATGGAGAGACACCACAGAGCATGGGTTCTTTATTTCCCAGGCTGCACAAAGTAGAGGTTATGTGAGGACACATTGAGAAGGGGGCCATCTGCAAGCCAGGGAAAAAGTCTGTCCTCCCCTGGAACCAAATTGACTACCATCTTGATTTTGGACTTCCCAGTCTCCAGGACTGTTAGAAATAAATATCTGTTGTTTAAGTCACTCAGTCAATGGTATTTTGTAATTGCAGCCTGAGCTGATTTTGACAGCGCCTATACCCACATCCTTATAGATCTTTAAATCTTGTTCTACTTGGAAACATGTGTAATTAAACAAGTATATGTATATACATTTACTATAAATATTGGTGATTTTAATGTACTGGTTTCTTATCTTTTCCAAATATTTTATTTATTATTTTTAGAGAGGGGGGAAGGGGAGTGCAGAGAAGGAGAAAGACATCACTGTGTGGCTGCCTTTCACCTGCCTCCAGCTACAGAACTGGCTAGAGACCTGGCTTGCAACCTGGTCATACGCCCTGGCTGGGAACTGAACCAGCGACCTTTGGGTTCACAGGCCAGCTGGTGCCTTAATCCACTGTGTCAACAGCCAGGGCACTGCACTGGTTTTTAGTAAGTAGTTAACCCAGAGTGTAAAATAACTTCCTGATTGAATGAAAATCATACTGTTTTCTATGACTCTGAGGTCCATGTCCAAGTAGAAGTTGGTATTCAAACCATGGCACCACAACTAGGGCCCTGCAGTCAATGTGGTGGTACAGTACCCAACATGCAAGCAGCGTGCCACAGGAGAAAGTCTTGTTTCTACAGCACAGGGGAGGCCCAAACCCACACTGTGCAGTTCACTTTGTCCTGCTTCCTCTCCCTGTCTTCCTTGCGTGGGCCTTTTCAGCACAATAGATGGAAAAGTGAATACAGGCCAGGTGGCCTCCCTGGGGTGGCTGGATGCCCGATGGGGCTCCCGTAATCAGGGCTTTCAGAGGAGGTCCACAGTCCTGGGGCCTCCTTCCTGAGGTCAAGTTTCTATGGCTAGGAGATAGATTTCTCTCGCAGTCCTCGCCACAGTGAACACAACCACTCCCAATCTCAGACGGAGAGCGCACACGACCAGATCCCCAGCTGTGAGAGCGGTCCCTTCCTTGGGTATACACACCCAAGAGCTGAGAGTCTTTTCTAAAACTGGCTGTAAAGATGAATGTCTTCCTGTGAGCTTTGTGTAGGAAAAAAGCGGCAGGATTTTGGAAACCAGGTTAGATCTAACCCCTACTTATTAACTGTGATCCTAAGTATGTTGCTTAATCCTTCTGAGACTCTCTCCTTCTCTGCCGTGAGCTAATCATTTCTCTCCTACCTGCTTCAGTGGTTGGATCTTATGAACAAGTGAGGCACATTTAGGCATGTAAGATCCTTCTGTAGAATGCAAGGTGTAGGCAAACGAAGGCTTGCAGCTGTATGTGAAATAATTATTTATTAATTGTCATATTATTTTCCAAATGTACAACTGTACACCCACTCTTGCCCGTCCCTGCATTATCTTCTACACCAGCAAGTAGCGAGCACACTGTGGCCCACAGGCCAAGCCCATCTAACTGCTTGTTCTTGTGTGACCCACAAACTAAGAGTGATTTTCACATTTTTTTATTATTATTATTTTTAAGATTTTTATGTATTATTTCCAGAGAGAGAGGGACAGGGAGAGAGGCAGAGAGGGAGAGAAATATCAGTGTATGGTTGCCTTTCACCTGCCTCCAACTACAGACCTGGCTGGAGACCTGGCTTGCAACCTGGTTATGTGCCCTGGCTGGGAATCGAACCAGCAACCTTTGGGTTTGCAGGCCAGCACCTCATCCACTGAGCCACCAGCCAGGGCTGATTTTCACATTTTTAAATGACAAAAAGGAGAAGGTTTTATGACATGAAAATTATAACAGACTCAACTTCTAGTGTCCACATAAGTGAAAGTAAATGCTCATTTGTTGACGTGTTACCTATGGCTACCTTAATGGTGCTGTGTCAATGTTGAGTAAGGTCTACAAAGCCCAATATAGTTTCTCTCCAGCCCCTTATGGGAAAAGTCTGCCAACATCTGCTCTATGCAATTCAAGGGGTTATTCTTTTCTTTTTAAATGGATGCACCTTCAGTTACATGGCCTGCCTGTTGTAGAAGGGTGAGAGCTGACCCTGTCTTAGCATGTCCCATGGTTCCATATCATCAGGGAGAGGGAACACATAGTGTAGGATGAACAGGCCCTAAGGATGCAATAGTCACATAGGCAGATCCTTCTCCATGGTCCATCTTCTTTAATTCACTCCCATGGTCTTGGACGATGAGGGGGAGGAAAGCAAGCCTTATTTAGCGATGGCTCTGCGTGATACGGTGACACCAGTGGCAGCGGATGGTGCAGCATTAGAGCCCTACTCTGCACGGACCGGAAGGACGATCAGGAAGAAAATCCCTCCAGAAGGTACAACATCGAGGACAATAGTCTCCTTTTCTTAGGAGAAGAGTGGGCTGAGATCAGAGTGTCGTCTATTTCATAAGCAAGAGCCAATGATATAGTTGGATGGTCAGGGAGGCACACGACTGGAGGGTTAATAGGAAGTCTGAAGAATTAGATCCTTGGGAATGGTCCAGAAATGTGAGACCCTCAGGGTCTCATGCAAGCTTTTACCCAAGAGTCCCCTCCAAAGAGAAAGGTTATAATCAGGTGAACAAGATGCCCAGCACGGGGTTGGTCACTCTTCTCCCCTAGGTGATTCAGGGCTTCATCAACAGGCCCATGAGCCACCATCACTGGCTATGAGAGGGCGGTCAGAGGTATTCCCAGGCTGGGCACCAGGGACTTCCCTTCTTCCCTGCTGTTGGTTTCTGTACTTCTGAGTGCCCAACTTGCCCTCAGTGTTAACTGACCTGGGCTCCTCATATGGTTCCCTATTTCCCAGGGTTTCAGCCAGCCTCCCACTTCCCTCAAGTGTCACAGGTCTTCTGCCTTCAAGTGGACAAAAATGTATCCTTCTTGGAGTAGATCTATGCTCTGGGGTCAGAACTGTTTTCCCTGCCCACTATGCTTTGCCCCTACCCCAGCCTCCTGCCCAGGTCGTCTGTAGAAGTAACGGTGCCTCATGTACCACCATGGTATCCCGCACAGCACTGGCTCTGACCAAGAAACTCACTGTGCTCTGAAAGCAGGGAAGCAATGACGGTCACAGGACTTACTCCCCAGTACCCAGAAGCAGCTGGCCTTACAGAATCGTAATGATGACTGACAGTTACATGCCAATCTTTGTTCTAAGAACCTCACATATGCCAGCTCATTTAACCCTTCTAATAGCCTTTTTGAGGTAATTACCATCATTATACCCATTTCTAACAAGACTGTTTAATGAATTTCCTCTGACCACTTGGGTAGTAAGGAGGGACTGAGATTTGAGTCCAGACAGTCCAGCGATAGTGTCTGTGCTTATAACCATTGCTCTATACTGTCTCCAGCAGGAGTGGGATAGCCCATCAAAGGCTTCATGATGTAGCCTCACTAGAAATAAAACCAGCTAAGTCACAGTGTGGTCCTAGGAGGTAAAGTCTATTCCCTCAACCAGTGGCTGACATACGGTATAATTCCTGCCATCTCAAGAAGATACCTATCTGGGAATCAAAAAGGTGGATGCAGAGGTTATGCCTCACTCCGACTTGGAACATTATGCTTTCTTCCTCACAAACCAGGGCCCCACGGATACAGAGGATTTAGAATCCAAAGGAGGAACTGTCCAGAAATAAAGCAACATGCAGCCCCAATGAACTCGAAGCTGAGGCTGTCCCCTGGCCATTTTAGGGTCCTCATGTCAATGGGGAACAGACCAAAAGGGGAGCTCTGTGGCCCTGGCTCGTGGCGTAGTGGATAGGTGCTGGTCTGTGAACCCAAAGGTCGCTGGTTCGATTCCCAGCCAGGGCACATAACCAGGTTGCAAGCCAGGTTTCCAGCCAGATTTGTAGCTGGAGGCAGGTGAAAGGCAACCATACATTGATGTTTCTCTCCCTCTCTGCCTCTCTCCCTTACCCTCTCTCTAGAAATAATAAGATCTTAAAAAAAAAACAAACAAAAAACGGGGTGGAGGTGTAGCTCTGGTATAGGTCCCAGCTTTTGAGTCCTACTATCTAAGGGGAATATATCAGGGTGCATTTGGCTTTAAGTAACTACTATTACAATACATTTAAAAGTGATCTAAGTCATAACATAGTAAATCATGGGGTATCTGGAGGAAGGCAGTCTGAGGGTGGGTTCAAGTGTCTCAACAATATGATCCAAGAACCAGGCTCTGTCCTGATTCCCACTCCCCCAACTCAGCTGCTTGGTCAGATCCTCCTCATGGCAGCCAAGAGCCTGGTGCCAGGGGGTGAGGAAGACAAAGAAACAGTGATGAATAGGTGGGGCCCAGAGTTTTGAGTGCAGCGAAAATATTCTGGATGGTACTATCATGGTGGATACATGTCATAAACATTTGTCCAAAACCATAGAATATATACCACCAAGAGGGAACTCTGCTGTAACCTACAGGCTTTGGGTAATCATGATGTGCCAGTGTAGCTTCATCAGTTGTAGCAAACGTACTGCTCTGGAGGGGGATGTTGTTGGGGGTGGAGGGTAATGGGGATCAGTCGCACATGGTGCAAATGGTAAATGACCCAGACCTGCCTGACTGGAAAGGCCCAGGGTGTCCCAGAGTAGCAGGTCATGCTTTTCATTTACTTATACTATCAGAAATGAGTGACAGATTGCACCCTACAAAATCTCTGTAAGTCTTCTTAGCCATAGCTGAAGCAAATGAAGGTCAAAACCATCGAACTGTGATACAGTTACACAATGGAATACTACGCAGCAGAAAGAAAGAAGGAACTTCTACCCTCCAAAACACCATGGATGGAACTGGACAGCATTATGTTCAGTGAAATAAGCCAGGTGGTGAAAGACAAATAGCATATGACCTCTCCTATAAGGGGAGCCTAATGAATAAAACAAACAAAAGTGAGCAAAATAGAACTGGAGGCATGGAAACAAGAAGCAGATTGACAGTGACCAGAGGAGATGGGGAGAAGGGGGAAAAGAAGGGGAAGGGTCTAGTCAAGGAGCATGTGTAAATGATCCATGGACATGGACAACAGGGTGGAGATTGTGGGATTGGGGGTGGGGGGTCGTGGGCAGGGCAGTGGAGAGCAAAGGGGGGAAAACTGGGACAACTTTAATAGAGCAACACTAAAAAAAAAAAAAAAGGCAAGCCTCAACCTTGGAATCTATCCAGAGGATTTTGTTCAGGAAAGACCATAAAGACCTGGACTACTTTTTAATACAGAATAAGGTCAATGGCACAGACGCTGAGGTTACTTTGAAAGTGTGGCTCCAGGCACTGTACTCATCTTAACTGAGCTTCCCTGGCCTTGCGCTGGACTTAGTTACAAATCTTGCCCTCTAAGAGGCAGTCTTACCTCCATCCGGCCCGTGCAGCTGAGCAGATATTTTTAATGCTAACTGGACAGCTGGTAAGTGGTGGACAACTTGCCCACAGGCCGTCACTTTATAGACTCGTGTGTGGCTTATGCAGCCTGACTTGTAACATGGGCCGTTCGGATAGACTTAGGGATTGGGACACAAGACTGAGCAAGTTAGCAGTGGAGCTGAAGGTAAGGGAGAGGCCCTGATGTCAAGCTGATTGAAAGTCACACGAAAGCTGACATTATGAGGAGGGACGTTTATGCTCTATAATACAGAGGACAAGGAAGTGATCGGCAGGGCGATGAGGACCGAGGAATGGTGCTGAGGGACACAGAGACGCAGAGAGAGAGAGAGGAAGGGGAGGAAGGAAGAAGCAAAGACAGTAAGAGAGAGGCCCAGCCCTGGGGCTTCCGGGACTTTCTGGATTTTCCAGGAAACTAGTGGATTTCTATTCCTTGCAACCCCATCAACCTTTTAAAACAGAAAACCTGTGAGCTCATCTGCCCTTCAGCTTTTTAGTTTTACCCCATCCTTCCTTCAAACCAACTAGCCCAAAGGCTGGGACCTAGAAAAGATCTAAATGGAAAGCAAGAACCTGACTCTGAAGGGTAGAATTTGAATGTATTGTGCTTTCTCACCCGTCTCTGCTCCCCTGAGTGAAAATGAATATTTTTCATTCTACGAACTCTACCAGCAGAAGCAAAATGCAATTTTTTTTTCTTTTTCTCTTTCCATTTCATGACCATGAAAGAAACACATCAATCCACTTCTTTATGAAAGTTTTTTTTTTCTCTTCCTGATTTAATAACCTGCTTTACTTATGTCTAAGGTGTTCTAAACACACACACACCTGGATCCTTCCCCTACCCTGCCCCGGAGAGCCATCTGCTGGCTCCTCCCTGTTTTGTCCCTTCACCTGTGCTATGGGCACTTTGCTTGGCCCGGCACAGAATGTGAGTCATCAGAGAAGGAACTATGGCCTTGTGCTTATGTCCTGGAACTCCAGACACACGCTTCCAGGACTCAGATCTTGCTTGAACCACGTACAAATGGGTAGCTCTCTCTGAACCTCAGTCTCCTCATCTATAGGATGTAGGTGATATTATTGGTTTCTGCTGCAGGACTAAGGGAGTTGTTATTTGTCAAGGGTTCAGGGCAGGGTGCACTGGGCAAGTTTTGTGAAATCAGTAAACAAACCTGCTCCACGGAAAGGAGGCCCCTCCTCCTGGGCAGAACTGCCAGGCTGGTGCCAACAGGAGCTTGGCTTGAAAAGAACTGAATTGTGATGGTCGTAAAGCGATTTGTTTTCCCTTACAGGAAATTTCCATTTGCTAATTAATCTCTGCTACGCCACCGAACAGTCTCAAGTCAGACAGTGTTTCCAATGCTAGGTAACTTGTTTTTAGAAGAAAAGGAACTCAGATACCGTTTAAGTAGAGATTAATTAACTGGCCATTTAGACCAGGCAAACCATCAATAACAAGAATGGAGGACTTGGTGGAAGTTGTGCCAAAGGACCTGGGCTTGACGCCAGCTCTGCATCCTTTTAATTGTGTGACCTTTGGCGAGGTCCTTACTTGCCCCGAGCTGCGCTTGCAGAATGGGGACACTCACCCAGCTGGCAGGGTGGTCCTGTGGATGAGCTAAGCCACACAGCCCAGTGTGGGCCGGAGTGAATGGTGCTTAATGACTCAACAAACGTTTGAATTGAAAATAGTTTGCACGGAGCTCATGCACTCCTTCAGCATTTGGCTCAGAACCTAATGGCTTTCTCTTCAGGCACAGTTTTCCTGGGGAGGGTCATCTGCTGTCTGGTGGCAGGCAGTTCAAGAATGCTGCAAAATAGGAGACACTGACAAGGGACTACAGAGAAAAGGCTAAAGGAGGCAATGAATATAGAAATCAGGAGAAGCTAGAAAATTTTATAAAAATAAGAAGAACAATTTCAGAGTTTAGTCTGGGGTCCTAAGCTAAGTCATCTCTGAGAGACTCACTGTGTCACAGCCCAGTGCAGTGGCTGACACTCGCGTGGTCTGAAGATACACCCCATTAGGGTTGAATATGTCTGCATTGCAAATGGACGGGACCCCCAGGAGGCCCTCACCAGAGTATCTCAGGTTATTTGAAAATGAACCCCCAGAAGACGAGGTAAGAGGCTGCTTGAGGTCCCAGCTCCTCACTATAGAAGCTCACAGACTTGGAGGTCTGAGGATACCCTTTCACTAACTCTAAGGGGAAGAATCCTTTAGAGGGGAGTTAAGGTGTGTTTCTATCCATGGGACAGGAAACTTTCTTTCCTTGTGGAGAAAAAGAAGGCCCATAACAGAAAGCACCGGCTGGGACTGTGGGAGTGGTCAGACCACAGGGGCAGGTCTCTGAAGAGAGACGAGGTACAGAGTGGGGGCAGCCCCTGGTCCCAGGTGGTTTAGGGCCCCCGAAGCCTGATGCCTGAGCTCAAACCCAGCTCTCCCTCCTTATTTTTTGCACGACCTTTGCCTTCATCTGACTTGGTCTCTTCTAAGTAAATCAATAACCTTTAAGTATTGTTGTGAGAATAATTGTTAATACTCACGAGGACTTAAAAGACATCCCGGCACACGGCAGTAACTTGACCAATGTTCACTAGTGTCAAACTCATCCCTCACATAAATTTTACTTTCCTGCAGTTCTAGTAATGGATGATCGGGTAGCTTCAACTCCACTTGCCAAAAACAAGTCAAGTATCACACTTGCACTCAACGTGCATTTATTGAGTTCCTAATACAAGCTGGGGAACGTTTCTGTTTTGGTTCTATGTGTGCCAGGTGCTTAGACAGGCATGAGCTGGGCTAGGAGGATGGGCCAGGTACAGAAGGTCACCAGGTAGGGAAGCAACGGGTGCCTAGCAACAGGCAAAACGGGGAAAACAAGGACCTCACCCCCAGGATAACCTTTCTTCCCCTAGCGTATGGCTGGTCCTGTGGTTTAAATAGACCCCCTGATCTTTCCTCCCTACAGATAACATCTAGGTCTCAGTTGTGTTTCACCTCCAGGCCTAGAAAAGCAACACAACCAAACAAGTGACGCCATGGCTGCCTCTGGACCAGGTGCATTGACTAATGGCCCTGCCCTGGTGCCAACATGTCAGTAGAGACCATGACCCTGGAAGGACACACCTGGAAAGATGATGAGTATTCTACTGAGAACTCCCCTGAGACTTACTTCTGCCTGCGAGAGAGATAGCAACACCCTCCTGACAAATGACCCGGTGTGCATCTCCCTCTGGGGAGCGTGCCTGAGCCATTCCCTTCCCCCCACAGACTTGTACCCAATGGGAGCAATGGGCAGCAGCAGCTCGTCCTGAACTGACCCCTGAACCTGTTTCCAAGGCCTTTTCTCTGACTTTCCCGTGAGCCAAAGCAGCCCAGCCTAGGTCCCTCCTGTGCTTCTTCTTTGCTAAGCCCTTCCTCGTTTTGCTGTCCCAAGTGTGCTTTTGCTTTAGCCCTCACATTCTTGCTTGCTTGACTGCCCCTTGCCTCTGGACTGAAGTCTTTCCTTTAAGAAGGCAAGAGCTAAGGTCTTGTCATCTTGCCAGTAACACCATGCAAAAGTTCCCAGAGGTATAAACCCAAGGAAGGGTTGCTCATCTATGTGTTGGTCATCTGCTCACAAATTTACTGTGTGCTGCTAACACTGAGGACTTCTGTTTTCCCAAAATTTGTCAACATTCATTGTCATCAGACTTTTAAATTTTCACTCATATGATTGGTAAAAAGTGGTATCTTAATTTTCATTTCTATGGTGAGATTATGTCTTCTATACTTGTTAGCTATTCTGAGAATCATCTATACCCATATTTTGCCCATTTTTTTCTATTGAGTTTCTTGTGCTGTTATTGATATGAAGCTGTTTCTTATTTTTTTTAGATATGTAGCACTTACTAGTGTTGTATATTGGAAATATCTTCTCCCAATTTATTACTTTCTTATTGCCTTTGTTTAGATTTTTCTTATTGAACAGAAATCCAGTGGTGCACTATAGGTACTGAAATCAGCTCAACTCCTAAGTAGATAGACTTAACCCTGTATATCTGTGTCCTGTCAGAAAAAGAAACATACTTATTACTGGGCATAGCTGCTATTTATCTCAGTCTTAACTGTGCTTGTACACACAATGACCGGCATTCAGTCAAAAATTATAGGACACACAAATATCAAGGGAAAAAAAACACTGTCAAGGCATAAAGTAAGCCTGATTCAGAAAAGATCCAGATGTTCAAACTATCAGGCAAGAACTTAAAAAAAAATTATGATTAATATGTTGAAGGACCTAGTGGGCAAGGAGGACAAGAAGCATGAGGGAATTTCAACAGAGGTGGAAACCATACTAAGAAGTCAAAAGTTATACATTCTTTTTTTTTTTATTCTTCTAATTACTTTCTTAAGCCCTTTTCTTATGTTTATTGTTTTTCTCTCTTTATTTTTTTTTAACCTTATTTTTATTGTTTGGTTTGGTAGTTTGTAGTTTGGCAAGTTCATCAACCTCTTTCATGCCTATGGCATCCCTGTTGCCCATTGAAGAAAAAAATTTACAGCTCAGAAGAAATCTATAAGCAAAAATAGGACAAAGCCAGAAAGCACGTAAAAGAGTAAAAAAGTGCATCTATGATGGTGAAGAATCACGGTGGACCAAGTAAAGTTTTGTTAGTCACCCCAAAGCCAATAACCAATACAGTAGCTGCTAGTCACATTCAGCTACTTGGCACTCAAAATGTTGGCTGAGCCAAACTAAAATGTACTGGAAGTGTAATATATACACCAGCACCAAGACAACATGAAAAAATGAAAAAGAATGTAAAATCTCTCAATAATTACTTATTGAGTCATGTTGAAACGATATTTGGGATTTCTTGGATTAAATACACTACATCATTAAAATCAATTTCCATGGCACAGTGGATAAGGCACCAGCCTGCGAACCCAAAGGTCGCTGGTCCAATTCCCAGCAGGACACATAACCAGGTTGCAAGCCAGGTCTCCAGCTGGAGGCAGGTGAAAGGCAACCATACGTTGATGTCTCTCTGCCTCTCTGCCTCTCTCCCTTCCCCTCTCTCTCTCTAAAAAAAAACCAAAACATTAATTTCCTTATTCTTTCTGCTGTTTTTAATGTGGCTACTAAAAAATATTTAAGTAATGTACTTAAATATAATGTTTGGACAGCACTGAAAGTTAGTGGATTCATGTCCATGGCAACTGAGGTAGGAAGTGGGAAGTCTGGGCTCCTTCTGGGACCTCAGGTCTCCTTCAAAGAGCAGCTCCAAGGCTCTGGACTCAAGCTTGAAAAACACGTGCCTTCAGGGAGGGAGTAGTGATTAAAGTTCTTCCTTAAGAGCAACTTTACTTTCACCAGGCTTTCACCAGGGGAAATGTAATTCAGCAGATTTTCAGGATTATGAGAGAGTAGCCTAAAGGCAAATTTCATTTAAATTGATTTTCAAGCACCCATTGTGTTGCATCAAAGCCTGAAAAATATAAAACTCCCTACATTGAATTTCTACTTCATCTGCGCACCCAGGTCCAGATCTGTTAAAATCAGAAACGTGTTAAACATGGTGCTCAGCACTTTGTCTGACAGGAATCTCTGTAAGTTTTCGTTTCTGACATCTCTAAAAAAACAAACAAACAAACAATAAAACCACAACTTTGATCACATAAATATTTATTCAAGTTGAGTTCCACAGAGATGCCTGCTGTGAAACAAAACTGAAGTTCTGTTGGCTTATCACCCACTTTCTTTTTCTTATAACACAAAGCTTAGGGTCCGTGAGAAATGAGAGGCCCTACACTTCGAGCTGAAGTTTGAGTAACACCTAACATTGCTAGAGCTCTTAAGGAAATACACAGTTATAAAGAACCCATTAGGGTGCTAAAGATAAACCAAGCCAAACGAAAACCAAACAAATTTCTTTTTTATTTAAGAGGCAATATCATAGACATGCAAATCTGAAATGGGCCCATGGTAGGCTAAGTAATGGCTCTCAAAGTTATCCACTTGCTAATCCCTGGGACCTGCAAATGCTGCCTCATATCCCCAAAGGGACTTGACAGATGTGGTTCATTTAGGGTCCTGATGATAGAAGGATTAGCCTCCATGCTGGAAGATTATCCGGTATTATCCAGGCAGACCCTGCCTGTAACCCTAGCATCTTCATAAGACAGAAGGTGCGAGGGACTTGACTACAGAAGAAGGTGGTGGAGAGACGCAACACAAGCCAAGGGATGTCAGCAGCCACCGGCCACCAGAAGAGGCAGCAACAGCTTGTCCCCTGGAGCCTCAGGAAGAAGCAAGCTCTGCTGACAGCTGAGTGCAGCCTCATGGCACTCATTTCAGACTGTGGACTACACACCTGTCACAGAGGAAGTTTCTAAGACAGGAGCCCAATGACATGAAAAAATGAATTGATGAGCTGAATTTGTGTCCCCTACCCCCCAATCACATTAGCTTTTACAGGTCTAAAGCATGGGAAATAGAAATCTCTAACATAAAGATCAGGAGAACACAAATCAAAGGTTTTAGGTGCTGTATACAGCATTTGCTCCCTCACCTTTCCTTTCCTTAATTTTCATCTTACTCTCTTGCCTTGGGTTCCCCAACCCCTGTGCCTCCCGGACAGCCAGTGTCCCTCCACCTCCAGGTTAGCAGTCTAACCCAGACGCAACTTCAGCAACTTTCATGTCTGACTAACCCAGCCGCCATTGTGTTAACCAGAACATTCTGATTTTCCTTGTCAAGCTACGTATGCCCTGATAGTTAAGAAATAGGACTGTCAGCTCATGGTTTATTATCATTCATTCATTTATTCAGCAAATACTTACTGAGTACTAACTATGCCCTAGGCACTATGGTAGGTCTGGCAAAACACAACGAGCAGGACAGATGTGGCCCCTGTTTTTGTTCATAAATTATTAGTAAAGGAGATAAGCAAGTAAGTAAATAAATGCATAAAATGACCAAATATGGTTAAGTGAAGCGACAGGGAATGACAGAGCTGACCTCTCCTGGGAAGCGGCATGTGTTGTAAAGGAACCACCTTGTGAAGAGCGTGGTGGGGGTGGAGGGAGCGGCCCCCACAAGAGGGGGGCACTCACGGGGAAGAGCTCAGTGGGCCCGGGGATGGGGACAAAAGCTGCCGGAAGAGCATGGGGGTGAGGGATGAGGTGCGGAGGGAGAGAGCATGGTGGGTGGGAGGGGCGGGGGGAGGTGAAACAAGACGAAGTCAGAGAGACAGACAGGGGACAGACGACCTAGGGATTCAAGGGTGATGGCAGACATCTCCGTTCCTTTTTCTCCAGATGGACAGTGTCGGGAGCTAGAAAGCTTCTCACTAAGAAATAAGCCAATAATTGGAGCTTTGCCAGTAGAGATGCACTCCTTTAAGTTTGGAAATGTCTGGACACCCTCCATCCTCCAGGAAGCTCTTTAAATCATGATCACGGGACCCTTTGGTGGGACTTAGTTTTCTGGATTCCTTCCCTTCACTCAACATGTATTGCATGCCTCTTTATGCCAGACTGCCCTGTTTGGGGGCCTCTGTATGTCTGGGGTATTGAGGGAAGGAGAGCTCCTGGCCCTGCCCCGTGGAACACAGCAGTGGGGAAGTGCTGGGAGGTAAAATGAGAGGGGACAAGTGAGAGTGGCTCCTGAGAGGCTGACCTGGACAAGGGGAGATGGTTTCTGGGAGGACATGGGTAAGAAAGTGAAGGATGAGTGGGAGTTGGCGGTGTGTGTGCACGTGTGTGCGTGTGTGGAGGGGGACTGGAGGGCAGTATCCCGGGAAGCAGGCGTCCTATGGAATGGGCTGAGGCTGAGAGGAGTCCACTGCAGAGAGAGTGACATGAGAATGAAGGAGAGAGGACTCAACAACAGAGAAACTGATGATGGATTGTATGCAGAGGCGGGACGGGATAAAGGTGGCATTTCAGAGAGATGGCTTATGTTTTGGTGTGGACAATGGGATTGGAGGTAAGTTAGAGTTTTAAGTGTGAGAACATTCAGGAGGGGGTTACTAGCCTTCCAGCAAGATATGATCCTGGCTTGGGACGGCTGGTGGCCATGGAGACTCTGTAACTGCAGAACCTGCTTAATCTTTTCATTGACATTATTCACAGTTTGGGTTAAATATCAGGTATGACTGTTGCCAGATTGCAGATGCACATCTGCCCCGTACTGACAGTGTTTATAGGAAGTCCAGGACTTCCAGGACTCTGAGGGCAGAGCAGCAGGTTAGGGGTGAAGGGGTGATGATGTTGCATGTTCTCCAGGACAGGTTGGTGTCTCAGGTCCACCTGCCCATTGGCCCATCTGAATCTAGGGACTAACAGTCCTAAGCCTAATTATGGAATAATCTCATAATTGCTGGATATGTTATTTTTCCCCCTTCCTCCTAACCAAGCTTTCGGGGCACATTTTTTTTTTTTAAAGGTTTTATTATTTTTCAGAGAGAGGGGTAGGGAGAAAGGCAGAGAGGGAGAGAGACACCAATGTATGGTTGCCTTTCACCTGCCTCCAGCTACAGAACTGGCTGGAGACCTGGCTTGCAACCCGGTTATGCGCCCTGGCTGGGAATTGAACCAGCGACCGTTGGGTTTGCAGGCTGGTGCCTTATCCACTGTGCCACCAGCCAGGGCAAGGGGCATTTTTTAAGGTATCCTTAAAGCTACAGAAGAAATATTCATTTAAAAGGCAACTTGGAAGTTCAGGCACTTTGAAGTGTTTGTGAAAGTCTGTATTATAGCTATGTAGAGTCTCGGTCAAATCAAGCAATTCAGGGTAAAAGGGAAAGGCCTGGACCTTCCCACCTAGCTCGGCATCCCTCTCAGGGAGATTGAGGTCTCCCCTAAACATATGCATCCTATGTACACTGGTCTCCAAACTGAATTTTCACATTCAGCATCTCCCACATTATCAGCTTTTTTAGTTTGTTCTTATGGTAAAGACCTCGTGGAGCTCGCAAATTCAGTTCATACATTACCTCAGTTCCTCAAACATGACCACCAAGCTTAAATGTTAACATTCTAGATGAATGGGCATACTTTCATTTCAAATAGTTAATGGAAAACTCATTTATTTTGACACTGCCCCACACCAGGAAGGGAGTGAGAGAGAGTGATTTTAGCGATTCCCTGGGTGAAGGAAAACAGAGCATGGGTCTCAGTTGAGTGCACCAAGCTGTCATGCTTATAGTCCGTGCCAGCTGGTCACCTGTTGGTGGGGAGAGCAGAGTCCTGTCCAGCTTCCCACAGAATATCTCAGTCGAACATCAGGTGCCTGGGCAAGCCACTTCACTAAATAGAAACCTTCTCTGCCTAACTGATGCCTTGTTATCAGCTGTATTTTACCACCCAACAAATTAAAAACTGAATTACATATTGTTTCAAAAGACACCCATCTCTTTACAACAGAGCACATTTTTATCTCCCGAGAGCACGCAGAACTGAAAAGAGCAATTGAAAATGAAAACGTAAACACAGAACGACTCAAATACCTTTATTCTCATTCGTGTGAATGCATTTTATGCCATGGACATTTTGCTCCTCAAACCTTATCTCCTATCACTTATTTTAGTTCTGCATTTTATCCTCCAGAACAGGTCTCCACAGGGGAGGCGGACAGAAGAGAGGAAAGGCTGATCATCAGGACACTGTAACAGCAATGAGACTTGGGATCACAGTCATTTAGCAGACCAGGCTGAGAATACATTAACAATCCAGACAGACCATCCTCTCCCGTCATCCTTTGAAAGGAAAAGGTACCTCCTAAAAGCTGTTTACTGCTTTGTCTGCAAAAAAAGTGCTAGAACAGTAAAGCAAAGAGACAAAACAGCCTTTAGTGACTATTCAGAGTCACTTATGAAGGTGTAAATTGTAATTAGCCATATGCTACACTTGCACAGCCCAGCCAGAAATATGCCTGATGGTGCAGGAGCTCCGTAGCTCTTTTTCAGGTCAAAAGCAACGTGGCTGTTGAGTAAGGAATTATTCACAAAGGAAAGCCGCACCACTATCCCATTCTTTGGCTTCAAACGCAACATATGGAACTCTTTCTTCATGAATCTGTGATTGTAGTAGTCACGTTGCTGAATTCTATATCCCGACTAGAGTTCCTGGCTTGGGAGACAGGGAGGGGAAGGCCCTGTTGAGCTAACGCCCCAGCCTTAAAGTTGTAGATCTGGAGACCTATTTAGTCTGTTACCAAGGAACCAGAGCTCCAATGTGTTACAAAGATAATGTTTTATATTAGCATTTTCAGATGAGAAATGGTTCAGAGACAGGGCGAGAGTGGTCTCATAGAAAATCAACTAACCAACCAAACCAAAAACCCACAAACTTTTGAGAATGTATTTTATGTACTGCTCCTCCAACTGTGTGACTTTCAGTAAATATATGATCTAACCTCCTGTAACCTTAATCTATCATTTTTATAATGTGGGGATTGTGCTCAGCAATGGAAAAAAAAAAAAAATGGTATTCAAGATGTGTGTGGGTATGACTGCACTCTCTCCAGTAACTTCATTTTCCTGAGATAAACCATTAACTTTCATTAGATTTGCAAAAGGTCTTATGACAAAAGGAAAAAAAAAAAAAAGTTGAAGGAAGAATCTTAGTCCTGGTAGGAAAGCAAAGTGAAACTGAGATGATTCACAATCACAGTCTTGTGACTGTTACACAGAAAATTGACAGGAGGATTTTATTTGCTCTGTTTGGCTGAGAATTAGACACTTCTCTCATGCCAATGAAGACTGATGAAGAAGATAAATTTATATCATTTAAAATGCAGTATGATCTTTTGGCCCAAATAGTTGTCTGCCCATAAATTAGGGATTAATTTGGTTCTGAAAATGAATTTGCACATTAATGTAACTTTCTGCTAAGTGACTGGCACTAGCAGGAGATACGATTTGGCTACATTGTTCTTACGGCAGATAAACACAAGGACAAGAGCCCTGAGAGGAAAGAAGACTTAATGGATTAAAAAGACTCCTTTATAATCTAATCTATTTGGTTCCTGTTTCTATGTTTTGATTTGGGGTTGACTTCATGATTAGGTCGCAGAGCAGCAAGTGAGCAATTTCCATAGTCAACACCCACCCCCCACCCCCTTTTTTTTTTTCCTCCTCCTCCTCCCCTCCGCCCCAGGCTGTCACCCCAACCAACTCATCCCGGATTGAAGCCAGGAAGAAAGTCTCCTCTGGAATGCAAACTGCCCCAGGGAGAGGGAGAGGCTTTGCTGGTTTAATGCTGCATTCCTCACACCCAGAACAATGTCCAGTATAAGATGGTTGCTCAGCAAACTTTTGTTGAACGAATTTAAAACTTAGGAATTTCAGAATGGTTTAGGACAGGGGACCTCTCTTTCTGAGACTGAGTGGGTCAAATGTATCAGACTTGAATCTCTGAGCTTCACTTTGGCTTCCTATTTTCTGAAAGCAATATACGTTGCTGGTGTTTTTTTTTATTTTTATTTTTGTTTTTTGTTTTTTTTTCTTTTCTGTTCTTTTTTCAATTTTATTTTACTTTTAAAAAGACTTTATTCGTTATTTTTAGAGAGAAAGGGAGGGAGGGAGGAAGAAAGGGAGAAAAACCTCAATGTATGGTTGCCTTTCACCTGCCTCCAGCTGGGGACCTGGCTGGAGACCTGGCTTGCAACCTGGTTATGTGCCCTGACTGGGAATCAAACCAGCGACCCTTGGGTTTGCAGGCCAGCGCTCAATCAATCCACTGAGCCACACCAGCCAGGGCCATGTTGCTGGTTTTAATTTATAACTCCCAGAAGGGGCTAAGACTGTTGTTATGCAGGTTATCATCATCGTTGTGCAATACTCAAACAACTGAAGTGGTTCAGGCAGTCTGGTAGGATCCAGATTTTAATCCTGGGGACATCTGGAGGCATTTGTCCTACTACAGGGCACATTTTCATCCACCCACAGAATCACAGCCTCAATTGATTGACCCCACGAATGTAAATTCACCATTTCAGCCCATATTCTGTAGTTGTATAACCCTCCCATGTAAGAAAAAGCAGAGCCCTGGCTGGTGGCGCAGTGGATAAGGAGCTGGCCGGCTTGTGAACCCAAAGGTGGCTGGTTTGATTCCCAGCCAGGGCACGTAACCAGGTGGCAAGCCAGGTCTCCAGCCAGGTCTGTGGCTGGAGGCAGGTGAAAGGCAAACCATACATTGATGTCTCTCTCCCTCTCTCCCTTCCCCTCTCTCTGAAAGTGGTAAATAAAATCTTAAAAAAAAAAAAAAAAAAAAAAAAGCAGCAACAGTAACAACAACACGGACACTGACATTTTCATGAAAGTTGGGCCCTCAGGAATGAATTAAATGAGCACCTTATTATCTAAGCTCAGGGCCTCTTGGGGCAACATGTATAAATTGAACCCTGAGCAAGCAAAACACTCGACAATCTAAATTCAAACATAATTAATGGCAAATTTCCCTCATATTTCATAACCCTCTAGTGGAACTCCTGAATTTTAGACTTAGCTTTATTCATCGTCTTTTGCTTTGTTGCTAAGGTTTGGTCCATTTCTCCACATTAAGCTTAGATCTATTTTAGTATGTGTTTTTTGCCAACTTAAGGATGGTTTCTGAATGATGGGTTTTGGTTGAATGGCCAGATGACAGAGACATGTCCATATCACCGACAATCCCAACTTCTTTTCGCTTCTCCTCCCTTCTTGCTCCTTCCTCCCAGACCTCTACCCACAAAACCTGGCTTCCTGGTGATCCGGTTATTCCCTTCATATTCGCTGTGTTTATAGCAACTTCACATTGATGGAGGTGTCTGCACTTCGGCTATCTTTATTAGGGCACTTTGCTTTGACATACTAACAGTCATGGCTTATCTCAGCATGAAGGCTTGTGCAGAAGGAAAAATACTCTTCAGATTTTTTAAAAAGACAGTAATTCTGGGTTATTTACGTTGATACACAACACTGATTTCCAAGGATTTGATACAACACAACATACATGAAGTCTGTTATCTTGCACACCAAACTATCTACGAAGCAAGAGACACGGCACAGTGGTTAGGTGTACAGGTTTAATAATAAAACAATTATGATTGAGTATATTTGGTTCAAAGCTTTATGTAATTCGCCAGATCACGCTCACCTTTTTTCTCTCTCTCTCATAGCTCAAGAAGTATGTACTAGATACCCTATTCTAAACACTATTTTACTGTTTTATTATTTTTAAAAACTCCAGATGTTCATTACCCCTGAGTTATAAAAGATACCGGTACTATAAAATTATGGTAGAAAAAGACATCAGAAAAAGAAAAATGAGAAAATAATGGTTAGATGGGGGAAATATGTTCCCCAAATGGAACGCTTTGTTGAGAGCCACAGAGGTAACCTTGAGTCTCCGGAGAGCTTTAATTAGTCCAGCTCTTCCTTCAGCGCATGCTCAGAAGCTGGGCAATGATTATAAATTAGGGCAAGGAAATCCAGCTGGGCCTGGGCGGGTTAAGGGGGAAGGGCAGGTTCTTAAAGGAGTAGCGACCATTTGTTTAAAAGAGCAATACCTCTCAGCACCATGATTCTAGTCATAGGCCCTTCAACCTACCACCACCAACCTAATTCCACTTTCTGTGTTCTCTAGCTCAGTTAATAATACCTCCGTTTCCCCAGTCATTGAAGCCAGGCATGTAGGAGTCTTTCTTGATTTCTCTTTTGTTTCTGCAAAATGCAATCACTATTAATTTTTCCAGACTTTACCTTACATTTGACTTCATTTCTCCATCCCTCATTATGACTGTTCTGGTTTGAGTCCTCGCGCCCTCACTGCGTCTGAGGCCTGCCTGAACCATTATGACAGTATCTCAGCTGGTATGTATGTATTTGCTGTCAAATCATCTTGTAAAATCACACTCCTTCAGCTTTAAACACTTCAGTGGTTCCCTATCATGGGAAAAAGTTCAAAGTCCTTAGCACTGCACACCTGGCTTCTATCAACCCATCAGACCTTATTTCTGATACTCTCCGGGTTCAACATTCTGTTCTCACAATAACCAACTGCTTTATATTAGGACATACAAGCTAAGTGGAAGAGTTTTTGGCTTACTTAAAATATGTAAACTTTAGCCCTGGCTGGTAGCACAGTGGATAAGGTGCTGGCCTGCAAACCCAAAGGTCACTGGTTTGACTCCCAGCCAGGGCACATAACCAGGTTGCAAGCTGGGTCTCCAGCCAGGTCCATGGCTGGAGGCAGGTGAAAGGCAGCCATATATTGATCTCTTTCTCCCTCTCTGCCTCTCTTCCTTCCTCTTTCTCTGAAAATAATAAAGCTTTTTTTTTTTTAAGTAAACTTTTATTTTTTATTTTTCAAAAAGACTTTATTATTTTTAGAGAGAGGGGAAGGGAGAGAGGCATGTATGGTTGCCTTTCACCTGCCTCCAGCTACAGACCTGGCTGGAGACCCGGTTTGCAACCTGGTTATGTTGCCCTGGCTGGGAATCGAACCAGCAACCGTTGGGTTCACAGACTGGCACCTTAACCACCAGCCAGGGCTAAAAAAGTAAACTTTTAGAGAGTAGGATGAAATAATGCAATTTCTAACACTTTATTAATTTAACTATATGTCATGTAAAATGCTACTTCATAATTTTTATTCACACACCTCAACCTTTTTTTAGTTAAAAATATAACTTTTTACCAATATAGAATAAACCTGAGTTAGATATTTTATTTTAATTAATGAGGAAACTAGCAGGATGGAAAAGCTGATTCTAAGGACATTTGAGGAATTAGTTATTTCTGGGATAAAAAACAGAATGCTAAAATAATATTGCTAGATTAGATACAAAATGACTTAATGTTTTACAGGGCAGTGAAATAATAGGTTATCTTTTCTATTGAACGTAATCACTTATATCTCTACCAAACAAAAATCTACAAATTTACACATAACTGTCCTGTACCTGGACTCTAATTTCATAGTAAATAGCAAAGTCAAACACAAGTGACGTCTACAGAATTAAATAATCCTGGGCAGACCTGTTAAACAATGCTTTACTACTGCATTGAAGGACATACTACAGTCCTCTTTTTGCTTTTGTATTATTTTCAAGTACAGGATAATTCTTCTTAACAATGGAAGTTATTTAGTAAAACATGTCACACAAATCTCTTTCATCTATGTTTTGGCACTACAATAATTGCTTCTTGAGTCATTTAACAAAGTTTTCCAGAACATAATATTTTTATGTCCTCCTATGTTTTCTCAGATAAAGCCTTCTTGGAATCTTGTGTACGTACTCATAACTTTGAAAAGAAAACAGATATACTGTATTAAATAGCTATAAACAGTATATAGTTGTATGGGTGTTAAAAATGTAGTAGTAACTATCAAAGTAATAGTAATAGTGCAATCTGTAGCACCTCAAAGTAGCAAAAAGAGAGAAGGGCTGTATATAAATGGCTTAAAAACTCTGACAGATGGCCTGACAGAAAAAGAAAGAAGATGGTAAACAGAAACATGAAAGGAAATGGTAGAAATTGTTCCAAATAGAGAACCCACAATAAATATAAATGGATTTAACTCACCTATTAAAATACAGAGACTATCAAATTGAATGGACAAAAAAAAACCCTTCCAAAAACATGCCTAGAACATAACAAAACCAAAAGGATGAAAATAAAAAGATTACAAAGAAAATAATTTTAAAAACCTTATGCCACAGTTATTAATTAATAACTAATTGTCTAACTTAGACAAAAGATAAAATATATTTTTTTAAAAAAGCTTCTTTATCATGATAAAGAAAATGATTTATTTAATTGGTACTTTCATGACTTACAGAAATAAAAAGCTTGATAAAAACTTTAAAATGATAATCATTTATTAAAGACATGTTATAAAAACAGACACATTTATTAAAAACAGATATACCTGACAGAAAACAATCCAGGAGTTATACAGACTAGCTGAATACAAGCTTGATCTAACATGTAGAGAACCTAATACCCAAACAAATGGAGAATATTTTCAATATCATCAGTACATTTTTCTAAAATAACCACACACTAGGTCACCAGAAAACACACTTTCAAAGATTCAATATCATCTCTGTTCACAAATGATTTAAATTAGTAATTAACAATAAAAATACGGTTTAAAATAGGCAACAACTTTTAATTGAAAACTAAAAAAAAAACTAATATACAATAGCTCATTAGGTAAAGAAGAAATCATGTCATGGGATATTTAAAACTAAAGACAGTTAAAGTACCACATGACAAAACCTGTGGGCACAGCAAAGCAGTACCCAGAGAGAAATGCAAAGCCTTACACATACCTATCCTTTAAAAAAGAAAAAAAGAAAGAAAATTGAAACTAAGTCATGGAGCTAGAAAGAGAATCACAGAGTAACAAAAGTAAGTAAAGAAATAAAAGAATCAATAGACTTCATAAAATAGAAAAAAAAATGTAAATAGAAAACATCAGAAAATGAAAACTGGTTCTTTAGAAAATAAAGCATAAAAACCTCTGGCAAGGCTGATATGATTTGAATGATAACAATGAACAATATTAAGATTGAAAAGCGGGCCATAAATATAGATGGTTGCAAGGAAAGCTTTACCAAAGACTTTCAACTCATTTTACTAAACCACAATCCCACTGCTAAATCCAGACAAGGTCAGTAGGAAGAAAACTGTTGGCCTATCTCACTCTCTTAGATGTAAAATCGTAGATAAAATGGTAGTTGTTTGTCACGTCCTCCCCAATATCGTGTTGGGGTGCAGGGCCTGGACAATGGAATACCATGCAGCTGTGAAAACCAGTCCTAGGAGGTGGAGAAACAAGGGGAGGAAGGTAGGCGACCAGCAACCCTGGGCCCTGCTACAACTTTCATCTTTCTAACCCACAAACTGCTGTTTATCTATCATTCAAACACCCTGGCAGCCATCGCCTCCTGTCCCACCGATTGATTAATCTTTCCTCTTTTGTGTTTCCTTTGTCCCTTATGCATATTTCCATAAGCAAATCTACCTCACAGTAGTGCAAGGCGTGTAGGATTGGAAACAATGTTGAACGGTACTCTTCTCCGAAGGATCTAGAAGGCCTCCTCCCCGCCTCTCCTATTAAACTTATTTCTACAGAAGAACAAATACCGCCGAGCCACCACCAGGTCGCCCAGCAGTTACCGCGCCCCCCGCCCCGACCGCCGCGCCCCAAAGCAGAGGCCTGGGTTGGGCTCGGCGTCGGTTCCCATTTTCTCCATCGGAGAGGATGCCTGTCGCCAAGCCACTTCCTCTTCCTCTCCGTTCAAACCGCGCAGGCACCAATCCCTCTCGGAAAAGAGCTGCAACAGGAAGCGCTGAGGCCAGGGTACCGGGCATCCAGCTCCCTGGCGCACCGCGCCCTCGCCCCGCCCGGGATCCACGCCGACGCTGCGCCCCGCCTGCCCCGCGCGCTCCCCGCGCCGCGCCCGCGAGTCCCAGCCGGAGCCGGAGCCGGAGCCGGAGCCGGAGCCGGTCCGGGGGGAGCAAGGGCCCCGCCGAAGGGGGTGCGCCATGGAGGTGGAGGAGGCGTTCCAGGCGGTGGGGGAGATGGGCATCTACCAGATGTACCTGTGCTTCCTGCTGGCCGTGCTGTTGCAGGTGAGTCCCCCACCGCCCGGCCAGCGCCCCGCGTCCCCGGCTCCCTGGTGTTCTGCTGGGGCGAGGCGCCCCGTCTCCCACCACCCCGGGCAGGACTCTGAGGCTCTGCGATCGCCCGAGGCATGGGGAGCCTTCCCGCCTAACCCGGCGTTAGGGCGGGGCTCGGCCCAGGACACCAAGGTCACCCGCCGGCCTGGCAGCCTTGGACCCTCCGGCTTGGGGGGTTCTGCGAGGCCTACCCACCCCCTCATCTCCAGTGGGGAAAGGAGCGCGTGCTCGCACGCGTGAGGTCAGGGGTACTTAAGCCGGCCAGCTGGTTGCTAAGGGATGCAAAATTCTGTTACCTGTGATCCACTGTGAATACCAAAGCAAATTGTTGCTGTAACCTGTGGCACTGCCACCTGGGAATCCAGACCTCCGAGAGCGCCCTGGCCACCTGCTGATGAAAGGTCTGAAGGAGAGCGGCCTCCTTTTCCTCTGGGTGTTTGCTTACGGCCTGTAACTGGGTTTGAAGGGGCTCCCTGTTCCGGAGGTTGTCAAGGTTGTCAGTGCATACGGTTATTTCTCTCAGGTTTAGGTTCTGCTGGGTCATTCTGCCCAGAGGCCAGCTTCAGCTGAGCCTTCTGTAAATAAATCGAGTAGTTCCAACCTCGGTGTGTGGGATTGCCCATTGTACACAATGGGATCATGTCTTCATTGTACATGATTCTCAGACTGCTTGCATACCCCAGCCTAAAAATGTGGGTTCTGGATACTCAGTCACTGCAAATACAATTTTCTAGGCCAGAGTTACTCCTTCTTTGCCCACTCAAAGGGTCCATTTGACATCAGTTACTTCTTCCAATATTCTTAAAGGCATTTTATTCACAAATCCTTTACTAGTCTTTACTGTGAGTCAGCCATTTATGCATTCCTTCCTCCAACAGACACTTAGCAAGTGCCTACCATGTGCTTAGCAGTGGCTACTGTAGTGGACAAATCAAAGCCCTTTCCTGTGAAGCGTGTATTCTCGTGGGGTGGGCGAGGCAGACAGTTAACGTGTAACGATAGACATTCTGAGGCAAGTACAGGAAGTACAGGATGGTTATAAGTATAACCAGTCATAATTGTAACCAGTTCATCACTTGCTAAACCCTTGCACCAGGCAACTGCTCGATAGGAAGGTGGGGGTGGGGAGGGGTAAGGGTTTACCTACTGTTTCTCTTTTCCTTTAAAATGTTTGAAAGTTCCGTTGATTTTATAACCAGCCAGAACTCTTCAAATGATGGACTGGTTTCTCTAGCAAAACAAGGTATCGGTTCAAAAATATGCAATATTCTGAAGTTTCTTTAAGTTTGTTTTCACTTTAAATGCACTTTCCCTATAAGGAAAAAAGTATGCTAAATTGCAAAAGATCATTTAAAACAGGATAAAATTGTAACCTTGATGCCTGGTTTTTATCTGTACTAATTTTTCTTTGAGAGAATTCTCTTTCCTGTTCTAACCAAGATTTCCAGGAACATAACTCTGTCGAGAAATCCCACCTCCCTGTGTTCCCATCTCTGCATTTCTACTGTTAGTGTTGTTATCTTTTGACCTGGCTAGCCCGGAATCCAACAACCTGGGATAAAAAGTTCATACCGATTGGAGTGTGACACTAAAAAAGTCACTGTTCGGGGTTCAGGACTCATTATGTTTCCCTCACTGCTCTCTGTGGTTGGCTCAAATGGTTAGTTTCCAATGAAAGAGGTCTAAACCCATGCATGACCTTAACTCTTCATTGAACTCTGCCTGACCTGTGGTTAGTATCTGCTGTAGAAAAACCAGGTCTTAAAAGTGTTGGAAAGGAAGTGACTGTTTATCTTGTAGGTGTGGCCTGGAGAGGTGCCTGTCACTGTACCTTTGTCAACAGAGAGGCCCCTGTCTAGGCAAAAGAGAATCATTCCATAGCTGTCACATGTTTATGAAATACGTGAGCTAAGCGGTCCTAGGATCACCCCAAGTTATCCTGGACTTGGGACAGTCTACTAAGTCTCTCGCCGGAGAGGGTCGGGCTAGGGGAGCTGGCTGCAGGGTGGCCGTACTGGGGATGGGGAGTCCTGTACAGTTGTAACATGCTGCTACCATTATTCTCGTGGAGCTTGCTTCCTCCAACAAAGTCAGAAGTCCTTTTCAGAGTTGGCTTAAATGGAAGGAGGCTGCCGTTTATTTATTTATTTTTTAACATTTTATTTTTAGAGAGAGGGGAAGGGAAAGAGAGAGAAAGAGAGGGAGAGAACATCAGTACAGCGATAGATGCCTATCGCACACCCCCAGCTGGGGATCCAGGTCGCAGCCCAGGCACGTGCCCTGACTGGGAATCGAACCAGCCACTCCGTGGTTCACAGCCAGCACTCAATCCACTGAGCCACACCAGCCAGGGCAGTGTTGTCTGCTTTTAAAGCCAAAGCACTGTCTGCCGTTGCCCAAGGAAGGTACAGACCTACTTCGAGCAGCACTGCCAGAGAGAGGGAGCCTGGGCCTCCGTGGTTGGTGGCCTTTTCTGCAGCTGAGATCTGCTTGATGACCAACCTCAGCTGAGAAGCACAAAACCAGAGGGACAGAGGTGGAGACTTGACAAGTCCTTTGGTGTGTTTGTTCTTCCTTCTGGGACTATTACTATTTTAAATGGCTTTAACTCTGTTTACCTCAAACACATTCAAGTTTAAATAAAAGGGCAAAACTACATTAGAAAGCCAGCTTTAAAGTTCTTTAGCTGAACTGTTTTGTTTTCTTAGATTATTGATACTGTCATATTGCTCCTCAAAAGTGACTTCAGCCTTGGCTGGTGTAGCTGAGTGGATTGAACACCGACCCGTGAACCAAAGAGTCTTGGGTTCCATTCCCAGTCAGGGCACGTGCCTGAGTTGCAGGCCCGTCCCCAGTTGGGGACACAGGAGAGGCAACCACACATGGATGGTTCTCCCTCTTTCTTTTTCCCTTCCCCTTTCTAGAAGTAGATAAAATCTTAAAAAAAAAAAAAAAAAAAAAAAAAGTGACTTCAATGTCCAGTAACCTTTTGCTAGAACACTGACCATCACACTTGTGCATTTTTGGTACCTCCACAGTGGTCAGCTTTCAGACACCTAAAGAATATAGGCAGATTTTATAGAATTCTCTTGGGTATAAGATGAAAATGCTCTGTGACAGTGATAATGTGGTTTTAAAGTGCATAAGCAAAATCTAAAGGCAAAAAACCCCATTGCTTTATGTAAAAATGGTTGTCTTCAGAACAAGCAGTAAGTCTTACAATTTTACAGTTAGAAAAGGTCTTACCCTCTAAATATATGTGCCCTTCCTTGGGTTAGGGCTATTTGTGGTACTTAAATATGAATTATTCTGTTTACTTTATTTGTTTTTATTATTTTTTCATTCTGTTTACTTTATTACTGTTTCCATTTTTTGATGGCGATTCAGAGTTGATGCTACCATCACTGCGTGCATGTGTGCATGTGCGTGTGTGTGTGTGTGCATGTGTGTTCTTATTTGCCAGGCTGTCTGGGGGAGGCAGTCTGGAGTACAGTTCTTTGCTTTTGTTTGTTTGTTTGTTTGTTTGTTTGTTTAAACATAAGTGAAAATGGACCCTACATTTTTGCTCTAGGCAGAGACTCTATCCCCTCCATTTATCTCAGGATCATGAATCACAGGTTGGAGTATAATTTGCACAAGATTTAAGATATCCATTAACCAACAGGAGCATGGATCTGTAACAAGTATTCATTTCACCAGCAAAATTGTGATGCTGTTGTGAACTTCAGTTGAGGTGTAGTAGGTGTTCAGGAATGCATTATTCTTTATTTTTTTTATCCTCATTTATAATTCTTAAAATTTTTTTATTTTTATTTTTTAATTTAATTTTATTGTTGTTTTATTACATCCATCCCATCCCCCCCCCTTCCCCACCCACCCACTCTCCTCCAAAGTCAATCCCACTTGTTGTCCATGAACATGGTTCTTCCATACTAGTTCCTTGACTAAACTTCTCTCCTTCTTTGACTCCTCCTTCCCCCTCTCCCCTCCCCAGAATGCATTATCCTTATGTCAACTCTTAATAACTCCAAACTGATTTTTCAGATCCTAGAACTACTAGTGCATTTATGTCATCCACACAGTAAAGATATTTTCATGGTGTTTTAGAAAGTGAAATGACTGAACAACTGTTTTGCAGAGGAGGAAACTTAATATAATAGTCACACATGTAAAGATGTTGTAAAGATGTTTACTTTCAGTGCTCATGTGAGGCAGGCATATAAAGATGACTACGAAATACCATTTCACACTTATTAGATTAGCAAACATTAAATAGTCTCACAGTACAAACATGATGAAAATGAGAAGTAGAAACTATGCCATTTAAAGAATGATTTGCCTTGTTTAGTAAAATTAAAACCCAGTATTGGACACCCAGGTAAGTATATGTCCTACAATATCTCTTGAACATGTGCATAAGGAGGTATGTATAGGATGTTTATTGCAACACTGTAATCGCAAAAAATAGAAACCACCTAAATGATTCTCCAAAAGGGGCTGGATAATTAAAATGTAGTATAAATTTGATAGAATGTAACAATTAAAATGAATGAACCAGATCTGTACACAGCTACATGGATGAATCTCTAAAACACAATGTTAAATGTCAAAAATAGCCAGCATAATATACGTATACAATGTGACCCATATTCTCATACATTTTAAGAACACACGCAACAACACTATATTTGCTTTGTGAATGTATATGAACTGATGGGGAAACAAATGGAGCAGGAGGACCCACGCCCAGTTCATGAAATTGGTTGCCTCTTGGGGAGCCAGGGAGGATGCAAAGGAGGTTTCCTCTGTATCTGTAATAAGGTTTTAAAAACCTGAAGCACATTGGGAGGGTCATCAGCTGGGAGGGGGAAGGGGAGAAAAGGGGAAATGGTGCAGGGTTCAAGAAGCACAATTGGTAGGAACAAAACAGGGATGTTAGGAATAGTGTAGGAAGGGGAGAAGTCAAAGAACTTACATGCACGATCCATGGGCGTGGACTAAGTGTGTGTGTGTGTGGGGAGGGGGGGTTTGCTGGAGGGATGGGAGGTATCAGGAGGAGGGGGACAAAGGACAAAGGGGTTGAATTTGGGACAACTGTTAGAGCGTAATCAATAAAAAGTAAAAATAAAACCTAAAGCAAGCATGATAAAATGTTACTTTTTAATTGTGGTGGTGAATCATATTTTATTAATTTTTCTTTTGTGTTATTTTTTCAAAATTAAAAAACAGTAAGGAAAAGGTCTGTTTACCCCGGAGAGGATGCCACAGGTGGCTGTGTGCGAATAGCAGTTCGCTCTTGTTGATACCGATTGCGGCTGTGAATAGTGGGTGAATTTCACTCAGGGTGCTTTATTACATTTTGTAGACAATGCTGTCACAACTAAACTCTTCTACCTGCTTGCATTTGTCACCATGCCCCACAGGAAGATGGCCTGTGGTGAGGTGTCTCTGAGGTGGATAGATAGATGATGGTTCTAACCTGGCAACCGTCAGCAAGTGGTGAAGTTCATAC
Organism: Noctilio leporinus; assembly: GCA_004026585.1. Lineage (NCBI taxonomy): Eukaryota > Metazoa > Chordata > Mammalia > Chiroptera > Noctilionidae > Noctilio > Noctilio leporinus. The sequence continues at coordinate 335,818 of PVIW01000513.1, forward strand.
GATAAACATTAGTGAAGACCTTGGTTGCATTACAGTCATTAAGACCAGCCCTCATGCCCAGGGGATTCTCACCACCACCAGGGATGCTGCCTCAGTGAAGCAAGAGCTTCATGGCTAGCTTGGCTCCAAAATCTACCAGCGTCCTGTGCTAGTTTGAGCAAGTTTTATGCTGCCCCTACCCTCTAGTTTAGCTCCGCCTTGCCCTCAGACGATGGCTCTGAGCTTGGACGATAATCTGGAGAGTGTTTGCCTGATGTGCCTTCCATTAGTTTAGGTGAGGGGGACACCAAGGGTCAAAGATACCTAGCTCACTTGCCCCGGGAAGCTGCTGCTGATGCAGGCAGACGCTGCCCCCTGGTGTAAAGCGGGTGAAGCTGCAAACCTCCCATCCCAGGGGTCGGAGAGATACTGGAGGCCTCGCAAGCCTAGGGAGCCTGGAGCATTTCAAGAATTGGGATGCGCCTTGGAAAGCAACTAGCCCAACACCTCTACAGCTCGTCTGGCCAGGGCTGCTTGACCTGTGCCCTGACAGACAGCACAAAAAAGTGATAAAAAATATGAAGAGAAGCCATGTGAACATGGCAGGAAAGACACGAGACTCCCATGCTGTGACAGCCTGCCGCAAGATGGCCGAGTGAACTTAGCTACGCACCCCTCTTCTTCGCTGCGCTCTTGGAAATGGCTGGATCGTAGAAGTTGAATTCACTTGTTTTGCAAGTTCAGGGTTTCTTAAAGTTGAGTTGTGCCATTGTTGACCTTGAGGATGCTAGGTCAGTTCATCACCCCAGTTAGACTCTGCCTTCCAAAGAAGAGCCATCAAGTCAAAGTCACACACGGCTCAGGAATCTTCTCTGACTTTCTGACCTAACCCTGAGATGGACACTAACACCTGCATTCATGGGGATCATGCTACTCAATAGAGTATATAATTGTAGAAAAAAGCGGAAATATAGAAAAAAGGACAAAAATTACCAGAAGACCATCATCCTGAACTAAGACATGCTCACCTTTTGATGTTATGACCTTCCAGACTTTTTATTATACAAGTATGTACATTTATCCTTTTGGGAAAGATTGTAGTTTAACCTCATTTTGGTTGTCCTAACAATATCGTGAGTGCCTTGCTGTACTCATAAATGAACAAATACACCTTTTTCTTAGTGGCTATGGCCACTAAGCGTTCCAGTGTCTGGCTGTACTGTCATTGGCTTATTCAGTTCTCTTTTGTTGCAAATATGGGTTGGTTGTCAATCTTTTTTGCAGGTCTGCCACCCACTCAGGCCATGCTACTGTGTCATTCTTTGACCTTCACTTCTCCCAGTTGAATGTTTACCCTTCTCAAGCCCAGATTTCTCCTGACTCCACTTCTCCCCAGATGTTCTTTATTCCAAACTTATGAGTGAATACTGGTTACTAGGTGTAAACTTCCTAAACACCCTTTTAATTCAAAAATCACTTTCATCCTCCTCGCCTGTCACTCTGTTTCTCCATGGTATCCAAGAGAAAGACATATCTCTGCCCTCTTTCCAGCTATTTATACGTCTTAATCCCCTCACCTCTTCCCCCATTCCTCTACACCCCCTCCCACCTGACAACCATCAAAACACTGAATCCGTGATTCTGTCTCTGTTCTTGTTTGCCTAGCTTGTTTTTCAGACTCAATAGTTGATATATATGTATTTATTGTCATTTTATTTATAGTTTTGGTCTTCTTTTTCTTAAATAAGTCTCTTTAACATTTCATATAGTAATGGTTTAGTGATGATGAACTTTTTAGTTTTTCCTTGTCTGGGAAGCTCTTTACATGCCCTTCGATTCTAAATGGTAGCTTTGCTGGCTGTGTATTCTTGACTGTAGGCTTCTGCGTTTCATGACTTTAAATATTTCTTGCCAGTCTAGCTTGCAACGTTTCTTTTGAGAAACCAGCTGACATTTTTATGGGACCTCCCCTATAGGAAACTAACTGCTTTTAGGATTCTCTCTCTCTCTCTTTTTTGTAATTCATTACTTCAATCGCGTTCAGTTTTATGTTATCAAACACACAATTAAGATAGGTTTTCAACACTTATTGACTAATTGATCAGAGAATTAAAATCTTTCCATCAAAGGTGCTTAGATTTGGAAAAATTCTTCAACATCTTATATTCCATCTTGTGTACCCTAGAAGGCTTCGTCTGGTCACCTAGGGATGGAAGACCCTGATTGAGGAGGTTCTAATTGGTCACAGAATCCACTATAAAACGGGATCACCATAAAAGCCCTGGGAATGTGTAGCTCAGGCAGAGTCAATGTCTCCCACAATGATCAACTCCGAAACTTTGATTATTTTTTAACATTTCACTGCAGAACATGCACTTGTTGCTGTAAGTTGGGCCATTGGCTGCGCAGACTGGATCGCTGTCTCTGGTGCAGTGATGTAGGTGATCTTTACACACATCACAGTTTGGCTTTCTGTGAGGGGGTGAGTGGAAAGGAGTTTCAGACTAAAGAGGAAATGCCAAAGCAATGATGAAATAACTTTGATCCAAGACATTTTGTTGTCTGAGACAGAGAAGGCAGTGGAGATGGAGGCCTACAACTGTGGAGACTGCCCCTCTCAGCAGGATTTTCTTTTTATCTTGAAATTTTTATTTTATTTTATTATTGTGACATTACATTTATCCCCCTTGCCCCTCCCTACTCTCCCCTACCCCATCCTCCCCATCCCCCCACCACAGTCAATCCCAAAATTTGTAAAGACTAAAAAAAATTTAGTCTTTTTTAAAAATGTATTAATTGTTTTTAGAGAGAGGAGAAGGGAGGGAGAAAGAAAGGAGAGAAGCATTGATATATGATAGGTGCAGAGATTGGCTGCTTCTCGCACGCCCCCAACTGGGGACCTGGCCTACAACCCAGGCATGTGCCCTGATGGGGACTTGAATCTGCAACCTTTTGGTTCGCAGGCCAGCGCTCAATATGCTGAGCCACACCAACCAGGGCCTCTTATTATCTTTGACCTTTGGCATTTTAGTTATGTTGGGTTTTGGTATAGACCTCTTTGTATCCATATTATTTGGGACTCAGTGTTTCCTGGACTTGCATGTCTGTTTTCTTCACCAAATTAGGGAAGTTTTCTTTCATTGTTTTTTCCAAATAGATTTCCAATTTTTGTTCTTTCTATTCTCCTTCTAGCACCCCTATGATACAAATGTTAGACTTCTTGAACTTGTCCCAGAGGCTGCTTATACTGTCCTCATTTTTTTTTGGATTCTTGTTTCTTCTTGTTGTTCTGATTGGCAGTATTTTGCTTCCTTATGTTCCAAATCATTGATGTGATTCTCAGCTTCATGTAGTCTACTGTTGATTCCCTACAAATTATTCCTTATTTTAATTAGTGAATCCTTCATTTCCAAATGGATCTTTATTATGCTGCTGAGGTCCTCACTGAATTCCTTGAGCAACCTTACAATAGTCTTTTTTTCTTTTTTAAAGATTTCATTTTATAATTTTTAGAAAGAGGGGAAGGGAGAGAGGCAGAGAAGGAGAGAGACATCAATGTATGGTTGCGTTTCACCTGCCTCTAGCCACAGACCTGACTGGAGACCTGGTTTGCAACCTGGTTATGTGCCCTGGCTGGGGAATCGAACCTGCGATCTTTGGGTTCGCAGGCCGGTGCCTTATCCACTGTGCTACCAGCCAGGGGGTTAAAATAGTCTTGAACTCTGCATCTGATAGATTTCTTATTTCCATTTTGTTTAGCCCTTTTCTTAGAGTTTTGTTCTGTTCTTTCATTTGGGCCGTATTTCTTTGCCTCCTCATTTTGGCAGCCTCCTTGTTGTTTGTTTCTGTGTATTGTGTAGAGCTGCAGGCAACCCACCAGGAAAGATGTCTAGAACCCATCAGAATGTACTGGAATCTGTGTCCTTCTCACTGCCTCCAACTTGGATGAAGCAAATGCCTTTCATCATAGAATTAAACACACACCTGGCCCAGGAGTCGGTGAAGCTGAAGGAGGGCCCAGGGGAAGGGGAACCAGGTGCAGGTCAAGCTGCTGTGTCTTACCGACCAGGGGAGCCAGTGAAGAAGTGACAATGACTGTGTGGGAGGCACAAAAACTGCTGCCCCAATGTTCTGAACATAAAAAACAAAATATCTGTGCCTTTGCTTTCACCCCTGCCCACCTTAAGTAAAAGCATACTAGTCGGCACTTGGCATTGTAACATGGTGTGTTTTTGTAGTCCAATCTGACGTGTGGTCATGAAACATTTGCTTCTCAATAAATTTACTCTATAATTTATTTCCCTATAAATTTACTTACATTGGAAACTTTGAATGGATTTAAGAGAAGACTACTAAGTAAAGAATAGGAAACCAAAAACGGGCATGGACAACTTAAGGGGGAAACTCAAATGCTGAAGTCTGGCAAAGGCTGAGCTATGCGCGCCCTGTAATATTTCTTCAAGGAAATGGTCTTTTCTTTCCTGACTGACTGCGCTGTTTCTTTGGCCTAAAAACTCTTCCCCTGAGTTTTGTTCTGGCTGAACCCCCAGCAGTCTTTCACTGCCTGGCTTAGGTGGCACGCTTGGAACCGTTTCCTCACTCCCTGGTTGAAATTCTCACCCACTTCCTTTACGCTCTCTGTGCCTTCCTTTGTACCATGGCTAACGTGGCCTTTGTCACAATCTGTCTGTGTCTGTGGCTCTCGATAGATACGCGTTGCCTTGACTTGAATGTATGTCTAGGAAGAAACCACTGTTCCTTATCCATCCTTGTTCTTTATCACCCAGGGCTCATAATACTATACAATGTGTTGTAAAGTGTTGGTACTCACTAAAATATTTTTTAAATTAAACTTAAATAACAGAAGGAAGGTGGTCAGTTGGTAGCATTTTCATTTAATTTGGGAGAGAAAAAGGAACAGATGCAGGTTAAATGATATGTCCAAAGTCTTAATTAGTGGTTGGAACCAAGATTAAGTTTCAGAATTCCTGGTTTTTAATCTATTATCCCTTTTTATTTTCTACACTGTTTTGCAAGGAATTAGTAAAAATGTACTATAGGCTCTTGGGTGTCTTGTAAGGCTCTGGAAGTATAAGTTAGGGTTTCTTTCCTTCAGGAGATGACACATCGTTAGAAAACGATGCAAAATAATGTTCCTGAAGCAAAGAATGCAGGTGTTACATGGTCATGAATTAAGAAAAGAGACGTTAGTGAGATCGGGAGGGGTTCTCTGACGCCAGGAAGAGGGCTGAGCTTGAGCTGAACTTTGGAGCTTGGGTTTGGGGCGAAATGGGAAGGTCATGCCAGGTGGAAAACATTGAGTTGGAAAAAGTGTAGAAGAGGAAGCAACCTATATACCCTTGCTACACATACTGTGGCCCAGACCGGCAGCCTTGACCTCAGAAGACCTTGTTAGAGACGCAGACTCTCAGGTCCCGCCCCACCCTAGGGAATCCAACTGCACTCCAGGGTTGGGAGGCGCTAATGGGTGCTGTTTGTGCGGGTTGTGCAGTTTGCTGCTGGCTGAAGAAGCGTCCGTTTGACCCTCAGAATAGGCTAGAGATGAATGAGTGAGATGAAGATGTACTACTAGCGTCTGTTCTTACTAGAAGAATACATGAAGTTTATTGAGGGTTTTGTTTTTGTTTTATTTTTTTGCTAAAAGTTTACTAGAACTGAGGTCCAGACTCAGGGTGGCAGATTCTGTGTTCTGTTCACACCACACAAATGAGATGTCACACCTGGGAAACTGAGCAGGCTGGTGTAGAGCTTGAATGAGGAGTAGGCAGCAGCACGGCATGGGGATCTGTCATTCATCTGTCAACCCATTTTGGCTGGCAGACTTTCACAAGGACTGTCTCAGGAGTCAGATCTGGTGGAGGGATTAGAGTTAGGAACAAAAAGGACTTAGAGACATTGGTTATTCAGGGCACAGTAACTCATACTTTTTAAATTCAAGAAAATGCATGGTATCCATAAGTCACCTCAAAATATTTCTGGAAAGCCCTGGCTGGTGGCTCAGTGGATAAGGCGCCTGCCTGCAAACCCAAAGGTTGCTGGTTCGATTCCCAGCCAGGGCACATAACGTGGTTGCAAGCCAGGCCTCCAGCCAGGTCTGTAGCTGGAGGCAGGTGAAAGGCAACCATACATTGATGTCTCTCTCCCTCTCTGCCTCTCTCCTTTCCCCTCTCTCTAAAAGTAATAAAACACAATCTTAAAAAAGTATTTCTGGAATACTCATTTGGTGCTGAGCACCGGGCATCTGGTCTTGTTCACATAGGACTTTGGATTCAGTCAGTCAGTTAACTGAGTACCAGGTGCCTAAGAGACTAACAATAATGAAAAGAATAAAATCATCTTTGATCTTTTCTGTTTTGTTTTTTCCTCTGGAAACAGCTCTGGCCCCAAAGTTAGGTGACTTCTAGTCCCTTCCTGGCTTTGCTATTAGTGCTCTGGGTAACCTTGAATGATGCGCTAATCGCTCTGCAGTCCATTTCCACTGCTGACAACATAAACATCCAACTTACCATGACTTCATAGATGAGATATTATGATGAGATAATTATGGAGAGGTTTTTGGTTTCCTGAGAATCCTAAAAGCCTGTGATGCTGCTAAACAGAAAATTACTTTGAAAAGCTTCACTTTTTGAAACTTTTCAAATTTCAGTCCCTTAGTGCATTTTTGTCACTTTTCTAATTATAATTACATCGAGAGGGAAGAAAGCTCCAGCCATCTGTGGCTCTTGCTCTCCTTCCCTGGAGGTGGCACTAGAGAAGAGAATGATTTATTTGAGTGTTGTTAGTGCCACTCCGGAGGAGAATGGATGGTGGATTCTCACCATGCCCTGAAGGCCCGTCTGTGGATGGGTGCGATTCATTAGATGGGACTATGTGGGCACACATGTGCCTGGTAGTGGTAAAGGGAGTGCAGAGAGTGAGAGGAGACTTGTACTCCAGGGGAGGGAGCAGGATGTGAGCCCTGGGACAGTTGAGGAAGAGGAAACCATCCCTGTATTCCGTGTGTGGTAGAGTATCCCCGAGACCAGATAATGCTAAACGTTTGACTTCGTATGACCACCTGACCCATGTACAGGGCTCTAGGGTGGCGGACCTAACAACCTCTGTGCAAAGTTTAAGCATTGCTTGTCATGTAATTGTCATGGTGGCCCTTCCATAGCATTTGTCATGTGGTATCAGAGCTGCCTGTGTCCTCTGTCGCCCTTATCTTGAGCCAAACCCAGTATGGGCTTGCGCATCAGCGAAGACAGAGACTTGGTGCTGTTTTGTGGAGCCTGCACTTCATTGATGATCTCCGTGTTTCTGACCGTTCTGGCGACATGAAGCCATGGCTCTGTGTGTTCAGTTGAGGTGGTGTGTGCGTGCTTGTCTATGCATGGTCGGGGGCAGGGGAAACCTTGTGAGGGGCGGTGGAGGGTAGAGAAGATGAGAAAGGTGGAAGGTGCGTATTCAGCTTAAAGGTTGCTAGGTACACAACCGACTAGTACAGATAATACTGACCGAGTAGGTTTCTCTGCTCCCTACAGTATCAATCAACATATATCACCACCGACTCTTCGTTTTTCAACTGCTTTCTGCCCATTGTGGTCTCTGCCAGGAGTGACAGCCTCCATAATGACACAGGGCTCAGACTAGAGGACCTGTCGGAGCATTTCCCTCTTTTACCTAGGACACCACTTATCCTAGAACAACCGAGATAGAAATACAGTGTGTTCATATGTTTCCAGTAAGTGCTTAGCCTGTAGTTGGCATGAGAGAAGTGCGTGCTGTGGTTATTAGGGTGCCATTCTGGTCACTTACTGCCTCATTCACCTGCTGCCTGTGTGATGTCACGTATGTAGGCCCTGAGTTATGTGCTTTGGAAGCCCCAAAGCGAATCAGATGGAGATCCTGCTCACAGGGATAGGGATAGTATATTCCAATAGCAAAGAAAATGATAGGGCTCTAAGAAAAGGTCTAGATGGAGCTTTTGGGGGTGAGCAGAAGCAGAGGGGGGCTTCTGGGGAAGCAGGAGAGGAAGGCAGGAGGGTAGGAGGCGGCATCTGAGCTGCATCTTGGAGGCCGAGACGCATCCTCGGACATTTACAGCAGGAGGAAGTGCTGTCCCGGAAAGTGACTGGTGGGGAGCAGAAGCAGAGCAGAGGGCACGTGTATCTCGAGGGAAAACATGATAGCTTGCTGTGCCTGACTGAAGGCCGCGCATTTTCCAGAACATAGCTGTGGGTCATTTCCTGAGTTCCCTTGCTCCAGTTTTTCCATTTCTTCACGCATCCATGAAATTTCAGCAGATTATAATCAGGAGAGGCAGTTCCTAAAACGGATGCAAGCGGCTTTATAATTATTGCTGCTGTTAAGTGTATCATCTCTCTGTTCTTATAATTAGTAAGGTTTCTATTTGTATCGGCTGATCGCCCCCTGTTCTCAAACTCCGTTAATAGTATGCAAATAGAGGCAAGGAAGCAGTATACATCTAGACACATGTTTTCCTTCGCATCTGACAATACATCACCCACGCAGGCTGACCTGCGGCAGCTTTGAACATCTCGAGAGGCCCGCAGTCAGCCCGCTCGAAGTAGGTTGGGGCTGCCTCAGATCCCACAGCCTGCAGGGCGGAGATGAATAACACCTTGGGTTTTACGTTCGCTTTCTGTTACAACACACGTAATGTCCTGACTTCTTTACTCTTACCCTAACAGTAATTCCATCATCCACTTGTGATAAATCGCCGCGCCCTTGGTGCTTACCGGATGGGTACGCCCTGCAGAGTGGGTGGAAGGTGCTGGGGTTGGCGAGCCACGGAGCGAAGGCTGCTGGCCGGTCTGTCCAGCTTGGTGCGCCTCAGGGAGCGCGCCCATCTGGTGGGGCTGTTACTGTGTGCAGTGGGGCAGTCGCACAGTTTGTATGTTGTAGACACTCTGTTTCAAGGTATTTTCAGACATCCATTTTTCACAGTGTTATGCTTAGTGAAAATAAGCCAGTCAGCGAAGGACAAATCCCATATGATCTCACCCATTACAGGACAATAATGAACAAAACTAACAACAAGCAAAATATATGAATACAGTGAATAGGCCTTTAGTGGTCAGAGGGAAGGAGATTGGGGGAGCGGGGAGGCAGAGGCAAGGAAGGGGAGCAGTTTCGACAAGAACCTAGTATAAAGGAACCATGGACATGGACAACAGGTGGGATTGACTTTGGGGGGAATGGGTGGGTGGGGAGGGGGACAGAGGGGAGAAAAAAGGGGGTAGATGTAAATCAACAACAATAAAATTAAAACAATTTTTTTCACAGTGAATAGGGATAATTTCTTTCACACTTTCTCACTTTGGAGAAGGTGAATCCATTTTCTTCATACAGGGTCAGCTTGAATGAATCATCCAACAAGAAGAGCAGATTTAAATGGAAATCCACAGCATCAAAAGGCTACCTTGGGCCCAAGAACTTGGAAGCCCTGTTGTGAATAGTTGAAGAGCCAGAAATAGCCAGAGACAAATGGCATACATGCTCAATAAATATTCCTCAAGTGAATGAGTGAAATTTGTGTGTGTGTGTGTGTGTGTGTGTGTGTGTGACAACTATGTGTAGATTAAACAATGGTAAAGTTTCCTGCTTAATGTTTGCAATTAAAAAAAAAAAAAAAAAAACAGAGTAAGGTTATCTGGTGAATATCTACCCTTGGGATTTTGAATTTCTTTAAATTATGTTATGAATTGTATACTATATGTTAAAATATTACCCAGCGAAGTACATATTATGCTTCCCTACTTTCATAAAGCATGCTCACTTGTGTGCTCACTCTCCCTCATGTATTTATATATAACATATGCTTCATATGTATGTGTGTATGGTGCGTGTATGCCTTCTGAGACATTTAACTGTGTCAGAAAGAGTCATCTTGGTTAAATTGTGAATTCAAGGCCAAGCTACCCCTGGAGCACGCGTATCTGAATGGAGGGTATAGTGTTGAGGAGAAAACAGTTGGAATGTTAGTCTCCTAAATCCAAGCCAGGGATATTTACCCTTCCACCCACCCAGTGACTAACCATCCTTAGCATCAGACATGTCTCACATGTAAGACGAAAACCCTTGAGAAAAATATCAGGTGCTGTACAAGAGAGATTGCTGAGGGCTTCGTTAGTAGATCATGAAGCTTCCTTTTCACCCTTTCTCCTTTGTTTCCGATGTCGCATTTCTGTAGCTCATAGGAATACCAAAGCCAGAAAGCAAGCTGGCAAGGTTTGCGGGCTCACGGATTTCGTTTTCAGCAGAGGTGGCTCTGTGTGTTTTCTCTTGCAGCTGTACGTGGCCACAGAGGCCATCCTCATCGCGCTGGTCGGGGCCACGCCCTCCTACCACTGGGACCTGGCAGAGCTCCTGCCCAATCAGAGCCACGGCGGCCAGCGGGCAGGGGAAGACCGGGCCCTGGGGGACTGGCTCCTGAGGGCCAACGGCAGCGAGATCCACAAGCACGTGCACTTCAGTAGCAGCTTCACCTCCATCGCCTCCGAGGTGAGCCAGGGCGTGGTGGATGGTGGAACAAACACAGGCCATTGGGGTCTCTAAGTGAGCCCACCTCCTTGTCCCAACGGAACCACTTGTTCATCTTGTTGATTTAATTAAATTTCAGCCACGTCTTCAAATAACTTTCTAGCAAATAAGATACACATCCTTTTTCCTTCCCACTAAAAACTGGAAGATGCATGAGTCTTAACAAATTAGTTAAATGAAGACAGAGACTCCAAAAGAGCATAGTTTCAATTATGGTGTCCTTTTAAAAGGTAACTTAAAATGTCCCCGGTTTGTTTATTGCCACACACACATGAACAAAATAAAGAGATTGAAACGTAATGACCCATCTGGAACATCCAGGGTTCATGTTTAAGCACAGTCTTGAGTGTAGACCACATGGGCATCTTGATTGTATAACCTCAGGGGGTGGGACTTTGCCGACCAAGAAGGTCCTTCTTTTTTTTTTTTTTTTTTTTTTTAATATTTTATTTATTATTTTTAGAGAGAGGCAAAGGGAGGGAGGCAGAGAGGGAGAGACATCCATGTATGGTTGCCTTTCACCTGCCTCCAGCTGCAGACCTGGCTGGAGACCTGGCCTGCAGCCTGGTTACGTGCCCTGACTAGGAATCGAACCAGCGACCTTTGGTTCTGCAGGCCAGCACCTATCCACTAAGCCACCAGCCAGGGCCCCAAGAAAGTTCTTAAAAGGACACTGCCTTCTGAGCCAGTTGGTGAAGAGAAGCTCTGGGATGAGGCACCGGGCCCATGCTCAGCTGGAAAGTACCTGCATTGGTTATTAAAATGTTAAAATAGTCTTGTTCTTCACCTGCTTGCCACAAGCTATCCATTTACCAACTACCATCCTGGAAGTTCCCCCCTCCCCATTCAAATTTTTAAATATTGAACCAGCCTTACATCTCTGGATGGCATATAATTATTTTTATGTACTGCTGAATTCTATTTGCTAGTATTTTGCTAAGGATTTTGGCTTCTATATTCATGGTAGATATTGGTCTGTAGTTTTGTTTTGTTTTTTTTATGTTATTTTTGCCTGCTTCTATATAAGGGTAATCCTACCTTCTTCATAAAATGAATGTTGAAGTGTTTCTATTTTCTAGAAGAAGTTATGTAGAATTGGTGTTTGTTCTCTAAACATTTGATAGAATTCTCCATTGAAATCACTTTTGGGGAGTTTTAAAATTATGAATTCAACTTTATTAATAGTTATAAGGCTATTTAAATGATCTATTTTGTATTATGAGTTGTGGCAGTTGGGCCTTCCAAGGAATTGGTCCATTTCATCTAAGTGGTCAAATTTATATGTTTAGAGTTGTTCATAGTATGATCTTACTGTCCTTTTGGTGTCTTCAGAGTCCAAAATGATGTCCCCTCTTTTATTACCTGATATTATATTGACAATTTGTGTCTTCTCTCATTTAATTACTTGTTGACCATGATAGAGGCTTGCCAATTTTATTGATGTTTTTAAAGAACCAGTGTTTGTTTGATTCATCTCTATTGTTCTATTTTCAATTTTATTGATTTTTGCTCTGCTCTTTATTATTTCCTTTCTTCTCCTTGCATGGAACTTGCTTATTTTTTCTTAAAAGGTTTAAGAGGTGGTAGCTCAGATTATTGATGAGAGTCTTCCTCTTTTCAAGTGTAAGCATTTAGTACTATAAATTTCCCTCTTAGGATGGCTTTAACTGTGCACCACAAATTTCGATATGTTGTACTTTAATTTTTATTTAGCTTCATGTATATTTTTCTCTTGGAGATGTTGTCCTCTTTGACCCCAGGATTATTTAGAACTATGTTGTTTAGTTCCCTAGTATTTGTAGATTTTCCTATTAGCTTTTTCTTTTTTACTTCTAGTTTGATTTTATTGTGGTCTGAGGATGCACTCTGTATGATTTCAATTCTTCTGGCCCAGGATGTGGTTTTTCTTAGCACATGTCCCATTGGCACTTGAACCAAATATGTGTTTGTTGCTATTGACTGAAGTGTTTTATAAGTATTATTTAGATCCTTTTTGTTGATGGTGTTACTGAGTTCTTCTGTATCCTTGTCAATCTTCTCCCCAGTTCTATAAACTGTTGAGAGGGGAGCGTTTGTGTCTTCAATTATAATCATGGATTTATTGTTTTCTCTTTTACTATTGCTCTTGCTTCAGATATTTTACAGCTCTCTTGTTTGGTATGTACATATTTATGATTGCTATATCTTTTAGTGGATTGACCTTTCTATCATTTTATAATGTCCTTCTCTGTACCTGGTAATTTGTTTTTGTGACACATGATGATGTTGTGAAATTCAAATTTTATTCTCCATAGCTAAACTTGTACTGAATCCAACCACATTCATTTGTTTAGGTATTCTCAATGGTTGTTTTCATGCTATAATGATGGAATTAAGTAGTTGTGACATAGACAATGGAGCCAGAACAACTAAAAATATTTGCTGCCTGCTTCTTTTCCCTGGCAATTTTATATGTTCAAAAATGTGCTTTATCTGATATTAATCTACCCACTGCTGCTTTCTTTGATTGATGTTAGCATGATATGTATTTTTGATCATAATATGTGAAGCTTGTTTCCTGTAGACAGCATATAATTGAGTCAGGTTTTTAAATCTATATTGCCAATCTTTGTATTTGTATATTTAGATAATCTACACTTAATGTAATTATATGTTAGGGCATACCTCTTCCCTTTTATTTTTTATTTTCTGCTTGTTCTTTTTTCTATTTCTCTTGTGTTCTTCCTTCCTTTTTGTGGATTGCTTCAACATTTTTTAGAATTCCATTTTGACTTATCTTTAGTGTTTTTTAATGTATCTCTTTGTATAGTCTTTTTAATGATTGCTCTTGGCATTACATTACATCCGTATATATAACTTATCAAAGACGACTGGTATTATCAAATCACTAGTTTGAGTGACATATAGAAACTCTACCAAAACTCAACCCTAGTTTATATTCCTTTACCCTTCCCTGTTTATAATAGAGTTGTTGTATTTTCCTGCATACTTTTAGAACCATATCGCACAGTGTTACATATGATACATAAAAAAGTGCTCCCTGCGCCTTTGGGTAGAGTGAGCAGGCCTTGTTGGGGCTTCTTTTGTCCCTTCCCTTGGCATTACCGAGTTACTGGCACCCCTGGCATCGCCTGGGATACAGAAGGCAAAGAGAAATGGAGGGCTCCCATCGCCATGCCATTCCTCGGGTCTTGGGGTCCCTCCCTGGTCTTCTCACCGCCTTTCAGAATTGCCTTTTGTTTGTTTTATGCAAAATATCCAGGTTTTTGTTTTAGTGGCCCATGATGGGATAAAGAGGGAAAAGTATGTTTACCCTACCTTCTTGGAGGTGACAGTCCTCTTGTGTCCTTTTGACATGCTCATCATTTCTTTTAAGCACTTCAAAAAATTTGGGCCTCACAAGATATTGCAGGTTCATCTTGCACTTTCCCACCCACAGCTGTCGAAAGCCATTTCTCCGAAGAGCCCTGGTTCTATGTATGGCCCCATAGGCTTTTGAGATGGGTGGGAATGATAGGTCTGCTCACCACTTTACAAGGAAAGTGAGCTTTGGCCACTCTGTCTGCAGCCAGCGCCCTTCGGGAGAGGCCAGCTGAGTTCACCCTTACGACAGCGCGGTGCAGCCCCAACCAAACCCCTAATTCCTTAGTCATTGAATGTTGGTTCCCTCTCTAGTTACTCAGTTGCTCCTCAAATATCCAAAGTGGTAATATTGAAACTGGCACCAAAACTTGTCATTAAGTTGGTCAATATCCTTCCTCTATAATCTGTGGTATATAGAAAACATATGGCTCTTCCTGAAGTTATTTTATATAAAATGAGAGTAAAAAAAAAAAAATCTTGTTGCCCTCTCCTACAAGACTTTCGAAAGGAGATATCAAAGTAGAGTCTGCAGAACTCCATAGGGGATGAGACTACAGACACATATGGTAAAGCTCTCACCTGCCCCTTTTCATTACGTTCAGCTCAGGCCTCACAAAGGTTATTCATAGAGGGTTTTGGGAAGGGTGCACAAGAGGTTATGTAGATACGATTAACTTTGTATTAATGCACAAAAATGGACCTTTAATCTGGAGTCTTGGCTATTTTAAAATGAGCTAATAGCCATTGGGGTGAATTTATGTCGCGAATTGCTGTCTGCGGTATTCAAATATTCCCTGAGCTCTGACTCATTCAGAAAGGACGAAATATCACAGAGACACACAATTATCCCGCTTAATTAATGTTTGCAATAAAAAAAGAGAGTAAGGTTCGAATCTTTAATATCATTTAGATATAACAACTGAGATTGACTGATTATTATCTGGAGATTAATATATTTTCCCCAAGCCATACCCTGGGGTCAAAAGACAGAGTATTAAAACTATTTGAAAAATTCACTGCAATAATTGCTTTAGGGGCTAATTTTTTTTTTAATGTCTTGCTTCCTTACGCCTGTACTACTGACTGTTAGAGACTGCACACTTCACCCATTAAGTGGTAATTCAGAGTGACAACTACATTGAAATGAAGCAAGTTCGTTAATCACCATGAAATTGTTTCTGAAAAACCCTGTCCAAGTTCTTCCTCATCCCAGAAGGCCTCTGGCCACCTGGTTTTCCCTTGAAGATAGTTTTCCTGTCCAAAACTGTAAATATTTGGGCAGGGGTGTGGGGGATACAGGACTGTGGGAGAGTGAGTGGGGTTGGAATTGTTGTCAGACAAGTTCAGAATATTTCACAAAACAGTCCGCAGCTCCCTGGTGGTGCAGAGTCCACAGAATTGTGCCGCAAAGTCTGGTGAGGCTGCTGTTTTTTCCAGCCCTGCAGCCTTGAAACATGGACAAGCTGGGAGACTGGGAATGGCTATGGCGCTGGTAAATGATTTGGATGTCACCAGGGCAGGACTGTGGCTGAAAAGACGCTTGATCAATAAGGCCGTGCCCAGTTTTGTTTGCTTGTTATGGTTGGCCCACCTGGACAGCCAGGGAAGCTGCCTTAGTTTTCCTTGTTGTTAGGCTCAGGTAGGCTGTGCCCTGGGCAGCCATGGGCTCTGTCCCCTTTGCAGGGAAGGCGGAGTTGGGACTAGTGATCCCCACATCAGACTGTTGAACAAGTCCACTGTTCAGATGACCAGGGCCTCCAGGAGGGAGGCATGGGGCCGGGGGAGGGCAGGGGAGCCCTGCCTGAGGCTCCCTGTGGCTCTCCATGGGGACAGTATCTGTTTCAGTGGCACAGATTTTGCCTTCACAATTTTTCCAGCCAGGTTACCAAAAACACTGCCACTTTTTCTTCTCTTTAGTTTTCTTTCTCATGAATGTAGAGGTGAAAGATAAAACCAAAGTATCCCATCTAGCCTTTTGGCTATGGGAAGAAGGAAGACCCCTCCAATTCCAAATCTCCCTCACAGTACCGGCAACAAGAAGACCGCTCAGTGACTCCAAGGAAAAGGTGACTAGTTGCAAAACTTGCAACTTGATACTTGAAGGTGTGACAATGAGATATTGTTTGCAAAGATCCTTGTGGGACAGTAGCATTCACTCTTACAACACAAACCGTTCAGCAAGTACTTAGTGCCAACAGATCTGTCAGGTAAGCACTTGGGATACACTTCAGATGCTTAAGGTATTGTAGGGGAGAGGGACTTAAACAAAGAATTCACCCAGGTCCTACGAGAAGCAAGTACAGGGAGGGAGGAATCTGGCAGGAAGGAGAGTGGGTCAGTCCTTCTCCAGTCAATCAGGCAGGAAAGACTTCAGGTGAGAGGCGTGGCTTCAGGGGTGTCATGAATGAACGGGGCTGGGCCCTGCAGCAGTGGTGCCAGGCTTCTTGGCAAAAGTGGACAGAGGAACGTGTGGTTTCCCTTGGGGAGCCATGCCCTCCCCTGGTGACTGCTGCCAAGTTCCTGCATCATTCCTGTGTGGCTAAGGCAGCCATTCACCCTCTTTGGCCGAATGAGGACAGGTGGGGGCGCAGTTTCCTTGAGGAGGTAAATGGCAGAACCACACTTGAAAAAGCCGAGAGTACCTGGTCTTTATGACCCACTCATCCAGCGTCCCTTGCAGGACAGGGGGTCTGTGCCAACAGCACGGTTCTCAACTCTTGTACCATGAGGTGTGACCATGCGATAGAAAGGTGGAAAGAGTGGGCAGTTCAGGTCACAGGAGGACACTGAAGCAGAGACAGAGAAATCTGTGACCTCGATAGAACCAATGGGAAGTTGCTCCCAGCAGAGGCCGGCACGTGTTCTAATTCTCAGCGTCCTTGCTCCGGAGTCTTCCTGATATCCCCTCCTGATATCCCTTCCTGATATCCCCTCCTGGTATCCCTTCCTGATATCCCCTCCTGGTATCCCTTCCTGATATCCCCTCCTGGTATCCCTTCCTGATATCCCAGGCCAGCTTAGGCAGCATCTCTTTCTGTCGGTGTCTGGGGTGGTGAGCAGGGAAGGACAGGCAGCATGGGGCTATTCAGAGCAGAAAAGAACAGAAAGCAAGCTGGGGGTGGCTTATTTGGGTATCTGGCATGTCCAGGATGTCATATAGACAGTAAGTAAATGATAAAAAGCTCAGTTAAAAAGTAGGAGTTTTATTGAGTACTTATATTTAAAACATACACTGTAGCATGAGATAAACCTAAAAATACAGTTTGGAAATGGATTCTAAAATACATTATTCCTGCTTTCTCACCCCCAGTTTTCTCCTGATGTCTCCCAAGCCCAGAGGCTGGGTAGCCTAACCCCGTTTCTGACACAGAATCTTCCTTTTCTTCATCCTCTGTCTCCAGCAACCCCTGGTTTCTATTACCATCTGCACGGGACCTACTTGTTTCTAGTTTTTCTTCCAGTGTTCAGTTTATTTTTTTCCATAGCTTCCTAAATGGAACACACGTTAAGGGTTAAATAACAGATTAACCAGCACATTGTCATTTCTGTGGTTTTGATTTAACACTCTCAAATACAATGTGTTATCACTCATTAGCTGCAGAATTCTAAGGCTTGACTAATTCAAGCATTTAGTACGCAGAGAAAGAGATTTTGAGACAGGCCCTGTGCTTATTCTAGTTGTGACCATATCTGGCTACAGGTGTATCACCCATAAGTTGGGAAGAATAATAATCATAACATACCTGTTCTAAAAGGTGTTTGTTAGGATTAGAGGAGAATATTATGTAAAGTTGGTTGGTTATTAATAATCTGGTTGTAGGGCACGATAGCCTTCTTGTTTGACATATCTTTGATATACATTTTTTCATTGCTTAGATATTAATTTGTTTTAAAAATATACAAGCATGTGGTCCATTTTAAAGCAATAATCTAATTTTTTTAGGTTATCATATTTCTGCCACATCAAAAAAAATTTTTTGATTTGATGCCCTGGCTGGTGGCTTAGTGGGTAAGGTGCCAGCCTGTGAACCCAAAGATCGTAGGTTCGATTCCCCAACCAGGGCACACAACCAGGTTGCAAGCCAGGTCTCCAGCCAGGTCCATAGCTGGAGGCAGGTGAAAAAGGCAACGATACATTGATGTCTCTCTCCCTCTCTCCCTTCTCTCTTAAAAATTAATAAATAAAATCTTTAAAATTTTTTTTGATTTGCGTTCACAAAGCCTAAGTTTTCATGATTTCAAGACATTTTGTTACTTCCTTTAAAGCTTGTCTTCAGCTCTGGCCAGCATGGCTTAGTGGGTTGAGAGCCATCCCATGAACTGAGAGGTTACCAATTTGATTCCCAGTCAGGGCACATGCCTGGCTTTCACTTGGTCTCTGGTCAGGGCACGTACGGAAGGCAACCAGTTGATGTTTCTCACATCAGTGTTTCTCTCCCTCTCTTTCTCCCTTCCTTACTCTCTCTCCAAAAAATTAAATTAAAAAATGAAACTGGCCTACAAGCTTCACTCAATCTGTGGTTGAGCTAATGCATGCTGGCAGCTTCAGATAAATCATGAAAGATTCAGCCCAGGTCTCTGTAACTAGCTTGAGCCCATCCCCTGCTCTAAGGCCCTGCCCTGTCCAGGCTGACCTGGGCCCCTGGCATGGCCTTTCACGGGCCTTCCCACACCCGTGCCTGCCCCTCTGCTCCACTCTTCGTACTGTGGCTCCAGTAATGTTTCTTGGCATACACCGATACTTTATCCCTCTGTGGGAGAGGCCCTTTATTCTCAGCGTCTCAGCGATAAGAATTCAAATATTAAATAAAAAACCCTCCCAGATGCTTTATTAATACCCAGTAACTGCCTCAGCTCCCTTCGTTCCTGCCCGCCTGCCTCCCTCTCTCTGGGAGGCGAAGGCTCTGCACAGCACCTGGCTCTGTGTTCACTACGGTATTTGTCATATTTATGTTCCTTTCATCTTTTCTTTTCGAGGTGCCTGCTGTGGTGGCTGGCCCAGTTGTGCCTGGTTTCTCTCAGGTCTGCTTTGTGTAGATGAATGAACGATTGTCCCTGTGCTTTTAATGCTAAGTCCCGCAAATCCTTTTTGAAAATACAGCATAATAAGGGAACTGATGAACTTTCTGCAGCAATAGTAGTAAGCATGTGAACAGAAATACAAATGTAGGTTATAAAACAAAAGTAGGTTTAGCCAGGTCATCCTGAGGGACTGGAAGTATTGTACCTTTATATTCTTTCTTTTCTGTTAATGTATGAGAGGAAAAAAGATTTCCTCCTTTTTAATTTGCAAGTGACTTCTCAACTTGAAATGAATTCGTATGAAAAATTCATCCCGTAGCTCTAGAATTTGGCTTGTCGTTTTAAATTTTTAAAAATTGTAGAAGAAAGGCACCAGCCTGTGAACCCAAAGGTTGCAGGTTCAATTCCCAGCCAGGGCAACGTAACTAGGTTGCAAGCCAGGTCTCCAGTCAGGTCTGTGGCTGGAGGCAGGTGAAAAGCAACCATACATTGATGTCTCTCTCCCTTTCTGCCTCTCACTCTTCCCCTCTTTCTAAAAATAATAAAATAAAATCTTTTAAAAAATGTAGAAGAATCACCACTTTAATAATCTCCAGCCAATTAAGGGTTTGAGTGATTTATAAATTTATGATTTTTAAAATTTAGAGCCTCATAAAAACACATTTTTTTGAGAACATCATGCTTATCATTTTTTACATTTATTATAGTTTCCGATGGCCTGTGATATGCTGGTTTGGGTCTTGTCTTGGTACTAAATGTTAATCAAAAGGGGAAAGAAATAAGCTAACAATTTAGACTGATCTGGTGGGGAATGTCTTTGGAAAATTTCAAAATCAGGTTTACCCTGGCTGATGGCTCAGTGGAATGGTGCTGGCCTGTGAACCCAAGGGTCGCTGGTTTGATTCCCAGCCAGGGCATACATAACCAGGCTACAAGCCAGGTCCCCAGCTACAGACCAGTGAAAGGCAACCATACATTGATGTTTCTTTCCCTTTCTTCCTTCCTCCCTGCCCTTCTCTCTAAAAATAATAAATAAAATCCTAAATAAAACCAAAAACAAATCAGGTTATACCAGTTCATTTTCTCAAATACTCTCCTAGTATCTCTTGTCTGAGCTTTGACAAAATAAAACTCTTCAGTTCATGTTATGGGTATGGGATACATATGCAAATTATATTTGAAGTTATTAAATTGAAAATGAAACCAAACATTTAAGTCCAAGTCTGACATGATAGGGGAGGGAAATATAGAAAACTGTCTGTGAACACATTGCCTTAGGCCTCAATCATCCGGTTCCCCTAGGCCTGTCAGGGCCATCTCCTGGGTTCCAGCTTCACCTTCTCTAAGGCACTGTCTTAAGATCCGTCAGTGCCTCCTAATTTTTCCTTCAGTCCTGACTACATTCCGGGAGAAACAGGGAAACACATTAGCCCAGCCAACACGGACCTGAAAAAAATCATGAAAAATTGCCTTGACACTGGAACTGGCAGTCTGAGAATCAGAATTTGGAATTTGCTGGTCAAGCATCCCTTGGGCCACTTCTTCCTAAAACCACCATCGCAGCTGATAGCTATCCAGTTGTTGGAAGGCTGGTATCATGGCCTTTGTGATGCATTTGAGCAGTTGTGCCAGTGTGGTCAACAGCAGCCCCGTGAACCACTTGTTATTGGTTAAGCACAAAACACGTCAGTGTGAGCATGGACACATATTAACAGACTAGCAGCAATTGTGGTGCAGGATAATCAAGGCTGAAGCTTCCGGCCATGTTTTAAAGGCATGAAAACACCCAAACCCTTCAGAACATGAAAGCCATAAAAGCAAGTGTTTGAGCACCAAGGTTCCCTAGGCCTTGTTTACTGCCTGTTGTAAGAGGAGGGCGATCCCTGTGATAAATACAGTCCTCTCTTTTCTAGGCCAACTTGATATTATTTGATTACTTTTTTGGTCTGGAAAAATGTTACCCTGGGCATATCCTAGTGAGTTGAAAATTCTACCACAGAACTATCCATGGAGCCGAAATAAATTAGTTTTTCACAAAACAGTATTTCTTCAAATTCCAGAGCTTTTTCAATCTCTTTTATGTGCAACTTGAAAATGTATTTTGTCCTTTCCTTTCACGTCCTTAAGTCGGGGCTTCCTAGCATGATTTAATCTTTCCTGGTGACTCAGGCCATAGTTACTGTAGAGTTTGGTGGTTGGGGTCTTGCAGAGGTTGAAGAATGTTTGGAGCCAGGGGGCGCTAGAGGCAACGCGTTGGAACACTAGGGGTTAGTGGTCTGAGAGTGGGATATTCAAACCCAGATTGTAGAGGTCATGTTGTTACTGAGGATGTCAAGGTCCAGGACAAGGGTTCTTAACCTGATTGTCTCTGAAAACCATCTGAAGAACTTAAGAAATATGCCAAAGCCAGGGCCCTGCGCCCGTGTTCTCAGGGACCCAGATTCCGTCCAGCTTTTGACTTGACTGTCCCTAAGGGAAACAAAGCTATCGGGTCTGGAGTTCCCTCGCTGCCGACCTTGGAACTCATGCTCTGCCTTTCTCCACTTGAGAGCGTCCCCTTCCTGCGTCTGTGAAAGGCTAAGCTCCCTACAACCTCTGTACCTGCCCAGCCAAGCCCATGCCTCCTGGCTTTCCTCCTGCAAGGATATCTTCTCCACTGGATTGCTGTCATCAACATGCACACCTGGTAAAAAAAAAAAAACACACCCATAATCTTTGACCCCCACACACCTGTCAAATACTGCTCCATTTCTTGGCTCTTCTTTACCCCAAAATTTACAGAGACCATTTTGTGCGTACCTGCTCCTGGCAATGTTTCAACCTCTCCAATTCCTCTACCATCGCCCACCGGCTTCCATTCACACTCCACTGAAATTGCTATTTTAAGTGTCCATTTTGTTTGTAAGAATAACTGCACCTCTCTGGCCTGTCCCCATCTTGCTTGACCTCCAGCAGCATCCGATGTACTTGACCCCTTCCTCCCTGAATCAGATTTGTTTCTGATACCATGCTGCCCCATTTTCCTGCATGTTCGCTGCCTCCTCCTTGTGAGTTTTTTGTCACATTTCTTTTCTTCCACGTGGCCTGTGAGCATGGAAATGCCCTGGGGCCCTGTCCCGAGCCCAGTTCCCTACTTATAGATTCATAAAGCCTCATTCCCTTCCCTTGAGCTCGGCTCATATCCAGCTGCTTGTGTGACGCCTCCACTTGAAACCCTTACCCCTTGCAGCCTTCCCTAGCTCAGTAACACCACCATCCGCTGCGTGGCTCTAGCTAAAATCACAGATGACACCCCTGACTCTCCCTTTCACTGCTGCACCTACGACATCTCATTCAGTATTGCTACTGACCGTGGCTGTGGGCCGGGGACGCTCTGATGCCTGCCCACCTCTCTAGCCTCCTTTCTTACCACCCCCACCGGAGGCACATTTGTTTGTCTTCACCTGAGGGCCGTCTGAGGCACTTATTCTCCTGTTCCCTGAACAACTTTTCATGTTGATCACTTTCCTGTCACTCAGGTCACAGGTGTCACCTCCCCAGAGAAGCCTTCCCTGCATACCTGTCTAAAGAGGTTTCCTGCCAGTCTCCCCCTGTGTGTTGACGTGTGTAATGTCTGTCTTATTTCACTGCCACTTATTCTCCATGGAGGCAGGGACCACGTCTAGCGCATTCACATCAGTATTCCCAGTGTTTGGAATCTAATCAAATATTGATTGAATCCCCAAGTGAAAAAAAAAAATGTCTGGAACGTAGTTCATTTTTGTTGTTGTTATATGGCTTCTTCCATCACTCTCTTAGTTAAATTATGACTGCCACCAAAAGCACTAACTAACTCCCTGATTACCACTTCTCGGGGCAGTGACACCTTGGTTTCCTATTTCTAATCCGCGAAGGGCAAAGTTAATTAACTTTGTTAGACATGGCTTGCAAAGCACAGGAAGGGCTAGAATAAAGCGCAGTGTTCGGGAGGGGCATCGCTGCTGTTAGTCTCCGATGCCCCAACCCTGTTGCCATTGTTCCTTGGAGATGCACAGACGCTGTCTTGTCTGGATCTTCACCGATTCAGCCTTACAGGGAATGAAAGAGAAGGAGAGAAGGTCAGTGGCTTCAGTCACAATCACTGGTGGTCCCAGCGCCACAGAAAAGGCGCAGCCTGAAAGGGGGAGAGAGGGGACATCCCTTCTTTTCCTAACCCTAACCCTCTCTTTGCTGACTCTGGGGCAGGGGCTGCAAGGGGGAAAGAGGAGCACCTCCTAGTTCTCTGAGGCTACCCCTAGGACTCAGGTGGGCTTTCACCTTTGTAACGAAGATCACCTTACCTATCACTAGTCAGGGCTTTAGATAATGGCATTTTAAGCAGAGGACTACTTTCTCTTGAAGCTTCTAAGTTTCCCTAAAATAGGAGCTAGGAGTACTCAAGGGATTTTTTTTTATTGTGGTAAAATAACATAAGGTGAACCATTTTCATCATTTCGCAATATCCAGTTGTCTACGTAAGAGACATCCAAACCTGCAGAGAATTATTATGAGTTTATCAGAGCCAAACAGATGACAGTTTCCAGGAAGCAAGATCTTCGTGGGACTGAGAAAATGCTCTGGGGAACGGCAGTTTTGCAGCTTATTTTTTACATTAGAATCAGGATGCTTGAGGAGGGTTCCATGAAACTCACTGGTGGTAGGTTAGGGAGGCAGGAGAAAACAGAGTGGGGAAATCTCAGAGATCGGATAAAAAATACAACGGAGACACCTAGTTTTCCGTTGGTGGGTACAGGACAGTTCAGTAACCATTTACAGCACATGGAGGTGGTATTCTGGGAACAAGTAACCGTGAGGGGCTGTGCAGTCTGGTGCTCCAGTGGGAAGTTGTGCCCGAGGGGTCTGCACAGCACAGTGGCACTAAGTGCATTTGCATGGTGACCATCACGGCCACCCATCTCCCAGCCTTCTCACCCTCCCACGCTGACCTGGTCCCTGTGAAACCACAGCGCCCGCTCTCCCAGCCCCTGAGAACCACCCCTCCTTTCTGTCTCTATGGATTTAACTGCAGGTGAAGGAAAAACTCCTTTTCTGACACCTCCAGCCAGTGTGACGAAAAAGGAGCCATATTCCAAACCTGACAAACACCGGGGAGGCCTGCGTGGTGGCCTTACAAACTCCAAGACCTAAAGTAAGGCAGTATCTTTCTTGACAAAGGTCCATCTTCACCTTAACTGGGTCTGTCTGTTGATCTTTTTGCGTGGACCATAACATATATTTGGAATGCCAGGGTCATTTCCTTTCTCCAGACCCCTCAGGGCACAGTCACTGCATGAGCTCCAGGCCACAGAGCCCTTGTGGTTAATGGTATCATGTTAATTGTAAACGATCCTATACTCACCAATGTAAAGGTATGTGTCTGTTCATCTTACTTTTTATCCAGTCCCAGAGAATCCCCTCCCTGCTTTGCTTTCACCTGCTTCTTCACCTATCACCAGTGAATTTTATGTTACCCCTGACACCTTTCCCTTAGAGTCTGGTGTATAAAAAAGGTAGAACTGCCATTTTCTGGAGCATTTTCTCAATCCTTGGAGATTTTGCTTCCCAACCATTGTCATCAGTTTGGCTCAAATAAGTGCATAAAAATGTTCTATAGGTGTGGATGTTTCTTACACTGACATCACCGTGTGTGTGTGTGTGTGTGTGTGTGTGTGTGTGTGTTGGGGTAAAGGTGTGTTTCACATCAGGCTATTCTGCCACCTGGGTGTCCTACAATTCAATTCAGTTCTGACCTTGTCTGCCTGAGTGGACGTTAAATCCCACAGGTTGAGGGCTAACCCCACAGGTGCCTCCCGCCACCCCCTTCTGATGCCAGTCACAGGTCCTAGTTGCTCCCTGCACCTGCGGTTGACTGCCTGTGAGTCAGAGGTTCCTACAGCTCCCCGCTTGGGTTGATTGAATCCGCCAGAGCAGCTCACAGAACTCAGGAAAGTACGTTACTTCCTAGACCACTGGTTTATTACATGTAGAAGGATAAGACTCAGAACAGCCAGGGGGAAGCGTACGCAGGGTGAGGTGTGAGCCAAAGCGCAGAACGTCCATGTTTTCTCTGGCCGTGCCACCCTCCCGGCACCGCACATTTCACCAATCTGGAAGCTCTCTGAACCCCATCCTTCTGGGTTCTTTTAAAGATTTTATTTATTTTGAGAGAGGGGCAGGAAAGAGAAAGAGAGGGAAAGAAACATGTGTGAGAGAAACATCAGTTGGCTGCCTCTTGCATGCCCAACACCGGGGACCTGGCCCACAACCCAGGCCTGTGTCTCACTGGGAATCAAACCAGCAACCTTTCGGCTCACAGGCTGGCACTCAGTCCACTGAGCCACACCAGCCAGGGCCCTTTTGGGTTTTTTATGGCAGCTTCATTACATAAGCTTATGATTAAAATACTGGTCACTGGCGATTGAGTCAACCTCTAGTTGCTCTCCCCTCCCTGGAAGCCCAGAGCGTGGAGCTAAAAATGCTAATTCTCATCTTGTGGTTGGTTTCTCTGGCAACCAGCCCCCATCTAAGGGGCTTTCCAAAAGTCACCTCGTTAACATAATCAGGTGTGGTGTAAAGGGGCCTGTTATAAATAACAAGACCTCTCTGACACTTTTCTTGCTCTGAAGCCTTTTCAGGAACTGGGAACAAAACAAATATGGTAACAAAAGCTGCCCCTGTGGCTCTTGTACAGGAAGTGACAAGGGCTTCAGGAACTATGGGCCAGTGACAGCAAATGAAGACAAAATACACATCTCTTACTTTGAATCACATCACACATGTTAACCTAAACATAAGAGGCCTTATTTGAGAAGCAACAAGCATTTAGTCTAGATCCAAACTAATAGCTAGCCTCAAAGCACTTAATTCAGGCAGAATCCAAAATAGTGTTCTGATTAGGAGGTGAAGGCAAGGAGTAGTTATGACAAAGGGAAAGGGAATAATTACATGACTATCCAGAAGGAATTTCTCTATTAATAAGCTAAGGATGCATTTCCATAGGTGCAGATAAGCTAATATATTGATGCTAATTATGAAGAATGTCTTTACTTTTAAGTCTGTCATCATAACAAACAGTTGTTTGGGACACAGTGCTGCCTTAGGCCCAGTCCAAAGGTTATTTTGCCTCAAGTTACAAAGGTTTGAGGAGTAAGATTTACAAGGCATTTCTCCTGTTTACATTTTTTACATACTCATAAGTAGAATCATATAATATTTGTCCCTCTTGTATATGAGGAAAGAGCAAAGATCGGGAGTATGTAAGATGAAGTTACTTCACTAAGCTGCTAAAATTATTAACACAATGAAGGTTAAGACATGAGGAAAGACTCTATTCTTGTTCTAATTAGCCTGGGAACTTCAACATCTTTTCACTTTCCAGTAACATACCTGCATATACAGCTAGACCTCCAGATAACCCTCTAATTACCTGCTGGAGGACCCATATGTCCAGGCCACCTGATTACCCCTTGAAGGACTCCTGGGTACCTCCACCTGGCATCTGTCACCTGACTGCCCGGCAGCCTACTGATACCCAATCCTAAGGCTAAGAATGCAGGACTCGTAATTCTCTAGAATGTACTCTTTACTATAAGAACTTTGAACTTTCCTATCCTCTTTGAAATGCTCCTAGACTTCTGCCTAGCTATGTGAATAAATCTCTATCATTTATTTATTTCTAGCAAAATTTCCAGACTCTTTTTAAGTTTAACAGACTTCCTATTTTTCTTAGCATGATGTCCTCAAGGTTTATCCATGTAGTAACTTGTCAGAATTTCGTTCCTTTTTAAAGCTGTATAATATTCCATTGTGGGAATAGACCACATTTGGTTTATCTGTTCATCTGTTGGTAGACATTTGGGTTCCACCTTTTGCCCATCATGAATAATGCTGCTGCGGTCATTAGAGTGAAAATAACAATGTTTGAATTCCTGCTTTCAATTCTTTTGTGTGTATACCCTAGAAATAGTATTACTGGGTTGCATGATAATTGACTGTTTTATTGTTTGAGAAAAGTATTTAAGGGATTTAAAACACATTAATCTAGTGGAGAAAAGGGACTTTTATTTATTGCTTTTTAGATGTCATGTATGTCATGTGTTAGGTGTCAGAGAAATGGAAATGCTGGGGCTGAAGGACAAACAGATGTATAAATGATCAGCTGCTGTTGACTGCGTTCAGTGCTGGAATATGATGTGTATAGAGGACCGTAGGATCACATTATCATAAAATGATTCCCAACGTTTCTGTAGACAGGATCTTTTTGGATGTTGTCCAGAATGAATGCTGTCCTGAATTCTGGTTAATTATGAGTAACACAATAGCAAAGTTAGGGTGTACAAGTTTTGTTATGCATTTGGTTTTTAATAACTAACTCAATCCCATCCTTTCAGTGACCTAAATGTCTCTCTCTTGTTTCCCCTTCCTCTAGTGGTTTTTAATTGCCAACAGATCTTACAAAGTCAGCGCAGCAAGCTCTTTTTTCTTCAGCGGTGTGTTTGTGGGCGTGATCTCTTTTGGTCAGCTTTCGGATCGCTTCGGGAGGAAAAAGGTCTACCTCACAGGTAATCCATCAGAGGGTTCAGGAGCCAAATTAGAGGATATGTTTCCCTGCAGGCCTCAGGGAATTGCCATGTGGGCACAGAACTGGTTTTTATTTTAGGGCAAGAGGCCAGACTGCAGCCAGAGGTGATTCTGGCCAAGCATTTCCAAGTGACCAGCATCGCTGGGGAAGGCCCCATGTTCACATTGCAAGCTTTTCAGAGATGATGGCACTATCCAAACCCCTAAATTCTAACGTATGCCATGTTTCTAAGGAGAACAAAGATTCAGGCAGTTCACTAGATCTGTTTCCATCTCTCTTGTATTGTTGGTTCATTTCAGATGAGTCCTACAGGGTTCAGTATGGTTCTCTTGACAAGCTGAGTATGAGCTTGAATTTGTTAAATTTTCAGCATTTTTGCAAATAATTGGAAACGGTGCATGATGGACAGAAATCAACATATAACAAAGAAAGAAAAATCTCAGTTTTTCTTTATAGTTTTTAAAAAAGATTTCTAAAAATTTATTTCCAGAGAGAGGGGAAGAGAAGGAAAAAGACAAAGAGAGAAACATGAATGTATGGTTGCTTCTTGCATGTCCCCAACCAGCAACTGGGCCGATAACCCAGGCATGTGCTCTGATTGGGAATCGAACCGGTGACCCTTTGGCCTCTCTGGCTGGTGCTCAATCCACCAAGCCAGGCCTTTACAGTTTTAAAAATAAACCTGACCATCTGAAATTTTAAGTTTATGAAGATTTAAGTTTGCAAACTAATGGATAACAGTTATTACTTTCATCAAATGCTGTTTTGTCTCTGGATTATTGAATACTGTTACTCTCTTTCTAGGTTTTGCACTTGACATCTTATTTGCTATTGCAAATGGGTTTTCCCCCTCGTATGAGTTCTTTGCAATAACCCGCTTCCTGGTGGGCATGATGAATGGAGGGATGTCGCTGGTGGCCTTTGTCCTGCTGAACGAATGTGTGGGCACAGCCTACTGGGCACTCGCAGGTACTGCTGAAACCCGTGCAGATGTGGAAGTGGGGAACTGCTCCTGAAAACTGTGGGGAACCAGTTTAACCCTTGAGTCTAAAGATGCACTTGGACTTGAAGTGCTCTGTCCGACTGTTAGATTTGCTTTTCTGACTCTGTCCTGTCTGACTGTGAATGAGTCATGTCATTTGTATTTCTCTGTAGAAAGTCTCCTTCGGGGCCTGACTCACAGATGTGAACTTGCCCCATCCCCACAGACAGCCTCCAGGTTCTTGAGAGAGTGTCAGTTCCTTCAGAAGGGCATTGACTACTCTTCCTTAAACTGAAAAATGGTGCAGACATGAAATATCAGACACTCCTTTTTCAGAGCCTTCTTATCATATTTTATAAACTCATGGCTCATGGATCTTTCCGGTGTTTATAGTTCTCTTCAAGTCAACAGATAGTACTTATTACAGCTTTTTTTTTTTTTTTACTGATTTCTTCCTTTTTTTTAAGTTTCAAAATCAAGGTCATATTCTTTATTGTTTTTAACCATCCTGTCACCTTCTCAAGAACTCCATTATAGCGAAACAAATGATTTAAAAAGTTTATTTGACTTGGTGATATCTTGGAAGAGTGACTATGCCTAAGACTCTACTCTCTGTGCTGTGGATTTGCGACAATAACTTTTTGTTTGTTTTGCTGCTTTTCATTCATTCGACAATCGTTGAGTGCTGTTGCTGTTCTTGTATTAACATGGGAAACCAGTTGACAGTATGACCGATAGAGATGTGTCTAAGTGAGGGTATAGAAGGGAGTGAGTGCAGCTACCATGAGCTGAGCATCTGTTATGTGCCAGCTGCCACACTAGATATTTGACACATCCCTGTAATGTCCCCAGAGCTTACAAGTTACAAATTTCTACCTTCCTTCTTCTATGGATGGATGAGGCAACTGAGCCTCTGCAAGGTAAGGCGATACACCCACTTTGCACAGCTCATAACTAACAGGGCTGGGATGGCAGCCTAGGTCTTGCTGACTACCAACCTTTATGACTCAGTTTGTCTAGAGAGGTTCCCGGCACGTGTAGAGATGGGTTACTTTCTCCCCTGGCCCAGCTCCTAAGCTAGATCAGCGAGAAAACTTCCTCTGAGTCTTCAGTTTACATTGAGACGTTAATGTCCTTTCAAGTGGGGGGTCAGACTTGCTGGGACTTTCCAAGAAATTAGTAATGATGGTGATCATAACCTCTCATGTTGTCCAAGGAAGACACAAACATGCTCTTTCCTGTGGTTTTGGTGTTCCTGAGTTCAAAATCTTGCTCACCTGGAGCATCGTGAATAACTATTTTTCATGTGTCTAGCACGTTGCTCTATTAAAATACTCACATTTTTCTCCATGAAGAGGATGCCCTTTTATAAAACACATGTGTGGCGCCACCTGCCAGATCATCTAGGATTATTCCTGTCCCATTGTATGTTTTGGTCAAAAACAAGGATTCTTTGTCAGTTGCCTAGAGGCAGTGAAAAGACTCCTATTCAAGTACTTTAACCTCCCATTTTTGTCCTGGAACCTGCGTTAAGATGAGGCTATTAAACTTTCTGTAGCAAAGAAAACAGGGAGAGAGGGAGAAACCTGGAACCAGACAGTTACCAAATTCATGGTGGAATTAGAGCAAGCATGAAAAAGTTCCCCGAAGGCCCATCCACTGACCTGCAGCTGGGACAGAGCAGGGTTCTGATGGCACCTGGAACTCTTCTGTTCAGGGCTTCCTTCTTCTCTTCCCCATGACCTGGGACCTCCTCCTTCCTTTCCAAGCTGGTTTCTCTCCAGCAGGGGTGACAGTCTCCTGTGGCTTCAGATATGCTGATGAGCTGCAAGAAGTTGGGGAAAAACCTATTTAGGGGATTAGTGGGAAGTAGCCTAATTGTTGACAGTAAAAAAATAATTTGAAAACATTATGCTTGATTACAAAATAACATTTGCAGTATATATAAAATACTAAGTAAAGTATTTATAAAAAAAGTAAAAGTATTAACCTAAAGCATCCGTTTTGATCAATTAGCAGCATTGTGCTTTAACAAGAAGGATAATTGAAAGTTATGGGGACTTGAAAAATAAAATACGAAAGCTGTGCAAATTTTCACATTCATATATTACTTCTTTTCCCCTTGTGTAAACATTTTATAACAAAAAGAATGGATGTCCAGTGGAAAAAAATCAACAAATATATGCACGTATAAAGGACACAGATAGTTCTCCCAGCTTGGAAGCCTCCACGGTTAATGCATTCCTATGTACCCTTAGAGATCTGCCCTTCCCACCTATTCTGCAAGGCTCATCAAACAGACCCTGCTATGGACCAGACATGTGGGATAAAAGGTGGACATGATGAGTAGGTGAGGGAAGGCTCTTGCTCTCATGGCGCTTATGTTTTAGTCAGGAGAGGCAGAACAGAGCTGAGGTAATTCCAGAAAATTGTAAGTACGGTGAAGAAAATTAAACAGGACAATGGACTAGATGGTAATTGCGGAGGACAATTATTAAATAGGATCAATGGAGAAAATCCTGATGTAGGTATATGATCTAAGACAGGCACGATGAGGAAGACCTAGGCTTGTGAAATTCCGAGAGAACACTCTAGAAAGATGGAATGGCAAGAACCAAGGTCCTGAGGCAGGAATGGGTTTCTTTGAGAACCTGCAAAAATGCCCATGACTTAGTGTAGAGAGGCAGGGGGAGATTGGGGTGAGAGCAAGTTGGAGGTCCTACACAATTTAGGAGGGCCCATGATAAGCTAAGTATGGAATTTGGTTTTTCCCTCAAGTACGGCGGCAAGCCACTGGTGAATTCAACAGAGAAGAGGTAGCATCATATGTACAGAAAGCTCCCTCTGGTAGGTGTGTGAAGAATGGATTGCAGAGGAGCGTGGGTAGAAACTGACAGGCCACTCAGGAGCCGGTTGGTGTTGGCCCCATGGAGCCTGGTGATAGGAAGTGAACCTGACAAGGTGGGAAGTGGAGAAGAAGGAGCAAAGAGGGTGCACTTGAGCTGGATTTGGGTGGGAATATGACTTGCCAAAGAATCAGCTGACAGGGGAAGAGAGAGGAAGCAAGGAAACTTCATGACCTATGTTTGAAAACTAGATGGATTTTTGGTGCCATTTACAATAACAAAGTCATCACTTTACACTGTTGGCTGAAGTTGGGTTTTTCCTTGTGTAAACTGAGCAGGAATAGCAGACTTGAAATTCACTTAAAACAGGCAGAAAAGAATTCTGAAAAAGTGGGCATAAATAGCCAAAGATTCATAAACAGGTATAAAACCACTTCTGGTACTCCAGAATTAATAGTAGGCAAAAGTGGTCATTTGAAATGTTCATTTTTTTAATTAAAAATTTAAACCAAATAACCCAGAGCCTTGCCGCATCCACATCTCTACACTTACCCCTGTTGTCAATTCCAGACCTTCATGTGCCACTTCTCGCTGGATGTTAGATGTGAATGTCTGTTGGCCTCATAAATAAAAAGGATTGCTTTATTTCACTTAAAAGACCTCCATCCTCTGGGACCCCCATCTGTGGGAATGTCATGACAGTGTTTAAAGCCATCGAACTAGAACTGTTGAATCATTCCCTGTTGTCTGTCAGAGCCAGTTGACACCCAGTCTTGCTGGTTGTGACTGAGAGTTGGCGCTGTTGCGCCTGTGGACGCAGCAACATCATCTGGTTAATATGACCAGACCCCGGAAGAGCCGGGCCCCGGGTGCCGGGAACCAGGAAGTCAGAGGCCTCCCATCTGTGTCCCCATCCTTCCTGAGAAGCTTCCTCTGCTCAGTCAGGGATGGGCCTAGCAGCTCTCAGATTTCACCAGTACTCACAGTCCTGGGCCAAAGCTCTGACCGGCCTGGCTGGGGTCACCGTGCAGCCAGCTAGAGGACCTCTGATTGGCAGCCCCCACATGAACTCCAGGGGTGAGGAAGAGGTGTACTTGGAGTTAGAAGAGTGCTGGGTAGACAGTATTTTGTTATGGACACTGCAAGAGGCTTTTCAGTGGCCTTTCTTGGGAGAGGGGTTACTAGATATGAGGGCCTATATCCATATTACAGGAAACAAATGAACATGTGTATAGTGTGTGCTGCATCACTTGACACGAACAACTACCCTTCCAAGCAGGTGTTACTATTTCACTGATGATGGAGCTGAGGCTCAGAGATACTTACTGACTTGCCCAAGGTCACACAGCAGCTTGTGGCAGGCAGGGTGTGAAAAGGTCTCTTCCTCTGGACTTGCTTCTTTTCCCCTCAGCTGCTGTCGGCGGACGCTGAGTGCACAGAAGCGTTCTGAGTGATAAGTAAAGACCTCATTCCTGGAAGCCAGGTGCTGTGTGATGTGCCGTAATGAACCTGTAATAGTTATTGATTATTCTAAATTTCCAGGGAAATAACATTCCTGCTTACTGGGCCACGTGCTCTGATTCAGAGTTCCGAACACTTGGAACCTGATGTCACATCAGCTCTCCGGTTGGTTCCCGCCTTGGTCTCACGAGGGCACTCGGTGTACATGTCAGTATTTTTAGTTGTAGCTCAATAATCTGAGAACAGGAATAAAAGCAAACATTTGTTTTACAGTGTTTTTGTAGAAAAGGTGGGTAACAGGATCAACAGTCTTTTGTTATGAGATGCTTACAGATGCCCACTTTTCCCTGGAAGGGCAATAATGAGAGAGGAACGGACGGAATGCAGTCTCTCCTGTCAGACCGACCAGGGTTTGAGTCCCGGCCCTGCCACACACAGCTTCACATCCTTAAACGGCGGCACATAATCTTTCTGAGCTATGTTGTTACCTTATAGATGGCTAACAAAGGTCTCTGCGTTCTAGGATAATACATGTGAAAAGCTTAATGCTTAGTAAATCATAGCTATTATATAAATAGTAGCTGTTTCTGGTATAGTTAACAATAGTAGCAGATATAGAAAGCATGGCAGAGGGAAAGAATTTGCAAATATATTGGCCAAGCCAGTGAATTCAATACCCATCTCAGTGTTTATTTTTAAAAATACAGGATTCTTAACAATCCCATGATTGATTTTTTCCTATCAGTGTGGTGACAAAAATTCATGCTTCATGGAGCTTATTATATTCTACTTGGGAGAGACAGACAAGAAAAACATAAATATAAAGTGTCATATCTGATGGTGATAAATTAAGTAGGGAAGGGCAATAGGGAGAACAAGGAGGTAGGCTGTGATGAAAATAAGGATTTCAGGGACAGCATCTGTGACAAAATGAAGTCCCACTATTGCAATCATCTCATG
The DNA here is from genome assembly GCA_004026585.1 of Noctilio leporinus. NCBI lineage: Eukaryota > Metazoa > Chordata > Mammalia > Chiroptera > Noctilionidae > Noctilio > Noctilio leporinus. The sequence goes on from PVIW01000513.1 coordinate 369,596, forward strand.
ACCCAAAACCCTTATTGTCTCTGAGTCTCAAGCAGACACCAGCACGATGTGCAGGGCAGAAAGCGTTTTAGCAGAGCCTCCCATTCACCTTGACCACATAGATGTGGTTTGTGCCTTTCCTCTGACCTCCCCCCATTTCCACTCATTTGCTCTCCTCTCTTTAGTTTATCCTTTGCTGCTCTGTTGTGAAGGTCTTTCTTTCCCACTGACATCCTGCAAGGAAGGAATTGGCTGTGACGGGTTGGAAACGGTCTGCGGTCGGTGCCTCTGCAGTAACAGGTCTCTTTCCCGAATCAGGGTCGATCGGAGGCCTCTTCTTCGCGGTTGGCATCGCCCAGTACGCCCTGCTGGGGTATTTCATCCGCTCCTGGAGGACCCTGGCCGTGCTGGCTAACCTGCAGGGAACTGTGGTCTTCCTCTTATCTTTGTAAGTAGTTCTTTCTCGTGGAGTTTAAATTCAATAAGCAGGAAAAAAAATGTCTTAAGAGGATGCAGGTCAATGAGCAGCATTATTCCCTTTTAGGGGTTTGCCTGAACTGCCTTTGGTGAAGAACGCAATACCACAAGCACCCCAGTGCTTGGCAGCTTCCAGGAAGACAGATCAAGTAGCTCAGAAAGCAGGCATCCCTTGCTCCATGTAATCTCTCAACAAACTGCATTCTATCCTTCAAATTGTGACATCAGGGACCAATTTCTTTTTAACCGGATGCCTCAGACTTAAAGATCTTCAGGCTGGAGCCCATCATAGTCTGGGTGTTAGACAGCTATGGTTTTGTAGAGCAATTTATTCGTAGTAATAGTGGCAACTGTTCCTCCTGGAGATGAGTCTCGTTTCAGGGCCTTTGGGTGTGGCTGCAGGAGGAGCCACAGATGGGGGAGAAGCCCTTAGCTAAGGTGGGGTGGGCTCAACACAGTGAAGGGACATTTCCTGGTCAGGGTAGGGTTACGAATGGCTCACTCAAAGGGTCCACACCACGGTGTTCTTCCTGCTCAAAGGCGAGCCACCGACCTTGGGCTGTTTCACCAGAACTTTCAATGCGCTTACGAAAGGTTTTCTTCTGAGGTATCAGACCTCATTTTTAATCACGAAAACCTTTGGGATAAATACAGCTTTCAGGCAATGGTACCAGCTTTCTTTTCTGCCAGAAAGGGAGGGGTACCTGTAGTAAAATTTTCATTCAGATCTTTAATTTAGTAGCTCTTTACTCAGGTTCAAAAGTAAGGACAGAAGTGAATACAGTAGAAATAGTTAACTAGTATTTAAAATGGCAACTATATTAAATGCATTCAATTATATGAATTGGAGTGAGGTAATTTTATCAGAAAGAGAAATCGTATTTTATTAGTTTATTATGCACTGTAAATTTTTGGAATCAATGGATGCCTAGTATAGACCTTGAAATAAAAAGCATTCATTGAAATAATGGTAGATAAAGGAGTTTTCTTTTAAAATATTTAATAAACCTCATATTTCTCAGTCTAATCTGGTCCTCCTCTTTCCTTCAGTAGTAGAGTGACTTTGATGGATGACAAGCCATTCTGCCTTTCTTTTTTCTGTGTGTAGTCTGATTTTGTTACCGCTTGAAAAATAGGAAACAGAGAGAAAGGAGCATGTGCAATTGAAATATATATTTCTTCCATTAGGCCTGGAATGTGAGGCTTCCCACAGTCGGTCTCCAATTCATCTTTCCTGGTTTTCTCTCGTCCCATTTCCCACGCTCTGTTCCAGGGACGCTGAGCTTCTTGCTGTTCCCAGTTGTGCTTTATGCTTGTCTGTGGCAGCCCCTGCTCTCTGTGTCATGCCTGCCCTGTCAACCTCTTTCTCCCCATTTCCTCTTCATTATTTAATGGCCTTCCTGGTTCGTTCAAACGCTGCCCATGCTGGGCTTTTCCTGATCATACCTCTGGCGACAAGACATTTGCTTTCTTTTCAAAATCCTTAGCCTGTACCCTTCAAGTGGTCCATTTATTTCTGCCCCATGCTGGAAGCCGTCTCTCTTTATGCACAAGAGGCTCTTGGACAGCAAGAGGCCCTTTGCTAAGTTGCTGTCCAAGGCCCATCACCAAAGCCCAGGGCCCTCCACACAGGAGATCCTGCATATCCATTGGGCAAGTGTTGACACAAAAACATTGGGAATTAGCTATGAGCAATGTAAGAAAAAGTCACAGTGTTTTAGAGTCCTACTTTGTTGGTTTTGTGAAAACCATTATTACTTAGCTTAAAATTTCCTCATATGCACAATATTAGAATTTGAATCATTTTATTTTATAAATTAGTGTCCCCTTAACTTGCAAAGGTTTTCCCACTTGTTAAAAAATCTGCAGAAGCCCTGACTTGTGTGGGTCAGGGGATTGGGTGTCACCCTTCAAAGTGAAAGGTCATCAGTTTGATTCCTGGTCAGGACAAATGCCTGGCTTGCAGGCCAGGAGCCCAGTTGGGGTCACATGTGAAAGGCAATCAGTCGATATTCCTCTCATCAGTGTTTTTCTCCCTTTCTCCCTCCCTTCGTGTGTGTGTGTGTGTGTGTGTGTGTATGTTTTCTTTAAAACATAAAGAAATCCACAGAACAATTTTGAGCAGAGGCAATATTGTTAAATTAGCACTGCAGCTAATTTAATTCTGAAGGTGACCATCGCCCTGTAAAGGGCAGATGTTCTAAACCTGCTTTTTCTTTTAAAAACCTGCCTTATTGTTTGGTCTGCATTGCCTGCAGGCGTTGCAAATCCTATTTCCAAATCCGTCCATTGGCAACTTGCTGAGCCTTTGTCATGGAGAAGCTTGTTGGCTTCTCAAAATGTGGAGAAATATCAGGTCCTGGGTTTTCATAATCAAGATCAACCCTTTGCCAAGTAAAAATAATTTTATTAACTCAGAGTCAAATTTCCAAAGCCTACTGTCTTCAAAAATGATTCATAAAGTCTTCAAAGTAATTTTCATTGATTATAGTAATTCTGAAAACACGGAGAAGTTAAAGGGGAGAGAAAAATGAGTTAAATAACCCAAAGAAAATGCCTTTGCTTTTTTGGCTATTCGATTACTGGTTCTTTATCATTCTTCCCAGTCTTCCTTGGTTTTAAATGTTATTATCATATATTTTCTAATAACTCACTTATTTTTCTGTGCTAAGTTTACTATCTATATTCATCCCAGTAGTTCTTGTTTTGTTCTTTTCGTACATAGGCTTAATCAGTAGTACATACTGATTTCATACATAGACTTAACCATAGTACACCTGTGGATAGGCCAGCCGATCCAGTGGATGGTTGGCGGACCTAACTGCTAACAGAACAATATTTTACTTTACTTGATTATTTACTTGTATCTAAATAAGAATAACCAAGTGGTAATAAGGAAGTAAATAGTGTTGTATGCTAGAAGACATTAGTTCCTGCTTTTGTTGACAGTTAAAAATTCCACGTGAATATTCTCTCCCTAGTAGCAAAACTCGTGGGAAAGCTTCTGTATTAAAAAAAAAAAAAAAAAAAATCTTCACCCAAGGATGTGTTTATTGATTTTGGAGAGAGAGAGAGAACCATGGGTATGAGAAAGAAAGATCAATTGGTTGCCTCTACTAAGTGCCCTGACCAGGGATCGAACCCACAACCTTTTGGTATACGAATGATGTTCCAACCAACTGAGCCACCTGGCCCGGGATGTTCTTGCCTTTTTGTTTCCTTAGGTTTTCTTCTCTACACCTGTTAGATTGCTAGACACAAAATGAAAGTGCTCAATAAATGGTTATTGATGGGCTGACTGTCCTTGGAAGTTCCACATTCTATGATGTTTGTTGCCAATTCACCGTCCTTACTGAAAGGCACTTTAAATAGCCAGTAATATCTCTACAAGTTTTATTTAGGCCAGTAGTGCCAAATTTGATCAAAAGGTACTTGATGTTATGTTTAGTAAATAAGACTTCCATAGTTTTATGTACGAAAAGTTTTCTCAAGGTGTGTGCAGAAATGGGAAGAAAAGAGAAGATATAAGTAAGTCTTTAAACTATTGGAAGATATCAGTGGCAGTATAAGTGTTCAATACTTTGCAGCTATAGTAGAAAGTAATTATTGTTTTGGACCTGGAAATTAACCAGAGAAAGTAGCTTTTATTTTTTTAAGGTTTTGGGAGATCCAGTAAATATTCTTATGACATATTAAAGTTGGTGTGCTGGCTGATTTGAGTAATTTTAAGCAGTAAATACTTAAAAGTAACTAGTTTGTGATGAACCCTGTTTAATTTTTGTGTGTGATCTTAAAATAATCTCTGCCTTCTTAGTCACATTACACTGTGTTAAAAACACTTTGTCCAAATGTATTTTTCTGAGATAACAAAGACTTTTATCTTCTTTGTGAGGCTTTTCCAGAACTCAAAACTATATACCTCCTTAGTATTATTCTAACAACACCTGGTTGCAAGTTTGAGCCATAACTCTGACCTGTGCTTTATGAAGCATTTGTCTTACTTGGTACTATAGACTCATCTTGCCATTCACATATTAACATCTGCTTAAAAGGAAATGCGTACTGTTTACCGGTTTCACTGCTATTTTGCAAGTGTGGTCTGGGTTTCCATTCATGGAGCCACAGAGCCACCACTTAAGGTTGGGAGGCTGTTCAATAGCCCTCTCTCTGCCCTCTGTCTTCGGGAGAGTTAGCCTGTAGACCTGCCATGGAAGCAGGTGGTGAAGGCTTCTGCGTACATTGTAGGTGGATTGTTTCCTCCTCTGCCCACGTACTTGGATGAATATACAGCCTTTAATGACGTCTCTTTCAGATTCATTCCTGAATCACCTCGTTGGTTATACTCCCAGGGTCGGCTGAGCGAGGCAGAAGCGGCTCTCTATCTCATCGCTAAGCGGAACCGCAGGCTCAAGTGCACCTTCTCACTCACACCTGCGGCCAACAGGAACTACAAGGAGACGGGAAGCTTCCTGGACCTGTTCCGGTACCGGCTGCTCTTGCGGCACACCCTGACCCTGATGTTCATCTGGTAATTACAGCCACAGGGTGTGTTGTTGCCCCGCAGCTGCTGTTGCTGATGGTCTACTGGTAACCTGTTCCTTCCTCGGGGTGACAGAAAATGTGACCTCTTCTGTCAGCATGAAGTCATTCTCAGAAATAAGCCCCCTCACCCTGCACCCCTAGTGCCTGGCACTGACCCGTTTTCACACCCGCGCTCTCAAGCTCCAACGGAAGCTGAGTGGTTCAGGATGGTCTGTTTCAGGAATGAAGTTTGGAACGAGGAGAAAGGGGCGGGCAGGACGTAGTGTGTGAAGTGCACCTGAGTTTTGATATTGTACATTCTGGCGGGGCGCCACAGTGTTGTCTGGCCCAGCGTTGGGTGGGAACGTCTGATTTACCATTGTGCTGTGGTTTGCATTTTCTGTGATGACGAGAGTGGAAGCCTACATTTCCATGTGGCCATGAAGGGGAGTCGTTTTATATGAGAGTGATCTTATGTATAAAGCGAAAAAGAATAGTAGATTGAGAATAAGAAGCCGTGGGGGCATTTTTCTGCGTCACGGTTCTCTTTACCGATCCACCAGGCGCTGGCCAGGCCTGTGGACTCAAGGGCTGGGTCACACCCATGGCCACCTCCCTCCCAGGGCCCATGCAATGCGGGGGCATCACGGAGGCATGAGCTTGGAGGCATGGCGATTAAAAGACCCTTCAAAAGCATGACCTGACCACACAGCCCAGGAGTGACTCATTTGAGACCCTGCCTATTGTCAAGTAAATACTTAGAAAGGATGTCCAGATACCTGGGCTTGTTAGGACTCTACATTTGTATGTTCAATAGACAGGTAAACCCTCTGACTTGAAGGAAGCCTCAACTGCTTGGGGAATATTTACTCTTTGCTTTTAAGTGTTTTATTTTTTGAGGCACATCAAGTTTTGGGTTCTGGCCTTTAGGGAATTAAAACAAAAAAGCAAGTGAACCAGCCAACAAACTAGACTTGGGGCCAGGGAGAAAGACTCAGCTTATTTTATATCTTATACACCCAAAGAAAATGTTCTTACCATCCTTTCCCCCTCAGCTCAGAGTTTGAAAATACGTAATAGAGACAATGTCATTTCCCAGACTGCCATTCCCCAGGAAGATGCTCTAAAATCTTTTCTGTGGATCTGTCATCGGAGAAAGCCTTAACTGGGGAGGAAAATTGTGCCTCTGTGTTCAACATCTATTATGTGCTTATTTCCTGTAGTAGCGCCTTCTTAAATGGTTGCTTGGTGCCCTAAATACACTGTTAAATAGTGTGCAAGCATTTTAAATTCTGTTTGGGGCCCATCAAGAGGATTGAGATGATTTTAATCACTGCAGTCCCTCATCCCAACGACTAGATCTGCTGTCAAGGAAACAGACAAGCCGAGGTCCCACCTTGGGACCTGAGGCCTGCCTTGCCCATTGCCCCCTTCTCTCTCACCAACAGCTGGTAACTCAGTTCCTCTAGTATCCTGAGCGAGCAGGGCTGGTTCATGCTTTGGTTGTTACCACCACAATGTGGTTTAAACAGGCATGTGTGCTTCCATGGAACTCCTTCACTGGGATTCTATTTCATATGCAGAAGAGACACACACTAATGCCCGCAACGTGTTAGGAAGAGCAGGGTCTCTCTACTACAGCTAGAAGGGATTATAAAAATATTTTAGAAAACTGCACGAGTCTGAATTTGTTTACTTTACAAATCGGTAGGGCCACAAATTAGTAGCACTTGTGCTGTGTTGTCAGATTTGGCTTTTAGAGGTTGCCTTAATTTCCCAAGCCTCCCAGTGCTGGTCCCTTGTTCAGGCAAGGTGCAAGGGGGCAGGGAAAACAGGCAGCTCTGTAGCACCTTGCATCCTTACACGTGATGGCCTGGTGACCACACTGCTCTTTGTCCTTAGTATTTGGGGCACTGCTGTCCCCAGTGAGGGGTAATGGGAAGTAGCTGCTGCACTGTCTCCTCAGCCCCGAGGCATGTGCACCAAGCAGGTCAGCTGCAGGGCTCCCCCTTCCCTCTCCCTACCCGTCCTTGGTCACTGGGGTCCACTCTTCACAGCCCAGGGCACTGCGTCCATTCCGCTTTTTGCTCTTTCGCAGAGATGAACAGGAAGCTTTCCCTCTCCCCTTTGACCTTATCGCAGTTACAGCTCATGAGCCTTTTTCCCAGGAAAACCAGATGGCAGCAAATGAGAACTTCCCTGTAATAAACACTTATCAAAGTGAATTGCAAAAACGTAATTGAGCTTCCAAAGCCCAAGGGTTTCACTCACTGTTTGTGTAGAAATGTATGGTTTATAAGGTGTATTCATATGCTAATAAAGCTTAGTTTCAGGGATTTATTTATTTTTTGTTCTGTTCTATTTTAATAATGCAGTTTCCTAGGCACCTAAGTTGCCATTTTTCTCTTCCCTGCGGTTGAGGAAGCTCAACTCGCAGCTTCAGGGTGGCCCTTCGGCTTGGCTCTCGGGCCCCTTCGCTCCCGGGAGGGGCAGGTGGGCTCAGTGCCAGGGACAGTGCCCGCCACCTGGGAGGTGTGCCCAAGGGTTTCAGCAGCGGCGTGAACAGGAACGAATGGCTCCTCAGGGCGCGTCGCTGCTGATCATCCCGGAGAGCCGCCTCCACCATCGCCCCTGCCTTTTCTTCCCCGTTCTGGGCATCTGCAGCAGGTGCACCGCTGCATGCTGGTCACCAGGCCATCACGTGTAAGGATGCGGTTGAGAGCCGGGGTGGGGTTGGAGTTGGAGTTGGTGTGACCCACTGACAATCCGGTCACCTCTCAGCTCGTTCTTGCTGGGAGTTCTTTCCTAGAGTCTTTTCAATAATCTCACAATTGCCCGAGACAAGCGTTCTATAAATTGTATTAAGGAAAGTAAGAATGGAGTCCTTGTCTTCTATTAAATGCAGAAATGCTTGATGAAGTCACGATGTTTGTTTTGGTTTTATTTGTTTTCTCTTTTCAGGAGCTGGTCACTTATGGGCTTCATCTAGCATCTAGACAAATGATTTCCAAGGCCCATTTATTTTTTGTATTTTTTTCCCCTAGAGCAGACATTTAGATTAGGATAGAAATGTTAGTGGGAGAGTCAGACCTCTTGCTTGAGACAGATCGTGTTGTATTGAAGCAGCATTTGAATCTTCTCCGTGCTTCTCACGTGCTTTTTCTGCTGTCTTCTACCCCAACGGCAGGTTCGTGTGCAGCCTGGTGTATTACGGCCTAACTCTAAGCGCAGGTGATCTAGGTGGAAATATTTATGCCAACCTGGCCCTGTCTGGCCTCATAGAAATTCCATCTTACCCTCTCTGCATCTACTTGATTAACCAGAAATGGTGAGTGTTGGTGAATATTGAAGTGTACCCTCCAATACACACACTTGTATGTGTAAATCCCTAAGTGTGTGCCTGTGAGTAGTATCTGCTAAATTACTCCACAGTGACTAGAATTCTCTTCAGACCAAACACAGTAAAAATTCATTCAAGCACAGTATCTCTAGGGCTTCGTGTCTATGAGTGTTTAGATAGGTTTGCAGTCCAGTATTAAAAGGCATTATTAACTGAAAGTTTTGGGGTCATCTGTGCATAATTTGTGGGTCTTAGCAGGTGGAATTCTTGACTCTGCATAGATAGAAATAGAATGCCATGTAGAAGTTCAGGACAAAGACCTGGAGGAACTAGAAAGATGTCTCTTGATGTCTCTTACCTCTTAAAAGACTAACATGACTTCATTGAGGGGAAGAATATATCCTATTTTGCTACTCATTGTTAATGGACACAGCTTTGAAATACTTTCTAAAAGTTCTTTTATAGAACACCCTTTCCTCCATTTTCCCTGAGCCCTTCTATTACTAAGCCCCTGACCAGGGCAACTAAAAATCCCACTTGTGTGGGCCAGGAATCAGTTGGACTGTGCCATTTCTCATTCTCCAGGAATCACCATTTTAACCAAAAACAGTATTCCTGTAGCATTGCATCTGATACCGTGGTCATGGATACTGAGCTTAGCGCATTTGGAAGGGTAGGTTTGGGTTCTGTTCAGCTGAAGGCTTTTGTCTGGGAGCTGGTCCTCTACTGAGCCCTCTGTGAGTGCCGAAGCCTACGATCCTTGTGGTCTGAGGGCTGGGCTAGGCAGCCTCTTCAGAAATCGCCCCAACATCCTAGTGTGGCAAACACCTCTCCTTTGTGCTCTTAGAGCTTCCCGTGCACACCTCTGACCATCACTTCAAGTGTCATAAGGACACTGCCCACCAGGGCATCCCTAATGCCTCGTGCTTTCTAGCATGTGACCTGTCACTGGAAGGACATTTGGTACTGAATGTTAAATTAGGCAAAATGTCATGGAGCCGCAAGTCCTTTCCTGTCCCCCAGCTCCTACCACCAGAGTCAGGACTAAAAACTGAATCAGACAGAAGGAATGCTGTGTTGGGGGCCAGGCAGATCTGAATTCAAATCCAGCCTCAGCTACATGTTTGGTCCTAGGACTTTGACAAGGTACCTCTGGAAACCTCCATGTACTCATCCTTAAACTAGGGATGATAAAATGCCCCCAGCTAAGTTGCCATAAAAATTACAAGTGACGTTGAAGTTTCTAAGAGAGGACTTAACGTGTTGCAGGCTCCTGGAAAAGGGAGGCTTATGAATATTAACATCTTCCAAGTCTAGAGTGCTTATTTGAAAATTGCTTCTTCCAATAAAGGGTGCAATGCATTTCACTTAATTCTGCCCTACTAACAAGAAAATGTTTCTGTTTGTATTTTTTAAGAGGGAGAAAGGACAGTGTTTAAAATTTTAGCTGCTTAAGATGCAAGTAACCAGAAATCGAAATGAGCTACCAGACTCCATTTTTCATGTTTTAATTCCATTTTCTGGGAGATGGGGAATCTAACAGTACAAGCCTTATGGTGTATTATTAGGATTAAGAGAATAGAAAGCATTTAAAACAGCGCCTGGACCATAGTAAATACAGAAATAGATGGAATGATTCCCCCTCCCCCCTCATTATTTAATCCTGCCACCCAGCAAGTTTTTCTTTGTTTTACGATGGTTATTTATTTTGTGTCCTGGGCAGCCCCTTTTGCCACCCACCCCTGAAGAAAAGATGAGCATGTCTAATGAAACTGAGGACTTTTAAACAGGAAGGCTGGGGGGAAGAAGCAGATGACTTTGTGAGCTTCTCAAGAGAAATGTGTTGTTTCTTTCTATTCCTCAGGTGCGGTCGGAAGCGGACATTAGCAGCATTTCTGTGCCTGGGAGGACTGGCTTGCCTTATTGTCATGTTCCTTCCGGAGAAGAAAGGTATGCCTTTCGGATTCCTACCTAAGGGTTTTGAACAGCACTTTTATTACAATGAATCTCAATATAGTAGCGAGATTACCATATGCCAGGCCTCATTTCTGTGATTGCATATTATTTAGCAATTGTGTGGGGTATAATGGGCCAGACTCTTCCCGTTGCCTGAACTGTTCTCTGGGTGAATAATGTGCTTAGAGGTGCACTATTAATTCTCTCAGGCGATTAAGCTACCATCTGGGTGTCTGGGCGGCAGTACCAGTGCTGTTAGAGTTGTTTATTTGATGATGAGGAGGACCATTTTGTTCTGTACTGAAAGGGATTCCGTCCAGGGCTACAGATCATACAGCCATTCCAGCCAACCACAGCCAACCACATCAGAGTCACTGGTTGTCAAGGGTAGCTTTGGCGCCTCTCCTGTGTCCTCATCAATACTCCCAAAAATAAGAACAGCAACAAAAAGAATATTCACTGTGGGTGACAGTTGACATTTTCCATCTCAGATAAAGTATGAATTAAAACATTTTCAGAAAACTTTGCTACTTTTATATAGTTAAAGCTTTGCTTTACAAACACAGCTTCAAGAAGGTCCCTTGAGGCATCTTATTTCACCTTGTGTGACCTTGTGTAGAAATTCTGAAGAGAACACTGGCTCTCACCAGTTTCCAGTGCATGGCCGCTACCGCTGCATTGGAAACTGTGGCTTTTGCAATGATTTTCAGCAATGAGGGGCGGTCAAGCAGACTCTCTGCAGTTGGGGCAGAAGGTTCAGCAAAAGCCCAGTTAGGGGAGGCTTCTTGATTTTCATAGAGCTCATCAGGGGGTTTGTACTTCACGTGGGAATTGCTGTGAGGTGGTTGAATGCGGAATTTGGGTAAGTCCTGGACATGCAGCTGGAGCTTTCACTTCCCACCAGAGCATGTTGAGTCACAGCGCTGCTTCGAGCACTGCTTCTCTTTGAGGCTCAGTTGTGCCTCAGTTGGGCTCCTGTCTTCCTGAAGACCCCAGGGACACGGATCTCATCCCTCCACCCCCGGTACACCAGCCATGCCATCGGTTGCTGCCTGAAGTTCTACACCATGAATCCAGTTTGCTGACAAGTCAGGACTTTCCCCCATAGGACAGCCCTGTAGTGATTTTCAGGACATCGTGGAAACTAGAGAGTTCAGTACGTTTGGCTGTCTCTTACTCTAAGCAGACCGTTGCCTCTGCTCATGCCGGAAGAGGAGAGGTTCCTCAGCGGCTGCCCTGCCAGGGGCTTGCGGAACTCGGTGGCCCGTTCTGTCTGGGACAGTGCAGTAACGAATGGGCTTCTGGGCATCGGAGCTTTGGGTTCAGCAAGATTTCCCTTTTTAGAGATACCTTAGAAACTCAAGTTGCTTACATTTTTTGACCAGTGATAGTCCAGTGTTCTGTTTGTCCTCTTTTCATTGTTACTCTAAGCGTGCCTGTAACCTGTCACACCCCTGCAAGCCAGGCCACCGCATGTTGTATGTCGGTCCTTCCACAGCCCTGCAGCCCCCAGGGAACCACACCCTGGGCTCTGCACGTGGCCCTTTCTACAAAATCCGCAAGTGAGGCAGATCCCACCATCCTCACTCTGCTCAATCCAATCTGTTTGGGGAGCAGCTGGCACCCCTTGTCGATGGCGGCCTCTGTGGGCACACAGCCTCTCAGGAGAAGCGCACTGAGTGTCTCTTACACACTCCATCCACAACGTGCCCCGGGAGCACGGTACCTTTGTGACGCTTGGAAACGCGGATGGGTCAGCTATTTTTAAAGATATCCAGGGAAAGAAATTCCGCAATGTCTTTTAGCAAATTGTGTCTATTTTTGATAAACATTAGGATGTTAGAATGATCCTCTTCCACTACAGCTGAACTCATTTCGTTTCATTTTATTCATCAGTAGAGAGAGAGAACAGATGGTCACCCCCCCTTTGTTTCATATTCCGTTCTATACTTTCAAGAGCCATCTACCAATTTCTGAATCTTCTTTGACCTCAAACATATTTGGTCTTTAAACATTCTTTGAATCTTTCATATTTACTCATTAAAAGATTTTGATGACTTTCTTCGAAATCTCATTTTTAAAAGTTCTGAGCTGTGATCTACATGTTATGCTAAATATATATTAAGAAAGAAACCTACTAGTTTGAAAAAATTTTATTAGCGTTTTGTGTGAGCTTGGAGATCATCGTTTTCTCACGACTTTTTATGCTCATTTTTCTCCACTTTCCCCCCTACTAAACATGCGTTTGTTCTCACCTTTCTGCTAACTCACATGCTCCTCTTCCTACCAACCTTTTTTAAAGCATCCATATATGACTAGTTTTCTGTCTGAGGCATAGAACTCTAGCAGTGATGGAACTCTAGAAGGGACAGCCAGACAACTAGGAAAGAAATTGTTTGATATTTCTCAGCCTGTGGTTTATAATTTTAGACTAAGTTGCCTGTCCAGTTCATATTTGCAACTCGAAGATAGTTACCAGGTAGGCACTCATTTTTTCCCTCAGATTGATCTTCATACATTTTACCTGATCTCTGTCCTTGCTTGAAGGCTGCCCACTAAACTGGCTATCATTTATTAAATGTCTTAATAAAGGCAAGAGAACTATGTGCTGGGTCCTCTCCGTATGCAGAAGGTATTATATATCCCCATTTTATAAGGAAATTAAAGCTCAGATAGGTCAAGCAACTTGTCTAAGGTCACACAGCAAGTAAGTAGCATGCCTGGGATTCAGGTTTCAGTATTTATTGAAAGCTATCACTTTTGAGGCTTAACACAGCCTGATTAGGGCCAGTTCTTAATTCTTCAGTGGGCACTTCTGATGGAAATTGGCCAGGATTCCAGACCCTGGGTTGCTTGGCACTTTTGGTGCCACAATCTGAATCCTAGGAAGTCATAGCATGTGATAAACTAGGTAAACATGTTTCATAGGTGAAGGGACTCAGCTCTAGTGGAACCTTTGTATTTCTCTTCTCAGCCTCAGTCTGCCTGTTCTTGATTCATTTGGCTTCTCTAGTGCCTGCTATACACAGGATCCAGTTTATAAACAAGACCTACTTCCTAGCTTCTGAGAGCTTACATACAGTCTAGTGAGGGAAATGAGTGATGAGGGGAAAAAAGACAGGTGGTACCCATATGAGAATTGACAACAAAATATGCCATGGGAACTTGAACTTCAGGCCATGATAGCAATTGCAACCAGCTATCCCCCAGCTCTAACAAACTGTAAAACCAGAAAAGGTAAGAAATGCTGATTTTCAGACATCGAACTACAAGCTGTACAGGACCAACAGGGATCCTGAGAGGGGACACAGATGAAGTTTGCCCTAAAAGTGCCGAGCTCAGGGTCCCCAAGCCACGGTGCAAGGAGGGGCACCCACCCACGCTGCTGCTCTCACTGAATTGAAGAGGCAGACACTGGAGCTTGGCAAGGCTGACACGGCTTGAATTTGCTGGGCAAAATACTGGCTGGAGGAGCTGTGAGATGCACGGAGGAAGAATTCCAGAGGTCTGCAGAGGGGTCTCAGGTGTTTGGCTGCTTACTGCTCTGTGTGTGCCTTTGAGGAGACTCCAGAGGCCGGAAGGGGACCACCAGAAGGGCACAGGGGCACAAGTCTTGGAACCTAGGGCCAGGCCTGGTGTGTGTGCTTGTCAGTTAGCTGTGCAGCACCGAGAGGAGACCTCCTGGGTTGAAGTGTCCTTACATGGAGAGCTGTTTGTTCTCTGCTTGCCCTCCAGTGCTTAAAAAAAATACCCAGAAGGATCAAGTGATTTCAGGTAACTTAACTGCATCCCAGGAAAAGAGCAGCAGTATTTAAAGGAATATTATTATTAATAATCCAGTCCCTAACAATGTCACATTCACAGCCTATGGCATCCAGTCAATATTAACAGGCAGACAAATAAGCAAGAAAATGCCTCCCACAACCAGGAGAAATATCGATTAAAAGCAAAGCCCAGAATGACACAGATGACAGAAGGAGGAGACAGTGGTGTTAAAACAGCTGTTACCAGTACATTCCCTGTGTTTAAGAAGGTTGAGGAAAGCATGATCATAACCAGCAGAGAAATGGAAAATACAGGGAAGACACCCACGTGTAGACACCAAATGTGCATGATTTGGAAAAGACTACAGAAGAAAAGATGAGTGAGAAAAACATAAACTCCAGAATAAAACAGAAAAATGTTGTAGGACAGTACCAAGCCAACTGCAAGTGATGTGGAGTCTAAGAAGGATCCAAGAAAAGACAATCTTCACAAACGATGGTTAAATACTTTCCAAAATTTTTAAAGGATTGATTATTTATTTATTGTGAAAGGGGAAGGAAGGGAAAAAGAGGGAGAGAAACATCAATTGGTTGCTTCTCATACATGCCCTGACCAGGGACAGAACCTGCAACCAGGCATGTTCCCTGACTAGGAATTGAACCGGTTAATCTTCCACTTTTTGGATAACTTTTAACCAGCTGGTTAAAATACTGGTCAGGGTATATTTTCCAAATTGGGTGAAAACTATAAGTACATAATGAGAGAGTGGTTAGTCCATCCGGAAGATGTAATAATCCTACGTGTATCCACCTGATAACTGATTCAAAGTACACGAAGCAAAAATGGATAAAACTGAAAGGAGAAAGAGACAGATCCAAAATTATAGTTGGGTATTTCAATATCCCTCCCTCAATGATTGGCAGAAAAAGTAGACAGAAAATAATTAGGGATATGGAAACTTGAATAGCCAGCAGGATCTAATCAACATTTATTCAGTACTCTACCCTAAAAGAGAATGTGCCTTCCTTTTAAAGTGTGCACAGAACATTAACCAAGAGAGACCATGTACTGGGCTATGAAACAAGTTTCCATAAATTAAAAAGGATGAAAATCTTACAAAAATAAGTCCTTTGACCAGAATGGAATTAAACTAGAAACCAATAACAGAAAAATATCTAGAAAATTCTCAAGTATATGGGTTTCAAAAAAATATTCTTCTAAAAACAGATGGGTCATAAAAAAATCACCAAGAAAACTAAAAAATATTTTTAATTGAGCAATAAGTAAAGTATAATAACAATGTTTGTGTGATGCAGTAAGGCAGGAAAATTCATATAATTTTAAATAGCATCAAAAATAAAGGAGGTTTTTTCGAATTAGTGATCTAAGCTTGTCCCTTATGAAAACAGAAGGCAGATTTTTAAAAAATGACAAATTCAAGCAAGCAGAGTAAGGAATTATAAACAGGAGAATAATAGAGATAGATCAATGAAACCAAAAGCTGGATGCTTGAGAATGATAAAATCAATAAGCTTCTAGCCAAACTAATAAAAGAAAGAGAAGGCACAGATTACCAATTACAGGAATCAAAGATGAGTAAAAGGAAAACTATCACTGTGGAACGTGTAGGCAGCTATAGGGAACATTATAAACTCTTTACACAAATAAATTTAACTTAGGCAAAATGGATAAATTCTTTGAAAGATATAAACTCCCAAAGTATGCTTGAAAACATAAATAACCTAGATGGCCCTATGTCTTTTTTTTTTTTTTAATTAAATTTAGAGTGAAAAAACATTCTCACAAAGAATTCCAGTCCCACATGGCTTCACTGGTAACTTATGTGAAACGCATAAAAATGCACATTCCTCCAGAACATGAAAAAGGAGGGAGTATTTTCTCAACCTAGTCTGTTGAGAAATTATCCTGATGCTAAAACCAAAAACATTACAAGAAAACTGCAGACCAATAGTCCTCATTAATATAGATGCAAAAATCTTTAAACATTAGCAGTTTGAATCCAGCAATGCATGGAAGGGGTAATAATCATGATTAAGAATGTTTAATCTCACAGATGCAAGGTTAATTTTACCACTCAAAGGCTAGTCAATATTACAATATTAAAAAAACAGGAAGGGAAAAAATCATATAATTTTTTTTTTTTTTTAGATTGTATTTATTTATTTTTAGAGAAAGGAGAAGAGAGGGAGAAGGATGGGGAGAGAAACATCAATGTGTGGTTGACTTTTGCACATCTCCCAACTGGGGACCTGGCCTGCAACTCAGGCATGTGCCCTGACTGGGAATTGAACCCATGTCACTGTGGTTCACAGACTGGCGCTCAATCCACTGAGACACACCAGCCAGGGCCAACCTTTTCATTATAAGTAGAAAAATCACTTGCCATCATTCTGCACACACTCATTACAAAAACTATCAGCAACTGGAAATTTCCTTAACCTGATGCAGGGCATCAAGGCAAAACCAACATCACATTTAATGGTGAAAAAATAAGTGTTTTGCTCCTTAACATCAGGGGAAAAAGCAAGGATGTTTAGTCGACTGCTCCTATGGAGTGTTGTACTGAAATTACTAGCAAATAAGGTGATGAAAAGAAGTTAAAGGGATTCAAATGGGTAAGAACGAAGTAATACTCTACTTCATGAGACAACATGATTGTCTCCACTGAAAAATCCTGAGGAACATACAAAAAAGTTTATTAGAATGAATGAATGAGTATAGCAAAGTCATGACACAGAATGCTATTTGCATACAAGGTCTGTCCAGAAGGTATCCAGCCATGTAATATGAAAAATAGAGACATTTATTGAAGAAGATACTAGAAAGATTGTACACAGGACAATGACGTCTCAACTCCCTTCAAAGTAGGCACCTTGGGACTTCATACATACCTCCCAATCTCCTTCAGCTGCCCCATGTATCTTCCTGAATCTGATAGATGGTCTGAAATCTCTTCCTTTTCAAGGGTGATTTTATTTTTTATTTTTAAAAAGATTTTATTTATTATTTCCTGAGAAAGAGGAAGGGAGAGAGGCAGAGAGGGAGAGAAACATCAATGTATGGTTGCCTTTCACCTGCCTCCAGCCACGGACCTGGCTGGAGACCTGGCTGGAGACCTGATTATGTGCCCTGGCTGGGGAATCAAACCAGCGACCTTTGGGTTCACTGGCCGGTGCCTTATCCACTGTGCCACCAGCCAGGGCTCAAGGGTGATTTTAGTTTTGGGAAAAGCCAAAAGTTGCAGGGTGACAAATCTGGGCTATAGGGGAGCTGAGTCACCTGGGTGATTGATGTTATGCCAAAAAGCTCTGCATGAGACGTGATGCATAAGTGGGTACATTGCTGTGATGAAGCTGCCAATCACCCATAGCTGTGGCCTTCTGAATCACCCAAATAGTTTCCTCGGAGGAGTATTCAAGCTTCATGCAAAATTTGATGCAGAATAGTTGCTCTACTTGTTCATGTTGAATGCCATGGCCACATAGTACACTTGCTCACTCAGTGGGTCTACTGCCCCCACTGTCGAGATAGTGAAGTTGTCATTGTTCACACATGCACATTCCAGTCCACTCTCCTTGGCTGCCTGGTTACCTTGATGTCACGAAAACCGTGACAGACCTTGTATACTTCTGATAGAAATGCAAAATGGCACTGAAACTCTGGAAAATGTTAGCAGCTTACTTTAAAGTGAAACACATACTTGCTATATGATATGTCTCAATTTTACCCAAGAGAAGCAGAAAATAGATTTATACAGACTTTGAAGCAAATGTTCATGGTAGCTCTATTAATAATAGCCCCAATGTCCATCCATTAAGGAATGGATAAATATATTGTGGTACATCTATATAATGAAATATTACTCAGCCAAAAATAAGAGAGGAATGAACAACAACAATGATAAATTTCAGGAGCATTATGCTAAAAGAAGCCAGGTGCAAAAGTCTTCACAGTTATTTCATTCATGTGAAATTCTCGAAATGACAAAACTCTAGTGACAAGAATTGTGTGCATATATGGTATTTTTCTTTGAACAAATTAAAAGAGGCCCTGGCTGGTGGCACAGTGGATAGGCACTGGCCTGCGAACCCAAAGGTCGCTGGTTCAATTCCCAGCGAGGACACATAACCAGGTTGCAAGTCAGGTCTCCAGCCAGGTCTGTAGCTAGAGACAGGTGAAAGGCAACCATACATTGATGTCTCTTTCCCTCTCTGCCTCTCTCCCTTGCCTTCTATCTAAACATAATAGTCTTAAAAGAAAGCAAAATGAATTGTGCTTCTATGCCCAACCCATGTACCAAAAGTAGAGGACCTACAACTGTCTTAAAGATTTCATACATAGGCATAAACAGTAATAAATGTGCTATAATCACCGAGTGAAGGAAGTGGATGAGTAAGTTGAATTTTTACTATTTGGGATCAGTTAAATATGACTATAATATACTGAGACATTGTCCTGGTGACTCCAAATGGGTTCTGAGAAAACTTTTGCATGACTGGTTCCGAAAATGTAGCTGCATCATTGGAAGAAAAGGTAACTTCTTGAGTTCAGTACTGTGAAGGAGACAAGTAGTTCCAGAACGTCTCCTTTTTCCCTCAAAGATAATTAAGTTTTCTCTTTAAATTACTCTCGTTTCTAAACAGTCTTCTTGATCATTCATTGGCAATAGCCAGCCATACCTATTTCATTTTCAGATGAAGAACCAAGGTCAGGAATCCAGGGGACCAGCCCAGTGGCTGCAAAGAATTAACGTGGGGTGCCCAGAAGCCCAGCAGTGCCACAGGCAGGAGCCCCGAAAAGGATCCAAGTTGTCCGAAACTCATGCGGGCTGCCTTGGGAAGAAGGGAGTTCTCCCCAGTGTAAGTGGCAGCTGCAGACTCAGTTGGCAGGACCAGGGAGGGAAAGTTTCAGGCTTCAGATAAGGTATGAAGCTGATGGGAGTTCTGTGGGCACGGGGCTGAGCCAGGCTCCCTAGATGGGCCACATGGCTGGATGTGTCCCAAGCCTCACATAGGGGATTTATTCCAGCCTTGGATCTTGTGGTTGTTTAGATTATAAGCTTTCTGTGACGTGCCATTTGAATTCAGTTTTCAGTATGGCAGCCCCCTAACCTGTTGTTAAAATTGTCGTGTGTCCATACGGTTCTGAAAGATGCCATCTTGTAGGGGTTGAAAACAGAGCCAGAGTTCATTTGCAATCATACAGACGTACACATTTCTGTCTGCTTCAGTGCCACCCAGTACCTTTTCCCGACTCACTCAGTTTTCTGGAAAATAGTTGATGGATTTCATTTGCCTTCGTTATTGGTTTAACTGAAGTGGTTATGTATCAAGAGTCCAGGTGCATCTCTTAGGGTAAATGCCGAAAGGCAGAAATCTTCTTCCAGAGGTACCTCATGGCTTAAATAATATATTCAGTATTTAAAATTGCAAATATCTTCTCCCAAATAGCCTGGCAGAAGGGGAGAAGGCCCCAGATGGTGGGAGTTTGGCAGCGGCTGGGCCGCTGTATCCAGAACGCCATCTTTAAAGTAGATGAAGATTTATTTCATTGTCAAGCAGGGGAAGGTGAAACATATTGTAGAATGGAGTGTATTACATGCCTCCCTCCTCAGGAACTGAGGGAGCCTGAACACGGTTTCTTTTGAATCCCTGTCATAGTCTTTCCGTTGACTTGTTCAGTGACACTTAGCGAGCAGCATCGTGCATCTCATTAGGGGCGATGCCGTGAGGAACACGGATGCAAACATGATGCCCGCCTCACCCTAAGCTGACTTAAAACATACCTTGGGCAGACCAGATGGAAATCAGGCAGCTACGAGAGTGTCTCTGGATCAAGCCAGTTAAATGGATCGGTGAATAGGGACAGTGAGGTCAAAGGAAGGAGAGGATATTGCTTATTTGAGTCATTGAGGGGAAGAGCGGTGTGTATAGATGAGCTAGGCACGCAGGCCCAAGGAAGGGGACAGGTGTGTTTGCTGGGCAGAAATGTCAAGGGGGATGAGGAGCAATTACTTTGGTGATTAGACATCTCTGTTGACCTTCAGGAGTAGGAATTTCAGGAGAGGCTGGCGTGGGGGCCGGATTGTGAGTGACAGGGCAGCCGCATGTGAGGAAATGGAAGATTGGTCACTCATTGAAGATGTTTGATAGTGAACGGGGGAAAGTAGAACAGAGTCGATGAGATTTTTTTTTTCCCATTGGGAGAAAATTGTTATTTTGAAGGGAGAAACTAGTGGGTGACTGAAAGGGAGAAGTTAAAATATGTTTGAAAGGGAACAATTAAATTGTACGATCCCAGATGGGAGAATGTTAATAAAGGACAGAACCACAGAGTAATTGATTTTATTTTTAATGGAGAAGTGAACTGGCACAAAATGTATTTTTCCATGTCATGTAAAAATGTTACATTCAGGGATTCAAATATCATTAATTAGTCATTCAAATAAATTGGGTAGGAGGAAGGATTGAAAGTGGTTCTGTATTTAAGTCTCATTCTTTCATGAACATTCATGTTTCATAACTTCTGACAGTGATTTAATGGGATCCTTATTTTGCAATGGAACACCAAGGATTGTGACGGGAGGAAGGGGTTTTTCTGGCCCTCACCCCTGCCTCCTTCTCTGTCAGACCGAACCCCAAAGGGCCAGGGCTTGCCTTGCTGACCGCAGCTTACATATTTGATGGTTGAAGCAGGTTGGGGAAAAAGGAGACGCAATTAACACCTGTGGTTGATGAAACTTGACAGTTACCTGGAAGCTCACTTGACTACAACACAGAAGTTTTCAGGGAGCTCTGTCACTCAGGAGTGAGTCCAAGTTTGGTCACACAAAGTGACCGCCACCATGTAAGATTTCACGGGAATAGCCAAATCACTGAGGAGATATTTGCATGTGTGTTGTGTGTGATCCCTACCTTCTAAATATGTATTCCATTATAGTCCCTCTTTGCTGTTTGAGATCCACATTTGAAGTGTCTCAATTCTTCAAAATGATTGGGTTGGCCATAAAGTTCATTTGGTTTTTTTTCTGTAAGTTGGCTCTAGTAGCGCTTAGTTGTCTTTAATTTCATTTGAAACAAATTTTTTTTTTTTTTTAAAGATTTTATTTCATTATTTCCAGAAAGAGGGGAAGGGAGAGAGGCAGAGAGGGAGAGAGACATCAATGCATGGTTACTTTTGACCTGCCTCCAGCCACAGACCTGATTGGAGACCTGGTTTGCAACCTTGTTATGTGCCCTGGCTGGGGAATCGAACCTGCGACCTTTGGGTTCGCAGGCCGGCGCCTTATCCACTGTGCTACCAGCCAGGAATGAAACAATTTTTTTAGATCGTGTTGTGCCAGCTGTCATTTCAGTGTGCATTAAAAAAACATCAATTTGGTAAATTTTTGTGCAGCCAGTTTAATATTAAAGATGGAAGAAAATACGCAACATTTTCAGTATATCATGCTTTATTATGCCAAGAAAGGTACAAATGCAACTGAGAGGCAAAAATAAAATAAAATAAAATAATTGGTACAGTGTATGGAGAAGGTGCTGTGACAGATCAAATGTGTCAAAAGTGGTTTGCGAAATTTTATGCTGGAGATTTCTCTTTGGATTTTGCTTCCTGGTCAGGTGGACCAGTTGGAAGTTGATAGTGATCAAATCCAGACATGGATTGAGAACAATCAATGTTAAATACCACTTGGGAGATAGCCACCATGCTCAAAAATATCCAAATCAATCAAGCTATTGGTGAAAATGAAAAATGTGTCTTTTACTTTACGTAGAACACTAAACGGACTTCTGGGCCAACCCCATAAGCGAGTCATTTGGAAAAGCTGTGCTCCACCTCACAGGTCTTGCCTTGTTGCTCCAGATACAGGTGTGTTCGCAGCCGTGAACAGCCGTTCCTTGTCCCTGCTGGGGAAGCTGGCCATCAGCGCTGCCTTTAACGTAGTCTACATCTACACCTCGGAGCTGTACCCCACCGTCATCAGGTAGGCCTCGCTCACACTCCTGCGTTCTGGTGGAGAGGGTTGCATCCCCGGAGGTAGGGTTCCCCCTTCTCCCGGAGCCGGAGCCCAGGGCGTGGGGCCAGCAGGCAGTGAGTGATATGCGTGACCCTGTCCTCATGGCGGGTCTTTGTTTGCTTGGCTAAGGAACTGTAGCCTTATCTTGAGCTGAGTTCCCTCCTGTCAATCATGAGAAAAGTACTCTGCTCTTGTCACCCAAACAGTGCTCGGATGTTGTCTTATTTCAGTGGAATTTATTTATTAATAAAGCCTGTGTCCGGCACATGACAGACAAGGGGACAAAGTCCCTGTTCTCACAAAGCCTACATTTTAGCACAAAATAACACGTATTTTTAAAATTAAATGTATTGGGGAAACATTGGATAAATGTACACATTTTAAAGAAGATAATTCCATAGAATAATATGTAAATATTAGATTTACAAATCAGTGGTAAAGGTGGTTTCAATGAGTAGGACATGGTTATATTAAAGAGAACATATTCCAGCCCCACCTGGGTAACTCAGTTGGTTAGAACATTGACCTACTACACCTAGGTTGTGGGTTCTATCCCTAATCAGGGTGTAAACAAAAGTCAATCAAGAACGCAAAAGGAAGTGGAACAACAAATCAATTTCTCTCTCCCTCTCAAATCAATAAATAAAAAGAATAGACCATATTCCATTCTCAGTTTCCCCTCCAAAAACAGGTCTGAAAACAAGAAGCAAACACCAATTTGAGGGGCAGGGATACAGCTTGCTTTCACAGAACTGCCTGTGTGGCTATTGAAATTCAAATGAATTAAAATAAAGGAAGTCAGAAATTCAGTTCTTCATCTTCAAGTCCCATTTTGAGCGCTTAGTAACTGCATGAGCCTAGTGGCTTCCACGCTGGACAATGCAATTAGAGTCGTTGCAGCCGCACCAAAGGTTCAGCAGGCAGGTATGGGATCCTGTGCCTTGATTTCAGGGTGTAATCTTCAAGGCCCACTACCCTCCAGGGTCCTTCAGTTGTCCCCCTGGAAATCACTGATATTTTTAAAAATCTTTTTCTTATGCCTTTCAGGAACGTGGGGCTTGGGACGTGTTCCATGTTCTCCCGAGTCGGTGGGATTATCGCCCCCTTCGTCCCCTCACTGGTTGGTTTATGTTTCCTCTCTTTACTTTCATGATGCTCTTTGCTGTGTGCTGTTGAGTACAGACAGGTTGTAGACCCGTTCTTTAAGATCAGCCTGACACAAATGTGAACGTGTGCCTTTTGAGTTAAGAATCCTATTAGATTAAGTGTCTGTCTGGGCAGATGGACTCCTACCAAGTGTCCAAAGATGTTTTTAATCCCTCCCCCAGCTCTGTCCCCCCACCCCCCACCCCCAAAACAAGCTCTGCTTTTCTGCTCATCTCTGTTGAAAAGAGCTTATCCCTTCTTGTCCCCATTCACAAGCTAGTTAATTAGCAAATACTTACTAAGCGTTGGCTGTATGCTGGGCTGTGAGCTGAACCCTACGTATGTCATCCCATGCAGCCTTCCCAGTAACCACTGAGGTGGGCGTTGCCATGTTGTTACCCTCTGCCAAAGATGAAAATGCAGCAGAGAGAGGTGACATACCCTTCCCAAAGGCTCACCCCTTGGAAAAGAGAATCAGTTGAGAAATAGACCTAGCCATGTATTTATGAACCGTTTGCCATTTTCTACGTTTTCTGGTCAAAGCAAAGGGGTCAGACTCAAATGACAGCCCTAAAGCCCTTCCGGGCAGGAAATGCTCGGTTCCTGTGACAGCCAGGGGAGCCTGGTGCATGTCCCTGCTTCATCTGAACTCTGACTCCCAGCCAAACTGTCACTACCTACGAACCTGGACTCACCATTCCTAGCGCCAAGTTGCCCCTGAAACACCACTGTCGCTTTTCTTTTGTTGGAATTGCAATACGCTCCCTTTTTCTGAGCACCTCTCTTTCTGTCTCATGCTTAATTTTCAACACAAGACCCTTCTCTTGAAGGAGTCATTATTTGTTCCATTACATCAACCGTGTCTGACATTAGGGGTATATTGTTCCAGATACCCACCTTTGGCTGGCTACCTAAAACATGATACAACTCAGCACTGGGTCTTGTGACGCCTGCTAAGTTGAGAAGAGGTGAAATGTGTTCCCTTTGATTCAGAAACACACCTCTAGCGCTGGGTGCGTGTTTGCCCAGAGGTGGCCGGAGGTCAGAGATTCTCCACCTCACACCTGTCCCCCTGCCCTCTCCTCCCCTCTGTGCCCCTCTCCTCCTTCTCCACCGTCTCTTCACTTTCGCAAAAGCAGCTAACTAGTCCGTACTGCCGGAGGGGCCGTCTTCACATGCAGTGGCCCTGCCCTCAGGCTGTGGAAGGCCAGCCCCGAGCTTGGATGCTGAACAGCCCCTGCGCAGGAAATCAGAATGTTGATCAGCGCAGGAAGGCCCCGGGCAGCGTCCTGTCCTGCAGGGACTGCTTCTTCCTGCCTTATCTCGGAGCCTGTTTTTATTTAAAGAAACTGACTTTTCCTGAAAGTATCTTTTGGATCTCTGAAGCAAGTGCTTGAATCACTGGCCCTCAACCACATTCAGTTCAGGAACTTTTCAACTCTGTGTATGTGTAGGGTGCTTTCGGCTTCTTGTTTTCTTTTTCGGATGTTTCTACCTTGAACCCCTGCGCCTCTCAGGGATGCTGCTCAGTGGGTCCCTGAGCCTGTAGGGGATGGTTTGGTTTGGTTGAGTCCAGGGTTGAGAGCATTAAGAGTTCGTCATCATTTAGGGGCATTTCCTAAATGAAGAGTGTGTGGACATCACTGGGTTATAACTGCTTACCTGGAACGGAAGCTGAGCACCAGGTTCCCTGAGGACCTGGCCTGCTCCTCACAGTGGGCACCCCAGGCCTAAGACAGTGGGCTGCCCTGAGGCTGCTGGACCCCAGGCGGTGTTACTGACACTCCCCTCCATGTGCCTGCGGGGTCACCGGTCCCCAGGACAATGCTCTCAGGGAAAGTGGTGGTTTATAGTGCATTCCAGTGGGCATGCATGACTGGGTAGCCAACAGGGTAGGTCCTCCGTCAAGGCTGCTAATGTCATCTCCAAGAAAACAGATTCTGAGCTTTTGTTTGTTTTCATTCCACTCTCTGCTCCCACAGAAATATGTGCAGTGGTCTTTGCCTTTCATTGTCTTTGGCGCCTCAGGCCTGACCTCGGGCCTCCTCAGTTTATTCTTGCCAGAAACCCTTAACACCCCCTTGCTAGAGACGGTTTCTGACCTTCAGGTGTATTCCTACCGGAGGCTGGGGGAGGAAGCTCTATCTTTACAGACCTTGGATACCCCACAGGTATGGCTGCCTTCGTCATAATCATTCAGAATTACCACTTGGATGATGATGGTTTTTTATTTTGGTGGGGGTGAGGGTGGTGTCTGGTTGGATTAAACAGAATAGAACAAAACTGCTGGAAAACAAAGGGAAGAGTCTAACAGCAGCTGATTTTCAGAGAAATAAAGATGATTGATGGTTCATTAGCTTTCTTAGACTACCGTAGGGGTTCATTCTTAGGGGAATAGATGTCAGAGAAATATTTGTCAGTTGAGTGCTAGATAGTAATTTTCATTTTAGAAGTGTCCTGATGTCCTTTCACGCCCTTTTCTCCTTCCCTGTTTCAGTCCAGGGACAAGGAGAGCGCTGTAGGGAGTGAGAGTGAAGAGGAAGAATTTTATGATGCCAATGAAGAGACTCAGATGATCAAGTGAAAAGCCCTGGATTCCTCCTCAGAAGCAGATCATCATTGGTGCCTCTGGACAAGGCAGATTCTCCAGGAAACCTGGAGACAGTCATAGAAAGATGGGCTTGGACATATGGAGAAGGTACTCAGCGTTTGGACTGATTGTTTTCAGGCAGAGTGAGCTGAAGAAGAGATTTCAGGAGCAAGGCCATCACTGCGTTGAGGACATAGATGTTACTCTTTGTCAAAAATTCAGGTTTAGCTCAGAATCACGACCTCTGGCCAGACTGCTCAAATCCACCTGCCAGGGTGGCAAGCTGGTTTGCTTTTAGAAGTCTGATCAGGTTTCTTTTCCTTTGTCATGACCTAAAGGCAGATACGTAATTTCACATTTTGTGGGATGAGATAAACACCCTTAAGACTGAATAGTTAAGCCCTTAAGATTCGTCTTTATACCATATTTGATCTCTGCCCTTCTGAACTGCTGCTCACAGGCATCTTCCGAGGCGATGTTGGTAGGAGCAAAGGAGAGGCACTGCCAGCATCAGGGCAGCTCCAGCCTCTCCTGCTTCACCCCGATGGAATTTGAGTCCTTGGCTTGGTTCTCAGCTTCCTGATTGGCTTGAGCTCCCTGTGTCTTGAGTCTCACAGGAAATCCTCCAGGAAAAGGCCGCTGTTCCAAAGCAGTTTTCTCAGTCGGAGATGTGGCTGCAACTCCCTGTTGGTTCCCTTCAACACTCAAATTGTGACATTTCTTCAGTCCCCACTTGCAGGCACCTCTAAAAGAAAGTTCCCTCTCAGCTTCTAGTACCAACAATACCTTCAAAGTCATGCCCAGTCAACCGTGAAGTTTTATAAAGGTGGAGGGCCGTTAAAAAGGGACACGTTGAGCACCAGGACATTGAGGGTGTCGGGGAGAAGGTACCATTTTTAATAAGGGAGAAAAGAAAATTGTCTTCCACAGTTTTTAAATTTGGTTTGTTTTCAGGGTTCCACAATGGGGGACATGGGCAACATTTAAGAACTTGACTCCTTCTAGTCCAAGATCGGTCCCTACATCTTGAGTCCAATGGAAGGCACAGTCATTTCATAGGAAGCTTTGGTTTCTCATTAAGTTCTGACAACTTTCAAGGAAATCAAAATCATACTTGATTCCCTGAAGTCCTGTACCAAAATCTGTTTCCCTGCAAAACTTGAATGTTCTCTGACACTGAACTATCCACCTGGAGTCAGTTGGCTGGGTCAGCATTGCTTTTGGTCACTTTCCCAACCAGGAAAATTTCTGCATTTTCAGAACTTCCTTTTCTACTAATCTCTTAGAGAAAAAGAAATTGCATTAGAATAAAAAGAAGACATCACCATGACTGCTTCTGGAAATCTTTTAGTCATCACCTCAGTTGGCTCCAGGATTCTTCTGTCTTCTTCCACACCAACCTCTTGGTTTGCACTTTGTCAGTTTGTACCTTTGTATCTGCTAACGTATGTGTGTGTTCTTTATGCCTTTGATTGTGTATTGCACTCTTCCTAAGTATAGGCCATTTCTACTACTATTTATTTTTCTCCATTATGCCCAGAACTTGGACCAGTAAGTGTCACTGTTTTTAGCCGTCAGGGAAATTATGGAAAAGTCTCATTTTTGTAAAGCCCAGGCTGATTTAATCCAAACCCCCACACTGTGGATTCTGTTTATATTCCTCTGGAAATGAAGACCCTGTCCACGACCAGGAGAAGAAAAGAAGAACTTAAAAGGACTCTTCAGAAGCTCTTCTTCAATGATCAGAGCATTAAAAATAAAACAGTAAACTAACATACATGTGATGTGAGGTTGGTTGGAGCTCTCGTTGTGTTATAAGAGAATATATCCTGTTACAGAAAATTTGGAAACTAGAATTTAAAAATTTTATCACTCATAGACCCAACACCCAGAGACAATCAGTGTTACGGCTTTGTTCTGTTTGAGGACCAGTTAGAAATCTGTCTTTGTGTTTGGCAGTAGGGTTTCCTCTGCCCTTGCTTAATAAAGGAGCATTCCATTAGTTCTGTACCTGAGTGTCCTTTATTTCAGCTATGAGGGGGAGAAAGGGTAGGTGTGGACACATGTTACTTAATAAGAGTAGACAGGCTATCAGCTGCTCTTGTTGGATGTGTCGCTCAATTTTGTTTCTTCTGGCAAAATTTAATAATGACTTTTTTCATTCCTCTGCCTTTTATAAAAGCTAATTTGTTTTTGATATTAACTGTTGGAGATTGGTGAGTTGTGGAGAATTTGCACATGTTTAGATTTGTGTTAAGTTACTGGAAGGTTTTTCATTTATAGGTACCACATTTAGCCTAGGCCTATGCAGGGTTGGGGTCATTAGTATCACCGTCTTCCACCGCCACATCGCGTCCCATGGGAAGGCTTTCAGGGGCGATGAACAGAGATGGGCCATCCTCTCCAGCAGTAACAACTCCTACTTTGGAAGTACCTCCTAGTAAACTTGCCTGGGCCTCTTTTAGAGGAGGTGTCGTTCTTCCAGAAATACTTCCACAGTGGTTTGCTGGGTTTCTTTGTCTGCATCATAGGTTTGCTGGTAAGCAAATAATGCCCATTGAATATTCCTCTCTATTGACAGCTATGGCGTCAGTTGGCGACAGAAATGTTTCAGCTCCACGATATTCTCAGGGGATCACCATTGATGACTGAAACATCATTAGGTGGCACATGATTGTATGCTTCAATATATTTACATATATGTGTGTGTATGTGTGTGTGTGTTATAGTATAAAACTTTCATGAAACAATACTTAGTTTTGCTACACCTACTGACAAGTTATATTTATCTTTATTTCATTTTTTTAAATGCCATTTGTGACCCACTAATAGGACACAGCCCATGTTTGAAATCTACTCTTCACTACAAAGGCTTTAAAGCTGGAGTGTACATTTCCCAAAGCCCTGAGGTGCAATTTGGTTTCCATCGGATATAGATAGAATCTGGGAAGTGGGAGTGAGGCAGAGGCCACACTCACTGGGATGTGTTTGTGTCTCTCTGCCAGGGTCCACAGTAGTGACAGTATTCAGTTTCATGAGGGCAGTTTTAGCAGAGACGTTGAGTCAGGGGCAGTATTGATTAAAATTTTAACAAGAGTTTAGGTAGACAACACCATAGACCAAAACTAGAACAAGATGTCAATATAGAACATAACAAAATAATTCTAATGTTCATATGGAAAAGTAGAGATTGAAAATAATCATGACTATTCTGAAAAATAAGAACAAGCAGAAGGGATTTGGATTCCCATATATTGAAACTTCTGAAGCTATAGTATTGTTGCTGTAAGAAACAAGTAACCTATAGAACATAATAGAGACCAAGCAAATAAAATTTTTAAAAGATGGTATGACAAATCAGTGGGAAGAGAGCTAACTATTCAATGATTGATGCAGGAATGAATGGGTTTCCATATCAAAGAAAATAAAATGAGGTTCTTCTCACCATAATAAAAATAAATTCCAAATGAGTTGAAGGCCTAAATGGAAAAAATAAAGCAAAACTTTAAAACTATGTTAAAGTGATATAGGAGAATATTTTGGAGGGATAGGTGGATTTCACAGATGAAGTAAAAATCACAAATCATTTTTTAAAAAGAAAACATTGATACAGTAACTATGTTTAAATTTAAAATTTCCTTCCGCGTAACTAACCACACCACAAATTCAAAGGAAAAACAATAGGAATAGGTGTTTGCAACTTCTGTTAGAGACAAGGATTAATATCCAGAGTGTATCAAGAATTGCGCCGGTGTGCTCCCAGAGTGCTGTCCTCCCCTGGGATCACACCGGCACCTTTCCCCTCTGCCTCCTCCTTCCCCCTCTTCCTCTTCTTCTCCCTTTTTCTCCTCAACTCCAAGGGCCCTTCTTTTGCCTCTGTAACTTGTTTCTTGAGCCCATTTCTTCTAACTCTCATTTCTTCTACCTCTGTGATTTTCTAAATAAACTTTCTCTTACGGTTTGAAAAAAGAAAGTATAAATAAGAAGGTAAATTAATAGGAAATTTTACAATAAATATTGTTAGGCAATTTGCATATGAAAACCTCAGCCTCACTAGAGGATCAAAGAAATGCAAACTGAAACAAAGATAGTTAAAATCCACAAGATTAGAGGGGGGTCATGAAGTTAAAATGTGAGGATATAAAGAAAAAGAATTTATTTACATCCTGCTAGAAACAGAAATGGATTCATCAACAAACTATCAATAGCAGTCAGGCTGAAAATGCATGTTCTAAGATACAGGAATTCTGTTTCTATGTATATCATAGGTCATTTTTTAGATATTTTGACTGTCACCCATTACAAGAAAAATGTTTTATACTATGACATGCACAGTACACAAACCTACATACATGTCTGTATATTTGAGTGTTATATATATATATATAGTGAAAATAATATTTTGTAATATAATACCCTTAATATATGCATTTGGATTGCCTTTTATATTTTACTTTAAAATGGAAAGAACACTGGTGCAAACACAAAAGTGATTTCATGGTTCATAAGCAGATTAGAACATGCAAGTGGAAAACGTAAAACAATACCTTTGGTATTTTCCTTGTGACCAGGCTGCTAGGAGGTGTGTACAAAGATGTCCTTTGTAATCGTAGTAAAACAATGAAATTAAACACCTTCAATAAGGAAATGTATAGATGCAATTTTATATTCATAGAATGGAATGAGAAAAAGAAGTTCTGTGCATTGAGGTGGATGAATCTTAAAAAGTTGGACCAAATGTTGGCAAGTTTTCACTAGATTGAAGTTACTTCAAAGTTAAATTATTTGGTGAGTTTACTGGAGTACTTGCTAATTAAAGAAATTCAAATGCATTTTATATCATACCTTAAAGTCAAGACTTGATATTGACTTGCAAAAATATAAAAGTCTTGGTATTATTCCCACCCGAAAGAAGAGTTATTCTTCTTCTTTGTAGGTCTAAATTTCTTTTGAAAAAGGGTTTTACATCTGTGGAAACATTTAGAAAACTTCTCAGCTGAGACCTTAGAGCTCTGTAGGATAATGCTTAGGAGAGATTACCTATTTATTGAAAAATGTCAGGGGCAGACAAAGCCAAATAAGTATTATAATAACTTCAGTCTACACCCTGCAGAAATATTGATTTCAAATAGAATAGATTCTGGTGGAATTGCTTTGCTTCAAAATATAACTTTAAGAAATGATTGGGTAAGATGGGGGCGGGAGGGGAGAAAGAAGGAAAATGCACTCAACTTGGAGGAGAGTTTAATGAATAACTTGCCAAAATATGAGCAGAGCCTCCGGAAACCACAGTAGAGGCTGTAGTGGAAGGAAGCACATGGCTGTAGTTCACATACATCAGCTTCCTGGGGCAGAGCCCAGCGTCAGGAGTGGATCCAGAGAGGTCAACTGGAAACATTCAGCACTGGGAGGCACTTGAAAAGTTGGTCAACATCCATCATGTCAGACTTTAATTTTTTTTTTTTAGCTCAATTCAATTGTTAATTTAAAAGAGATTCAATATTGAAACATTGATTGGTGTTAAAATAAGCTTTATCTTTATAATTTTGTTTTTAAATTAAGTTTATTGGGGTGACATCGGTTATGTTAGGGTTTTTAAGTCATCAAAGCTAAGCTATTCTTGTAGGTGATGTAGTGCAACCAATTCTTTTGCTTCCTAGAGCCACTTTATTTTTTTTTTTAAAGATTTTATTTTATTATTTTTAGAAAGAGGGGAAGGGAGAGAGGCAGAGAGGTAGAAAGACATCAATGTATGGTTGCGTTTCATCTGCCTCCATCCACAGACCTGACTGGAGACCTGGTTTGCAACTTGGTTATGTGCCCTGGCTGGGGAATCGAACCTGCGACCTTTGGGTTCGCAGGCCGGCGCCTTATCCACTGTGCTACCAGCCAGGACTCCTAGAGCCACTTTAATTATTATGGATGCATCCCCCATACATAGGAATTTGCTTTTGTATTCACTATTGCAGGTGGCACGCATCCATTTAATTGTGTATCAGGATCAAATTATACATCTAGAACATGTTTCACACTGCCCGCAGCTGGAGTACAATCTGACAAACAGCTTTGCTTTTTCATCCAATCTAATTTTCATTTGTTTCATCGCTATTAGAAACAGAGGAAGGGAGATAGAGAAGCATCAATTGGTTGTCTCCTGTGTGAGCCTGGACTGGGGATTGTACCCGTCCAAAATGAGGGCCCCACGTGCCTGTGCCTGCGCCTTTGCCTATGCCTGGATGGGGGATTGAACCCACAGCCTAGGTATGTACCCTGACTGGGAATCGAACTTGCAGCTTTTCAGTTATGGGACAACGCTCCAATCAACTCAGCCACACAGGCCAGGGCATCCACTAAAATTTTCTTTCTTTTTCTCTTTTTTTACTTTGCTGACAACTTTGTAATTTTTAAATTAAATTTATTAGGATAGCATTGGTTAATAAGATTATATAGATTTCAGTTGTATAATTCTATTATACATCATCTGCTTCTGTCACCATCCATTTGACCCCCTTTACCGCCTCCCCTCCCTGTTTCCTTCTGGTAACTGCTGTACTGTTATCTCTGTCTATGAGGTTTTTTCGTTTGTCTTGATTGTTCGTTTGGTACTTTCTGTTTTGTATCCCACATGTGAGTGATATCATACGGTTCTTGACTGTTTCTGTCTGTCTATTTTGCTTAGCGTAATATTCTCAATATCAATGGCACCGAAGAAATACTAACAACATCCAGGACAGCATCTCACCACCTGGTGATCCTTTCTGAGGAAACAGACTGACTACCATCAGCAAATACGTTAAAATCTCACACCTCCACTGTCATTTCCTTGATAATGCAAGATAGAAAAACACAGATCTGCAATGAATTATGCCTGTCATGTAGTTGCTTCTAACGCAACATAGAGGAGAAAACTCAATTCTAGAGTTCACAGGGAAAAGAGCAGAGAGCAACAGCTTACTTTCAAATGATATTCTTCCCCTTATTCTAATTAATTTTTCCATTATAGTTTCCAGTAAGTGGATATGATAACCAAGGAAGAAGAGGAGGATGAAGACTATTTGGCTTTTATAGGAAGAATGGCAGCAGAAAACTGAGGTTAGGGAATAATCATCAAACTAGCTTTTCCATAGACTCCCAAGGACCTTCTTAGCATACATAAGTAATCGAGGGTTATGTTAGTTTACTATTGCTGCTATAGCAAATGATCACACATGTAGTGGCTTTAGATCACACAGATTTATCCTATGACTGTTTTGGAGCTTAGACTACAAAGTGAGTCTTAAGGGGCTAAAATGAATATGTCAGCAGATCTGGTCTCTTCTGAATTCTTCAGGGGAAATATCCATCCCTCGTCTGTTGCAGCTTCTAGAGGCTACAACATTCCTTGGCCACTCCAATCTCTGCCTCTGTGATCAGTCACTTAGCCTTCTACCCACACTGGCTCCTGCCTTTCCTTGTGAGGACCCATGTGGTGACCTCAGGCCTACCTAGGTAACTCCGGCCTGACTTTCTGTTTGAAGACCCTTACCCCATGCACATCTGTCAAGTCTGCTTTACCATAAAAGGCAATATTCACTCACAGGTTATGGGGATTAGAATGTAGATAGATATCTTTGGAGGCCATTAGAGTTAGTATTAGAATACATTTTAGAAAGAAATCCCTTTCAACAAGGTTTCAGATGTGTACCTTGAAAATGTAAGTGAGCAAAGAAGGATCGATCATTAAATAATAATCTCTGTCTACTTACAGGCGTTACTAAAGTACCATTCATCCTGCTGAGTTGTACAATAAAAGAATTCAATGGTTTTTAAACTGAGACCTCACCTGCCCCATAGAGAGGCAGTCTACCCTATGAAGGTATTCTTGAAAGGACTTGTGGTCATAACCATCAAGTTTACAACATTCAGTTCTCTTAAAATGATTTATCTAATGGAAACAACATATAAAGACTTTGGAAAGGCTGTCCATTTGATTCCAGCCACTTGAAGGATCGGCATATTAAGGGGAAAAAAACAAAAAACAAAATAAACAGCCCTGGCTGGTGTGGCTCAGTGGATTTAGCGCTGGCTTGTGAACCAAAGGGTCACTGGTTGGGTTCCCAGTCAGGGCACATGCCCAGGTTGCAGGCCAGGTCCCCAGTTGGGGGCACATCAGAGGCAACCACACATTGATGTTTGTCTCCGCTTTCCCCCTGCCTTCCCATCTAGTTATAAATAAATAAATAAATACATACATAAAATATTTTTAAAAATAAAAAAAGAAAGAGACATTGGGTTGATGTCTCAATTTTTCTGTTCGCTAGGTAGCTGAGAAGCGGGTCCTCCTAGGTTGACTAAAATGTAGGTCACGTTTGATGCTTCAGATAAATGAATAAATGCCTGAAAACAATGGAAAGTCACACCTAAAGGGGAAGTTGGACAGTTACACTAGTTGAATTTATGTTTCCATTTGGTCACAGCTCAGAAGGAGTTATTTGTTCACTGGTAAGTTCCAAAACATCTTCTGGCAGAAGGTAGCATCGCGGGCATATTTCTCTCAGTGGAAGGCTTTACGACCTTCTCAGTCTAGGCCCTCAGCAGGCGGGAAGGCTCCGTCAGGCTTCAGCTGACTGTTAGAGAGGACAGTGGCTGGAACAGGTTGGAGACCTGGGGCAGTAGCAGAGAATTTGGGGGGAAATTTTTTTTTTTTGGAGTTAATATTATTTTTCTCTTGGGTGACAAAGTATTTGAGTTAAGCAGAGGAATAGAATCATTGACAAGTTTAGTAAACAGAGGTGTCATAAAATAACATGCAATGAGAAATAGAGTGGCCACGTAGGTTTTATCTGGCTTTGAATTTCCTTTCGAGCCTTTCAAACTACCCCCAATAGTTTCAAGTTCACTGTAGGCAGATGTATACAAAGCATACAAAAGAGTTTTCTTAACCAGTTTCTAATAGTCAAGGGATTTTTTCAGGCAATGAAAAAAATCACATTTACTTATTAATCAAATATTTTGAGTATCTGCTGTGTGCACCATCCTATTCTCGGTGCTGAGTTAAATGAAATATGTATTGAGCATTGTTCTAAATGGTTTGTATTCCGTGGCACATCCCGTCCTCAGAAGACGACTCTGAAATGTATACTGTTGGTTCCATTTTATAGATGAGAAAACTGAGGCCCTAACTAAGTAACAATCCCCAAATTAAGCAATGAATAATAGGCAAAGCCTGGATTATCTGACTTCAGATGTCGCATCTTCAGTGACTGTGCTATCCTGCTGTGCTCCATGAGGGATTCTTGAATTTTAGGCAGCTCTTATTTTTCTGTGGGTTGTTTGATGGCAATAATGATATTGATGGAGATGATAACTGCCATGTGTTAAGTATCATGCACCATGTCATGGTGTTAAAGACATTTATTTTATGGTTATGTCATACAGTTCTCACAGCAACTCCGCTGGGTTAACAATCCCTACTGTGTTGATAAAAACAGGGAAGCTTATGGGCATTACATAACTTCCTCTAGGACACAGCTAGCAAGTGGCAGTAGATCCCATTCTGTCTTAGGCTAAGGCCCATGCCTTCACTGGCCGCTTCTGACATGTGTCCTGTGAAAGAGGGTTACTTCCAGGGGAGAGGGGCCACTTTCCTTCCAAAGACTATTAAAAATGGTTCCACTTTCTCCCTGGCTTTTAGGACAAGATCAGTAAGCTGAGAAGAACAGATGGTGGAATACTGGGGAAGCCAAATCTCAGGTATTTTTGGGAGACTCCTACCGGAGGCAGACCATGTTAATAAGGATTCTAAGTTAATGGTCCTCTCTGCAATTTAGAAACATTGAGGTTTTTTTCTTAACAATTAACTCAATGGAGAAATACACTTTTAACTCACTAATATGGATTGAGAAGCTTGTCAAGATTCAGACTTCATGTCAGTGGGCCAAATCCAGTTATCTTAGAGAAGGAGATGGAAAAACTTCTCTTTCTCTAGGGAACTCCCTGGGATTACTTTCATTATTTACTTTAGGGCAACTGTTAACCTATCATTCCACCAAATACATTTAAGAAAAGTTCACTGAGAGCCTACTGTGTGCCAGGCATTGTGTGTAGTGGGCTTGGAATTGTCCAAGATTAGCAAGGTGGGTTCTTCAAGCTATGAGCATTTCCCAGGGTCTTTGACCCAAATGGGATAGGAGGGTAGTATGAAGTATTGGAAAGGTGAAAAGGGAGCCCTAATGAAATTAGAGCCTCTGGGATCCAAGTTTGGGACACTACCTAGTAACAGGCATAGATGTCTTTTTCAAAGAATTTTTAAGAAGCTGTATCTCAGACTGAGCCCTCTGATAGTGATTTCAAGGGAATCTAAGCCTCATAACCTCTAAGCTTACCGTAGCTTTTAATTATGTCAAGAATTAACACTAATTAATCAATAAGCTAAACCCTGTTACCTGGGAAAGGAAGCCTGTTATTATCAGCAAGGGAAAATGGAAACATTTCTTACTGCAAATATTCTCCTTCTTTATCAGATGAGCCATGTTATTGAAGTTCAAAGCAATTGCCACTATTTCCCCCCACATTCCTCAGGAAACAACTTTATTTGATGCGTAATGACTTTTAGCTTTGGAGCAGTTCAAAAGACATTTTAAGCATCTTCTGATGGCTTCACAGTATCTCATGAGCATAGTTTTAGAATCAGAGAGACTTAATTCTGAATTTCCCTTTTTGACATGGAATGTGAATATTTTTATTATAAGTCTAAGTATGCTGTGCTAATACTACGTAATGTGTCTGGAAAATTCCAACTGCCATGTAGGACGGCTTCCCTAAATCGTACCACTTCTCAACTACCAAAGATTTTAGAACAAGTATTTAACCCACACATTTTTTTAAAAGTGTTTTTTCTAAAAGGAATTCTCATAGTGCCATGTTTTTTCCAAAAATGAAATTGATGGGAAATGTTTCAAGAAAACATTTTCACCTGATTCACTTCATTTGCCAACTAATGAAGAAGTAACTGGAGAAATATGACTTTTATGAGACCACTTTCATCCTCTTGGGTGTCCTTGAAGATTTGTCATTTCCTATAGTATAAGGTCAGGGAGCTGACTTCCCCTTTCCCCTTCCACTTTTCTGAGAAGTCCTGGGGTGGGGGAGGAGGCAAAATCCTCCTGGTAGGAGTAGTGACAGTATTAAAAAACCACTTCCTCTCTCCCTGGACAACAGTTTTCTCTCCTTGGAACCAACTCAATGGTTAATTTAAGTGTGGAACAGAAGTCAATGGGGATGGAGTAGTTTCCATCTAGAGCTCTACCAGGGAGCAGTGACAGTATTAAAAAACCACTTCCTCCCTCCCTGGACAACAGTTTTCTCTCTTTGGAACCAACTCAATGGTTCATTTAAGTGTGGAACAGAAGTCAATGGGGATGGAGTAGTTTCCATCTAGAGCTCTACCAGGGAGCTGGAAGAAGCAGCCGGGAGTGCAGGCTGGGCCTTTCTCTGGGCTTTCAGGCAGAGGGGATGGCTCTCAAGGCTTCTCTCTGGCCTCAGCTGTGCTCAGGAAGAGGGATCCTACCAGAGTGCCATCTGTGTTTCAGTCATGGACTCCAAGGGAGCCTTGGGTGGATGAGCAGGAAACAAATTCGACTACACAGTGCATACACCAGCCTTCAGGTTGTTTTAAGCATGCCAATGTATTATTACCAGACTCACAAATGGGTAGTTGCTCATCTGGGTTCTATCCTTGGCCCTGTTTTGTTTCTACTTTGTAGATTGCTCCCTGAGCAATCTCCTACTCTGGCTATTGAGTGTTCTTATCTCTGTGCTATAGCTTTCTGTGATTATGAAAGTATCAGTATGTTCATTGTAAAAAAAAAAAAAGTCAGACAATAAAAAAAAACTAACATAAAAAAAAATTAGATGCAATCCCACTTCCCAGAGAAAACCAGTCCTGACCTTTTCTCCATGTGTGGGTAATGTTTTGTGACCGGTTTTTTTCCCTATTTGTCAATGTATCACACACATATTTCTGTTATTAGGTATTGTTTTACAACATAGTTTTTAAGGGCTGCCACACCTTTCATCATATGGGTGCATTATAACTTAATAGCCAATATTCAATTGTTAGGTAATGTTCCATTGGTGGTAATGAATTCCTTTAGCTTTTTCTTGTCTGAGAAGCTCATTATCTGTTCTTCTATTTTTAATGATAGCTTTGCTGGGTAGACTAATCTTGGTTATAGGTCCTTGCTTTTCATTATTTTGAATATTTTGTGTCTGCCCCTTCTGTCTTGAAAAGTTTTTGTTGAGAAATCAACTGACAGTCTTATGGGAGCTTTCTTATTGGTAACTGCTTTGGTTTTACTCAAGATTCTTTCTTTGTCCTTAACCTTTGGCATTTTATTTTATTTAATTTTAAAGATTGTATTTA
The DNA here is from genome assembly GCA_004026585.1 of Noctilio leporinus. Classification (NCBI taxonomy): domain Eukaryota; kingdom Metazoa; phylum Chordata; class Mammalia; order Chiroptera; family Noctilionidae; genus Noctilio; species Noctilio leporinus. Next base: position 407,808 of record PVIW01000513.1, read on the forward strand.
TTATTTTTAGAGATAAGGGCAGGGAGGGAGGAAGAAAGGGAGAAGAACAGCAATGTATGGTTGCCTTTCACCTGCCTCCAGCTACAGACCTGGCTGGAGATCTGATTTGCAACCTGGTTACCCTGGCTGGGGAACCGAACCAGCAACCTTCTGGTTCACAGGCCGGTGCCTCATCCACTGTGCCACCAGCCAGGGCCTTAACCTTTGACATTTTAATTATGATGTGTCTTCAGGTGAGCCTCTTTGAGTTCACCTTGTTTAGGACTCTCTGAGCTTCCTGGACTTGTGTGTCTTTTACCTTTACCATGTTAGGGAAGTTTTCAGTCATTATTCCTTCAGGTACCCTTGTGATGTGACTATTGGTATGCTTGATGTTGTCCCTGAGGCTCCTTAAACAACCCCCATTTAAAAAAAAAAAAAAAAAACCCATTTTTAAAAATTCTCTTTTTTTTTGGTTCTTTTGATTGGGGGTTTTGTGCTACTTTATCTTCAAATCACTGTTTAAATCCTCTGCTTCATCTAATCTGTTGGTTCCCTCTAATGTAGTCTTCATTTCAGTTATTATATTCTCATCAATCCAAAATGTGGGCTTCCTCAAGGAGAGTTTCTAATGATTTTTTTCCTGTATTTGGCCTGTAGCTTCTTGTTTCTTTGTATGTCTCATAAATTAGTTGATGAAAACCACATATCTTAAATATATAACGTAACAACCATGGGAATCAGATTATTTTCCTCTCTAGAATTTGTTGGTGGTGGTTGTATTTGTTATTTGTTTAATGACTTTTCTGAACTAATTCTGGGTTCCTTGTTTTGTATGGCCACTGGGTCTCTGCTAATTTAGTTTAGTAGTCAGCTAATAATTGGACAGATATTTTTTTAACCATCTGCAATGAATATGTTTCCCAGCCTTTGCCAGGGAGTTCTGTTGTGTGTTGGGTATGCCCACGAAAGTTAGGTGGTTATAGCTCTGCCCTAGTCTTCATTTCCTGCCTGTGCAGAACCTCAGGTCAGACAGAAGTAAGAGCTGAAGGCCTTTTCAGGTCTTTCTTGAACATGTTTATAGCACTAGGAATTGGCACAATGCCTTTTAAGTTCCCAGAAATGTGTAAGAGCCTTCCAAACCCTCTGTAAATATCTAATTCCCCAGCTCTTTCTTTTAAGCTCTTGGTTAGTCTGGTGTTTGCCTCAACTATTATTCACCTCTCAGGCAGCCATGAAATTAAACAATTAACTGTAATTGTTTTTCACAGATGCCCTTAGGAAAAAGTCTGCTTATACTGGGGGGTCCTGGGTTAGGTCCATTACAGATAACAAGTGAGGTTTTCCAGGATACTACTGGCCAATTTGCATAATGATAATTTTCTGGAATGAGTTTTGAAGGCATTCCCATCTCTGCTCTGTCCCCTCTGGTGGCTGCTGACCTGCTAGTTTTCATCACGAGTATGGACTGTTCACTTTCAAGGCTGCTGTGGAGTTGGGGAGTGAAATACAGAAAAAAATTAAACCACCACATAGCTCTCTTTTCTTACTCAGATTTATCTATTTTTCTTGAATACTAAATGCTCCCCAGATTGCTGCAAGACTTTGGTTTATTTTCTGATTTCTGGAAAAGTTGATTTTGTCCCTTTTTGCAGTTTTGTTTTTTTATTTTTTTTTTCATCATGTTTATAGAGGAGAGAAATCTTGACAATCGGTTTTTTTTTTTTTTTTTTTTTTTTTTAATATTTTATTATATTCAGAGAAACAGGAAGGGAGGGAGGACGAAAGGGAGAGAAGCATCAATGTATGCTTGCCTTTCACCTGCCTCCAGCTAAGGACCTGGCTGGAGATCTGGCTTGCAACCTGGTTATGCATCTTGGTTGGGAAATCAAACCAGCAACCTTTGGGTTTGCAGACCAGTGCCTTATCCACAGTGCCACCAGCCAGGACCAGAAATCTTCACAATCTTTATTTTCACTGATGTCACTTGCTTTCATGCTTCTGGGCCTATTTTATTTTCCTGGAGCACCCTTCCCTTTCTAATTTCCTCAAAAGTCTTTTCCATCTTTCAATATTCAGTGTAAATATTGCTTCTTCAGCAAGGTTTTCATTCACCTGATGGGCAACATGGGTTTTATTTGCTTTAGCACTCTCAGTGGTCTTGCATGTCCTTATCACTTGTACTTATCCTGTATTGCAATTAAGTGTCTGTGTTTCTCTCATCATTAAAAGGGGGCCCTTTTTGTTTCTCTTTCCTGTTTGCAATTCTCTGGTCCACACCAAAGAAGTGTTATCTTAACTAAAAAACAAACATTATCTTAACTAAAATGCTCACAGCATTTTAAGAGACTTTACTTGAGGCTTTAAAGTAGAAAGTGTAAAATCCACTTAACAAGAAATTGAAAACCAAGTTATGGATAGACCTCCAAATGGAGGACAGATTTGTCAATTATGTGTTCTTCTGTCTGCCTTACATTTCAGTCTTTCTGGGAGTAGTTAGTTGGCTTTTATCCAACTCAGGATTACAAACTATATGAAGAATAATTACTATGTCCCTAGCTTGTGGAGAAAAGCTATTATGATTCCCTAGTAATTACCACTATGGTTTATTATATCATTTAACTGGGTCATCTCAATTAACCTGAAATGTTTATAAGAGATATTTTGATTTTGGAAACTTCTAGAGGTAGTTAATTAAAAGTAGTTATGTTAAGCTGTACTGGGTACCCAAAGTGAGGTACAAAGGACTGTAAACATGTTTGGTCTGAATGCCATTTCTTTCATTTCCTTTTAAAAATGTTTTTATTGATTGATTTTGAGAGAGAGTGAGAAAGAGAGAGAGATTTGTAGTTTCACTTATGTATGTATTCATTGGTTGATTCCCATGCATGTCCTGATGGGGGATCAAACCTGCAACTTTGGTAGGCTGGGACAACATTCTAACTAACTGAGCTATATGGCCAGGGATCTTGCATTTCCTTTTTGTTGGGGCTTTTGATTCCCCAAGTGACACTGCTGTTCAGTGTCACTCAATCTTGCCTTCTATCTTAGGTTATTTTTACTGTGAGGTATAGTTAGACTGAGCTGTGGAGCTGATGATGTCTGTAATCTTGCTCCTAATTAGATATGGAAGAGAAAACCAGGATCTAAGCAGTCCTTCATGCCAAGAGCTCAGGAGCCCTCAGACCTCTTTAGTGCTAATAACTGACTAATTGACGTTGTCAGAAGGCAAGAGTTTACCAAGAAACAAGATCGTTATTTGATAAAAGCCCCGCAACCCGCAAGTTGGGGATAAAGGATTACTCTTTACTTCTTGGTTGATAGTGTTCTGGCTGCGTATGACTGGTTGTCATGGTGATGGGAGAGCTTGAACAGGGAGGTGGCTGTGACAGGCATTGCAATGTGAAGGAAGGGGACTTGACCTACAGCTCCTTTGCTAAAAGGACTTTGTTGGAGCCTTTCTCAGACTAGGGCTTGAAATACCAGGTTGCCTTTCCCGATGCTAGAGTGTAAAATGAAGACACTAAAAGAATCCTACCATTTCTGCAAGTCACACTTGTTTCTGTCCTTACTCCATTATTCCATGACCCCAGGTAGATTTAGATACTGAGGCAAAGATTTGGTAGCAAGAAAAATGTTAGTGTTTATATGAAAAGTTTAGGAACTAAAGCCAAATGTAAAAAAAAAAAATTGTTGCAATTGGTACCAGTCATTTGGCACTGGTTCATGGCACTCATGTTCCATGAGGCTGGTGTTTTGGGTTTTTTTTTGTTTTTTGTTTTTGTTTTTAGTGAAATGTTGAATAAAGACTCATTGATGTTTAGGTATCAAACTTCATTTACTTCCTTTCTATACTTTTTTATTGTTATTGTTTTGTCTGGATGGTTTGACCTCAAGCACTTTTATTGAAGGAGCACCTACCCAAAAGGTCAAATTTTTTTTCCTCAACATTGATTGTAGTTTACAAACTGCCATAAACCTATGGTGGGAAAAAAAAAAAAATGGCATGTTTTCCTTGGCACTTGATTTCCTTAATATTGTTTGAAGAACAAATATTGTGGTTTCTGAGTAGTGAATCAGAGAGACAGGGTCTGATGTCCCTTTTGGTAATGCTTTGAGTGTTCTCCTTTCTCAGAGGGAGGACAGGGCGCTGCTATCCCTTTGTGGATGAAGCCTTTGTGGGGTTTTTTGGTTTCCCAAAGTCCTGATGGAAAACTCAGAAGATTTTACTTTGGTAGATTCCTGATTTGGATGCTTAAATCAGGAACTTTTGTTATCAAGACTAATCATCAGGGAATTCATTGGGAGAGTACCTGCTAGGAATCCTGAAGAAAAATAGTAGAGGAGAAACTGGGGGGGTTGGAACTGTGAGCTTTCAGTGGTTCCAGGACTCAAGCTTTGAGTAAAGAGAAAGCGAAAGCTGGCCCAACTTCTGGTGCAGGTAGGAAGAGGACTAGAGAAATGTGTCAGCAAAAAGCAAGAAACTCACCCTTCAGAAGACACCAGCTGGTAGTTGTTGCCCCTTCCTGGGGCAATGCACCAACTGGGGCAGGGAATGCAGCCAGGGTGTCATTAGGTGTCTCTCTGTCCCACTCTGAGGAGGCAAAGTGAGTTCTTCAACAGAGGTGTCTCCGTCTGCTGGGGCTGAAACCGGGAAAGCTGGTGTTCATGCTACCTGCCATCTACCAGACCCAATAAGGAGAGAGGGGGATTGATTCTTTTTTTGTTTTGTTTTCTTTTTTTAAAGATTTTTTATCTATTATTTCCAGAGAGAGGGGAAGGGAGAGACTCAGAGAGGTAAAGAAACATCAATGTATGGTTGCCTTTCACCTGCCTCCAGCTATGGATCTGGCCAGAGACCTGGCTTGCAACCTGGTTATGTGTCCTGACTGAGAACTGAACCAGTGACCCTGGGGTTCACAGGCTGGCGCCTATCCACTGAGCCACCAGCCAGGGCTGGGATTGATTCTTTATGGGTGCTATTTTCAGATGGTCAGCAATCTGAGAAGACAGTGAGTTTGTACCCTAACAGATCATCTTAAATTCCATTACAGATGGACCCTTGTTATAAAGAGGAGAAAAGTTATAGGTGGGGGGTTGGAATTCAGGGAAGAAGTTAATCAGATAAAAGTTGCAGCACTTTTTTCATCTGTGTCCTGGACAGTGGTCTTTGTATCCTGGGCAGTAGTCATCTCACCCTGGAGTATAATGGCTCAGATACCACCTTGAATTGTTTGCAGTCCTCCTGAGGCACAAATGTGGAACTACTTATGGTCTCCCGGACTCAAGGTGGGTCATTCCTCCAGTTTCTAAAACAATATCTTTTTACATAGATTGATTACTAACCTTGTTAGCTGTTGCCTGAAACTAAATTTCCCAACATTTGAATTCCCCATCAGGGCTGCTATAACAAAACTCCAGAGACTGGTGTCTTAAATAAACCAGCAGTCCCCAACCTTTATGGCACCAGAGACCAGCTTCATTGAAAACAATTCTTACATGGATCAGGGTGGGGTGGGGGGACAGTTTTGGGATGATTCACATGCATTACATTCCAGCTCGCCTTCTTCTGTGCAGCCCAGTTCCTAACAGGCCTGGACTGGTATAGGACTGTGGTCCGGAGGTTGGGAACCTCCGGCTTAAACAATGAAGTTTATTGTCTCACAATTGTGGAGGTTAGAAGTCCAAGATCAATGTCAACAGGTTTGGTGTCTCCTGAGCCCTCTCTTCTTGGCTGGCAGAAGGCCACCTTCTCACTGTCCTCACGTGGTCTTTCGTGGTCCCTGCACCTCCTTAGTGCTTAGGGGAAGACCCTTCTGATAAGGATTCAGTCTGATTGGATTAGGATCATCCTTTAAATTTTATCGCCTTTTTTAAAGAGCCTGACTCCAAATACAGCCACATTCCAAAGTATTGGGGGGTTAGGAATTGAACATATGAATTTGGGGAAGGGTGACACATAATTCAGTTCCTAATAAGAGGGGAGAGGACACGCCACCCCAGGAGGCTGGAGGAGGGGAAAGACCACTGGAAAGGACCTGCTTACTCATGACCATGTAAGGACAGTCGAAAGAGCTGAGACATTTGGGACAGTTGAGACCTTTATCCCAATTTGTCCTTCAGAGCAGCAGCGGGAGGTGACAGCAGCCCTGGGAGTGCTGTCAGGGAAAATGCGAATGTTCCTGGGAAACTAAGGGTTAGAGACACAGCAGATCAGCCCGAGATCTGTTGAGAACTGAGACGCACTCCCAGACGTTAGAGCACAAAATCTTACTAAAGCGCCAAGTGAGAACGTGTAGAAAGTTCCTAAATACAGAGAAATGATCCCAGAAGTTGCCACAGAGCCCCCAGTCCTCTGTGTGGGCCCAGCGCTGGGGATCCGTTGGAGCCAAAAAGGACCTGACCTCTTGTGGCTTCTGCACAGGAGGAGGCTGGACAGGTCACTCCCAACAGTGGTAAGAGCTCTGAAAGCAAAGGACAGTGGGACAGGATTGAGTGTGACAGAGAGAACAAGCCCATCTGAAAGGAATTCTGAGGAACAGACAGGGACGCTGAGGCCTGAGCGATGACAGTTAGCCAGGCAAGGAATCGCCAGCTCACAGTGGCAGCAGGGAAGTATTTTGTGTGCCAAAGCTAAGAGCAAAGCGCAGCTTAGGAAAACAGGCAACGCAGAGATTCCCTCTGATGGATTAAATGATGCATGCTTCTACAGGATGCTTTTTACACAGGAAAGGGTGTAAAAATTACCTGAAATCTCACTTCCTCGGGGTAACATCTACAAGAACATAGGCTGTTTTACATGGTGAACAGCCAATGAAGGCTTTCTGTGTTTTAGTTTCTTCCCATTTTCCCTCTGCCTTGTCCCTCCCTGTCCCCCAGTCATGAGGCATTTGTACCCCATTCCTTAACTAATAGCAGCCATGTCTGTATATTTTTATACTTTTCCAATGTTATTCTGTTGTACTTTTTCATATTACTATATACAGTGTATATAAAACATACAGGGTATGTGCGATAAATATATAATATAAAATATACAGTATATTATATAGAGAATACAGGGTGTACATCTATACACTATATATAAATGTAGTATAAAAATATAGATACACACACCAGATTCTGGTTTTGTTTAGATCATGGTTTCAAAACTGGCATTATAGGCTGTATCCTTCTTGGCATCCTCAGCCAGTTGTGCTGGACAGCCCTCCAAGTTGACTACCACACATGCAACTCAATGACTTAGGCCATAACTGCCCCTCCCCCCGATTGAATTGGTTGGGGTGGGACCCAAGCCTCCGTGTTTTTCGAAAGCTCCCCTGGTGATTCTATGTGTAGCCAGGGTTGAGAACCACTAGTTCTTTGCACCACAAGAACCGTATTGCCAACCGATATGCAGCATCGTTCACAGCTTCTTTCTAAGATGGCCTGCAGACAGGCATTTATAAGTACTATTCACCAAAACGAAATGCATAAGGCTTCTTTGGGTGAGCCACATGCTCAACACCATCCAACAGGAGGGGAGGAAGCTGGAGCCAGTCCATGGAGACGTCAAGGCCTGGGGACAAGCCTTTGGAAACAGAATGTCTAGCACTGAGGAGCTGAATGGAGCAAAGGCCTGTGCTTGGGGTAGACAGGCCCCAGGGTCCCTTAGAGCAGCCTTTCCAGTTAAGATTCAGGAGGGTGTATCTCTTAGACCTCTTGTCTTTCTAACCTCACTGTCTTTCCCCTAGTTCAGTGCCCAGTCACCTGCAAACTGGCCCCCTCCCTGTGATTCCCTGGGGTCTCCACCTAACATCATGCAGGGGTGCACTGCCCAGAGATGCCTGAGTGACTGTCAGGTGCCGTCCTCACCAAACTACGAACCTTCTGCGGCTGCTTCTTCCCAGACACTTTCTCACCCAGGTGGGGTTGGCTCCACAAGCACTGATGCTAGCGAACAGGGTCCACCCACAGGGCCACCCTTTCTGGGTGCACAGTGGAGGTGAAGTGGCTGATATATCGGCGTGGAGTCCCATGACAGTGGTGAACCCAGCACAACCCCTGCCTGCAAGACTGACAGGCTAGTGGACATGGATAACCCAGAGGCAAAGTAGATTACTTTAAAGAATGGTTTCTATCATATCAGCATATTATTCAAAGTCCTTCAAAGGCTCTATGTTACCTACAAGGGAAAATCATAACATGTTAGCCTTGAATTCAGTGCCCTGTGTCATCTCTCCATAGTGCTGTGGCCTACTGCAGGGAGACCCCTGTTACCCTTGGCCTAGGATGCCCCTTCTATCCTCCTCTCTGGGCACACTCCTTCCCAGTGCATTCTGTGTGCATTCCACGCTCCCTCCCATTGCGGCAATTCCTGTGCAGGCCAGCAGGGGACTCTTCCCATCAGCACGGGGCTAATGGTACCACAGTACATGGGCCTTGGCTCCAACTTGAGGTAAGGGAGGAACCTATGGAATCAACAGGATCTTTGCATCCTGGCGTCCAGCACGAGACTTGTATCAAGCAGGAAAGACAAGGAGTTTGATTGTATGGTCTAAGGATTCTTTTAAAATTTCCCAGTGTACTTTCAGATATTTCTGTCAAAGTCTTGCCCTTGAAATTGTGAAGCTACCTTGAAAAGATGGACATATACCATGAAATGACTTATGAATGTTCTCTTACTGCCTCTGACCTACATATATTTGTGTTTCTTTATTGGCTTATAGCTTTCCTGTAGGATACAACTTGACAAAGAAAACTAACACAGAAATATACCTACTTTATAGTTGTGCTAATAATAATTTCCAACTTTCAAATGTTTATGTTATAACATTGAGTCTGTTTTCTTTTTTCAGTCCTCACCCAAGGACATGCTTATTGATTCTTGAAAGAGGGGTATGAAGGAGAGAAAAAGGGAGAGAAACACGTTCATAAGAGAGCAATACTGATCAGTTACCTCTTATAAGCACCCCGACCAGGGACTAACCCCACAACTGAAGCACGTGCCCCTACGTGGAATCAAACCTGTGACCTTTCAGTTAATGGGTGACACTCTGACCAACTGACCTCACTAGCCAAGGTGTGTCTGTTTTCTTATTATGCAGAATAATGTTGGCAAAACTAGTTAACCAGAGTAACTTGCTGGGGAATTTTCAGAGCCCAGCTGACCTGAGGGAAGGAAAGTACCTAGCCACCCACAGGGGAGGAGGAAACAGCCAACCCCAGCCACTCTGGCCATGTGGCCCCACTCAGGAGAGAGGAAAGGCAAAACCTGAACAGGGCTGTGAAGTTCACTGTTCCTCCCCACTATGTTGCTAATGGCCTATTCACAGCAGGTCTTTTACATGATGTTCAACTATCAAGAAAGAAGTATAAGGCCTATGAAAGGCAATAAACTCAATTTGTATCAGACATGGCAAGAGTGTTGGGATTATTGATAGGGAATTTAAAACAACTATAATTAAAATGCTGAGGGATCCCTGGCTGGTGGCACAGTGGATAAGGTGCTGGCCTGCGAACCCAAAGGTCGCTGGTTCGATTCCCAGTCAAGGCACATAACCAGGTTGCAAACCAGGTCTCCAGCCAGGTTCGTAGTTGGAGGCAGGTGAAAGGCAACCACACATTGATATTTCCCGCCCTCTCTGCCTCTATCCCTTCCCCTCTCTGAAAAATAATAAATAAAATCTTTTAAAATAAAAAATAAAATTAAATAAAATTAAAAGTTAAAAAAAAAAAATGTTGCAGGCCCTGATGGATAGACACATTCAGGAACAGTGGGCAATATAAACAGAGAGGTGGAAGTCCCTAGAGAGAGCCAAAAAGAAATGCTAGAGATGAAAACCAACTGAAACAATTGAGGAGCACCTTTGATGGGCTTATTAGTAGACAGAAGAAAGACTCTGAGCTAGAGACTATCTCAATAGACAGACACCTCCAGGACTGAGAAGCAAAGAGCACAAAGACTGTAAAAGCAGAACAAGGTATCTAAGAATTGTGGGGCAGCTACCAAAGGTGCAACACACAGAATGAGAACACCACAAGGAGAAGAAACAGAAGACGTATTTGCAACAATAATGACAAGAGTTTCCCCAGATGCAGTATTCCCCGCTTATCCACTCTGAGCCGTTTCCATTACCTGTGGTCAACCTCTGACTGTAGGAAATGGGAACTTCCAGAGATAAATAATTTATAAGTTTTAAATTGAGCACTGTTCTGAGTAGCATGATGAAATCTGGCACTGTCCCGCTCTGTCTTGCCAGGGATGTGAATCATCCCTTTGTCTGGGGTGTCCACGCTGTATACAAAGTCACTTCATAGCTGTCTCGGTGAACAGATCAACTGTTGGCACATCGGTGCTTGTGGTCAAGTCATCCTTACTTTACTTAATAATGGCCCCAAAGCACGAGAGGAGTGAGGCTGGCAGTTCAGACGTGCTGAAGAGAAGCTTCCCTTAAATGAAAAGGTGAAAAGTTTCCCAACTTCATAAGGAAAAAAGCACCATATGTTGAGTTGCTAAGACCTATGGTAAGACAAGCTCTTCCATCTGTGAAACTGTGAAGAAATGGGAAAAAAAAAATCCATGCTAGTTTTGTTGTCACGGGGCACAAGTTAAAAAATAAAACAATAGCAAGCATGGTACACATGAATCTAACAATATCAATAATTACTTTGAATGCCTGTGGCCCAAATTCACCAATTAAAAGATAGATTCAGAGTAGATCCAAAAAGCTAGACCCAATTATATGTTGTCTACAAGAAACCCAGTTTAAACATAAAGATTAAAAGTAAATGGATGGATAAAAATATACTATGTTAACACTAATCAAAAGAAAGTGGGGATAACTGTAAATTTCAGCAAGAGCAGACTTCAGAGCAAAGGAAAGTTGAAGATAAAGGAATAAAGTAGAACCCTCACCTGAGCCCAAACTCCTGGTAACCACTAATCTGTCCTTCACCATTAGAGCTTAATATTTTTAAAGAGTTTTTGAGAATGCCAAATAAATGGAATCATGTTGTATGTAACCTTTTGAAAGTGGGTTCTCTCACTCAACATAATAAAAGATTCATCCAAGTTGTATATGGCAATAGTTTGTTCCTTTTTACTGTTGCATAGGTTTCTGCGATATGTATATATCAGTTTGTTTATCCATGCACATAGGGAAGAGTGTTGGGGTGGTGGCCAGGTTCCAACTATGATAAATAAAACTGCTGCAGTCATGTGTAGGCTCCTGTGTAAACCAAGTTTTTGTTTCTCTAAGCTATAGACCTAGGAGTGGGATTGCTGGAGGTCAAATATATACTTAACTTTATAAGAACTTACCAAACCATTTTCCAAAGTGGCTGTGAGATTTCTAGTTGTTCCATATGCTTATCAGCACTTAGGGTTTTCTATATTTCTTTTTTTTTTTTTTTAGCCATTAAATAAGCATGCAAGTAATTGTACCTTATATTTTCAATTTGCATTTCCATAATGGCTAGGGATAGTGACTGTCTTCTCACATGTTTATTTGTCATTTTATATCCTCTTTAGTGAAGTGTCTGTATAAGTCATTTACACGTTTTTAATTATTGTTTTCTTATTGTTGAGTTTAAGAGTTTTCAGTATATATATTCTGGATACAAGTCCTTTGTTGGATATGTAGTTTTCAAATATAGTCTCCTTATCTGTATCTTGTCTTTTCATTCTCATGATGGTATCTTTGGAAGAACAAAGTTTAAAATTTTTGAACTTGATGAAGTCCAATTCGTCATTTTTTTAAAATGCACATTTCATTTGGTGTCAGTCCAAGAACTCTTTGCCTAACCCTAATCCACAAGGATTTATCCTGTTTTGTTTTTTTTCCAAAACACTTTATAGTTTTATGTTTTTCAGTTAGATTATGATCCATTTGAAGTTCATCTTTATGTAAGGTGCGAGCTTTGTGTTAAGGTCTTTTTTCTTATGGGTGACCAATTGTCCCAATAAATATTTTCTTTCCTCCACTGAGTTGTGTTTACACTTTGTCAAAGGTCAAGTGAGTGTATTTGTATTTCTGAACTTTCCATTTTGATCTCTGGGTCTGTATCTTCTCTTTGAGTCTCTTTTAACTTAAAAAAGATTTTTTTGTCACATGTCATGAGCAATAAAGGGTGGGGGATGGGGAGCCAGTCACCTGTGTGTCATAGAACTAGCAACAATTAATTCTTCCCATGGTCTATTTCCCGGTGCCTTCTAACTCAGATATCCCAGAAACTGGGGTGAACAGCTCACTAAAGTACCAGTTAGCCTCATGGTCTTAACAAATTCATAAAACAAATGTCTTCTTCCTTAAATGAGTTCCTTACTGTCAGTGGTGTCAGCTGAAAACTATGCCAACCTCACGTGACTCAAAGCAGAGGGCAGGGAATTGCATTTCCACTTACGGAAAAGTTTCAGATGAAAATTGCACTGTTTACCTGGTAGAGAGACATGTACGTGGAATCACCTTTTACTATTTAATTTGAAACTAAAGTGTCCTCCAAGCCATAGCAGGAGTTTTATTACATCGGCCATGGATCTCTGTTGAAAATTGGTATCTGGGCTGCTTTTCAGGTTGAGCTATTTGAATGAGAAACATCCAGTGTGACATTCCAGTGCATGGAGTATAGCTGGACAGACACACAGATAGTGGAAGCAGACCTAGATGGCCCCCTTCCCTTTCCCCAGCACTAACTGGGGTCATGTAACATACTATTTTGTAAGTAAAGCAGGTCGTCTTTGCTGCATTGAAGGCTGGAGTTCACAGCAGTAATTGCTTCTCCTTTCTTTTAATCAAAGGCTATGCAAGTGGTAGAGTCGGTGTTAAGTTAAACATGTTTCCTCCCTTCAGGCTGATATTGAAGGACACCTTCTCCTGGATCTATTGGGGTAATAATTGCTGCAGAGAAATAATGTATCTTTTTTTTTAATTAAAAATATTATTTATTATTTTTTAGAGAGAGGAAGAGAGAGAGGCAGAGAGGAGAGAGATATCAGTGTAAGGTTGCCTTTCACCTGCCTCCAGCTACGGACCTGGCTGGAGACCTGGCTTGCAACCTGGTTATGTACCCTGGCTGGGAATTGAACCAGCAACCTTTGGGTTCACAGGCTGGCACCTTATCCACTGAGGCACCTGCCAGGACTATAATGTACCTTTTAAAAAAGACTTTATTCATTATTTTTAGAGAAAAGGGCAGGGAGGGAGGAAGAAAGGGAGAGAAACATCAATGTGTGGTTGCCTTTCATCTGCCTCCAGCTGGGGACCTGGCTGGAGACCTGGCTTGCAACCTGGTTATGTGCCCTGACTGGGACTCGAACCAGCAACCTTTGGGTTTGCAGGCCAGCGACTTTCCACTGAGCTACCAACCAGGGTTAAAATAATGTATTTTTTATTGAAATAGCCAGATGAAGCCATGATTTCTACAAAAACACATGGGTGTTCAGATACCACGCTCCACACGGCAGGTTCTGATCCCTGGGCAGTTTTTCAGCAGCCCTGACAGTGTAGGCTGTGAACTGTGGCTTCCTCCAGGTTCAAGCACATCTTACCCTGTTGCTCTGACCTTTCTGAGTTGAAGTCTGCTTTTCCAGCATTTGTTCATTGTGCTCCTAAGTAAAGCATTTACTTGGTATTTACCTTTTACTTTCCTCACTTTATCTTATGCCTGGAGGTGAGGTGGGATGGGATTGTGGAAGGAGAATTGGAGCTACCCTAATGTACTCATTTGTTCCTTCACACATTCCTTCATTCATTCTACAGAGATTTAGCAAGCACCTACTCTGTTAAGTACCGTGATCAATAAGGCAAACCTTTGCTTTCAAGGAGCATGTGCTTGATGGATCCTTAATGCACCCCAGGGAGTCCCCTACTCAGCCTTGAGAATCAGAGAAGGTCCCTGAAGCAGGTGGCAGCTGAGCTGAATCTTGGAGGACACAGGAGTAGAATGGTCCCTGCGGTGGTCAGAAGGAGGGGGGCGGTGTCCAAACACAGAGCATCACCTGATGTCAAGACTTTTGAGAAAATTGCAATAATTTTAGTATGACAGGAGCATAGAGTACAGGGGTGGGTTTTGTATCATCCAGGATTGCTTTAAAACGTTCACACAGGCACAAAACCTAGACTATCCTAGACAGGGATTATATTCTCCAACCCACTATCACCCCACCCCTTCCCATTGTTCTACTCCATCTTGTTTAGCTTATTGAGCTTTTTGATGGAATGGTGAAGACCAGCCCAATGAAAGATCTTACCCATGAGATAAGACCAGAAGAATGAGTCATATATGTAAAAAGAAGAGCCTTTTTTTTTTTCTCCAAGAAGACAATGGAACATAAAGACATATGTTTATTGATGTCCTCTCATCTATCAGATACTATGCTCAGTTCTTTTATATCAGACCTTCTTATAAAAGATGATACTAATTTAAAAGATCATCAGTTCATGTATGAAATTTAATTGATCATTTATAAAGTGATTTAGGCACTGCAAAATATTTTGTTTGCAAGAATGTCACTTTAGTGTTTCATGTGCTCAAATGTTAACCACTATTAAAATGAGGGTCAGTGATGTGTTAGCTTCACAGCTATGCTGGTGACACGGAACACAGAGTCCCTGCTTTGTTCCCTGCAGGGGCTTCGTCACAGAATGAGTGATGATCTCTGTCTGGGCCTCTGAGCTGTCAGAGGTGAGTCACCCTGGGATGAAAGGAAAGCTTTGAAAGAATAGCGTGAACTTGAACAAATTTGTATATTTAAGATTGCTTTGGATCATGCCAACCCTTCACCTTCTTAAAATGAGTATCTGGGCCACAAGGTAAATCAGTAACCAACACCCCTGCTGGTGGGCCAGGGTGCTTGTCTTACCAATATTTCTCATATTGACGGTTTAGAATTGTAAATAACTCGTTCAATGGCCTTTAAAAAAAAAAACATCCTGGTCCTCACAACAGACACTGTCAAAGCTGGTTATCTGTGCAGACTTGCATTTGGTGCGCGTGAGCAGCCTTGAGAAACTAGGAGGCCTGTTCCCTGAGGAAGGTGAAGAATCGGAGGCACAGTTGAGCCCTCCCAGCGGCCTAGCAGAGTGCCTGAGGCAGGCGTTGCTCAGTAAATATTTGCTGACCCAATATCCAATTAACCCGAGATCTGTATCTACAAAGAAAACGGGTCTTTTCCAATCTGTCTGAGACTACCTGCCTGTGACTGCCCCATATTTGGAACCCGGGAGTAAGGAATGTTGTGTTTACACAACACCCCTATTTTCCCGGTCTGGCATCAAGGTAAAAACAGACTAGTAAGTCACCCCCTGAGCGCGTGCTCCTTTCTTCTTCTCCCAGGCACCCACCCCTGCTGGTCCTGCATGTTGTTTTTGCCCTCGCACCTGACAAGCTTCACTGGCCCCCGCACAAGGAAATATTCCATTTTATCATTTGGATCAGCTGTGATGCTGGAGCAATGGCAGCAGGAGAGCCACAGGCAAAAGTGACGCAAGTTAGCACTCTGATGACGAGTGTGTGGGGTAACCTCAGAAGGGGAGGGGAGGCCTCATCAGAGGAGAGGGACTCCCAGTTAATGATTACAGTGAAGCAGAAGTAAGGACAAAAACAAGAGCACGGGGAAGAAACCAGAGGACTTGCGCTGAGTTGCAAAGGAGGTGGATCCAGAATCCTGAATGCAAGCAGCTCAGAGGGAGAGAGACTCT
Organism: Noctilio leporinus; assembly: GCA_004026585.1. Classification (NCBI taxonomy): domain Eukaryota; kingdom Metazoa; phylum Chordata; class Mammalia; order Chiroptera; family Noctilionidae; genus Noctilio; species Noctilio leporinus. The sequence continues at coordinate 423,467 of PVIW01000513.1, forward strand.
TGATCCATCTGTGAAAAGCTGATTATTGGGAACACCTGGCCAGGGGTAAGAGCAGCCAAGGGAAGAAGACTGAAAAATATTCAGGAGCATTTGGTAGCAAAAAAAAAAAAAGGAGAGAGAGAGAGACTTAGAATGATAAAAGGAAGAAAATGGAAAAATTGAGGCAGTGTTATTCTTTGTATTTGTTTTTAGAGAGAGGGGAAGGAAGGGAAAGAGAGAGAGAAACATCAGTTAGTTGCCTTTCACATGCTTCCAACTGGGCACCTGGGTGGCAACCCAGAGATGTGCCCTGACCTGGAATAGAACCGAAGACCTTCCAGCTGGCTGGATGGCACCAAGCCCACTGAGCCACACCGGTCAGGGCTTAAGGTGGAATTGAGAAGGGTGGCTTTCCCTTGCTCTTATTAGACTACGGACTCACAGAAGGGGCCTGTGGAAAGAGGCTGGGCTGAACCCTGGGATTAAGGAGGTGCGGGGTCAGGGCACAGCAGCCAGGGAGCTGGGCTGTGTTTTCATGCCACCAGCAGAGGAGGGGAGATAGACAAATTCGGGGCTAAGGAAGGGGGAGTGTCCCAGGCCCCCAGCAGCACCTTGCTGAGCCTCTGAGCTGAGCTAGCACCCCGCGTGGAGGTGGGTTAAGAACACTGCTCAGAAGTGAACTGGGCTCCTTAGAGCGCTGTCATTTCCTGAACTCATCTGATCGCGGCCTCTGCTGTTTACGGGAGTCAGGGAGATCAGACCAGACCGGTGGGATTCTTTTTCTGTAGCGAAACCAGCTCCAGCCAGCCAGACTGGGAATCGACTGTCTGCACTACTTCCCAGCATGGTTTTGCTGGCGAAACCAGATGCGATGGTTTCCTCCACTCCCAGGGGTTCTGTTTACAGTGACTGAATTTTTACAATCAGCTTTCAAGTGGGAAGAGGTTTAAAGGTCAGCAGGTGAGCGAGGATCCCGGTCCTGCTGGTGGTGGGTGTGCCCGCGAGTGCGTGCCCGCTTAGGCGTGCGCCTTTCTGCTCGCTGATTGATTGTCCCGCCCTGATCTGGCTGACAAGCCCTGACCGCTTGTTTGGGGGCGTAATGATGGTGCCAGGCTGGTGGTTTGGCCGTTTCCTGTTTTGTTTATTGTAAAGAAGCTACACTCATCCGCAGGGTTTTCTGGGTGCCTGGGCAAGGGATATTTACAGTCAACGGCAGAAGGATGAGGAGGTATAAGATACTGAGCTCAGGGGTCCGCCTAGTTTTAGGACTAGAGTATGAAAAGGTGGGGATTTCGGTCCTGAAGTATTTGAGTGGGAAGTACAACTTGGAAAATTGCACTTTGGCCAGAGCATCAGAGCTAAATAGAATAAAGTTAGGTTGGACTCAAATTCCATTTCCTCAACTCTCCTTTTAAAATTTTTAAAAAATTCTCCCGAAGATGACAGATGGATGCTCATAATTTGGGAAGTAAGAGCTTCCGTGGAGAATTGAGAAGGTGAGTGTCTGGTCCATGTGCAACATCCCCAGAGGAATTTAGCAGAGAGAGACTGACATTATTGGGAGAGTGACCCGCAAGGGCTGTCCTTCACTGAGAAGCAAACCAGACGTTGCTGTCCTGCTCAGGACTGAACAAGACACAATGAAATCGCTGACTGCAGAGAGCTTCTTAGAAGAGTACCTACTGGATAAGGTAAGGACCATCACGGTTTCCAGTGCACTTCTCACCCCACCTCACTTCACCTCACCCCTCCTCACCCCTCCTCAGCTCACCTCACCCCTCCTCACCCCACCTCACTTCACCTCACCCCTCCTGAGCTCACCTCACCCCTCCTCACCTCACCACACCCCTCCTCACTGCTCCTCACCCTTCCTCATCCCTCCTCACCCCTCCCACTCCACCAACCTTGATTTACAGTTTCTTACAGTGATAATTTGATTTCTTAGGCAAAACCACAAAGAGAAAAACAAGGCAAACTGGCGATGATAACAATTATAGCAAAGTGATCCCCCATTCGTTTTCCTTTTGGGGGTTGTTAGATGGAAGGAGTGTTAGCCAGCATTTTCCCATTATCCTGTGTTTTCTGAAAAAAGGTTCAAGCTTTTTTAGCCTGGCCTTCAAGTAATGCTTTTATCTTGCTACTCTCTGCTTTCCTGGATCTCCCATAGGACTTTCAAACCATGCTCTGCACATTGACTCCAGCCTGTGTGTGCGTCTATTAGAGTATTTCAATTTTTTTTTCAAATTTGTTACAAATAGGGAGTGGGCAAAAGTAGGTGTACAGTTGTGAGAATATGCAAGTTGATTCTTTAATTAGTATTTCTTAATTATTGTATTATTTTCCATATGAACAATTGTAAACCTACTTTTGCCCATCCTGTATTTTATTTTATTTTATTTATTTTAAAGATTTTATTTTTTTTAGAGAGAGAGGGGGAGGGAGAGAGGCAGAGAGGGAGAGAGACATCCATGTATGGTTGCCTTTCACCTGCCTCCATCTAAGGACCTGGCTGGAGACCTGGTTTGCAACCTGGTTATGTGCCCTGGCTGGGGAATCAAACCAGTGACCTCTGGGTGCACAGGCCAGTGCCTTATCCACTGTGCCACCAGCCAGGGCCCATCCTGTATTTTAAAATAGAGATGTTTGAATAGAAAGCCAGATTTTCTTTTTCTCTGGGGGTAAATCCTACCTGGCAACTGGGGGCTGGAGCTATGTGCCTGTTCAACAGAACTTGGGGCTCACTGGCTCCTATTGAACTTGGGGTTCAACAGACCCTGCAGCATTCCTGAGTCTGAAATCCACCCCTGTCATCCTTCCCCGCCCCCACTCCCCAGAGGCGGTTGTGCCCACCGCTCCTGTCCCTTGAGAACTGTGTTCTGAGAAAGTCTTAGGCCTGAGCTTCCCCTCTCCCCTCAACCAGGGGGATAGCCTCTCTTCTCCCCCACTTTCCTGCCTCATAGCCACCCTTCAAATTCAGCTCAGAGCCCACTTGTTCAACAAAAATTTCCCTGATACCCATTACAAACCATTTTTTGCCTTCCTGTGAACACTCCTCGTAATTATTGCTGATACTATTTATTTGACAATCAGCTGTAAATATATTGTTGTTTCTGGAGGGAAGAAGAGAGTCTCAAATATCTTTATTCCCCTGGACATTCTCGCAGGGTCTTTGTAGGGCTTATTGACGGTGACGCAAGAGCACCGTAGGAGGTGCTGGCGGGTGGAGGCACACACAGTATCTCACCGAATCTGATCAGCAACCCTGTGACACATGCGGGGGAGGGACCAGAGGCTCGTGCCGATTAAATAACTTGTCCAAAGTCACACCGCTAGGTAGAGAGGATGCTGAGGTTTCGGCCTACTCGTTTATTTATTTATTAACCCCAGAGCTGTATCTCTGCTAACCCCCTATGTAAGTTATCTCTGTAAGTACACACCAAGTACCTGCTTTGGGAAAACCTGGTGCCCAAAACACAGGTCCAGGTGTGGCCTGCCTGCTAAGCGAGAGAAATCCTGTGCTGGGGGCATCTCCAAGGGTGACCCTCCCCTCCCCTCCCCCTTGCAGGTTTTGCCCATCACTCCAGGGGCAGAAGGATTAACTGTGCAGACAGGCAAATGCTTAATGTGACCCATGGCTGACCGCAGGGCTGCAGTAGGATTTCCATGGGCTGCTGGGGGAGGCGTGGTAGCTCCGAGGAGAAGGGGTGGGGAGGGGGGACGAAGACGCCTCGGCGCATGCGGAGAACTTGAGCACGCGGAGGCCGGTGGGTGAAGGGAACCCGTTCAAGCTGCGGACGTGGGGTTCTCGCCCAGCCACCTCATCCTGGGGAGACAGAGCAGGGCAGTGGCTCTGACTTCGGCTTCAGCATGACATGGCTTGCGCGTGGGTCCCTGTTCTGTGACTTGCTGACCCTGGGTCGCTGGGAAAATTACTTTCACTTTCTGAACTTCAGTCTCCTCATAGGTAAAGTGGGGGCAATCATAGCATCCACCTTAAGGGAAGCTCATAACCCTTATCAAGTATCCTGCGCACCGTAAGGGCTCACCAGTCTTAGCTCCTTAGCGCTGCTGCAAATATCCTCTGGTGCCCAAACGTTTGGCTTATGGAAGAATCATTTTGAAAAGATAGGGGTATGATGGCGGAAAACCTGTCTCATCCCTAGTGTAGTACTGAATTGAAGTCTCCATCCCTTTCAATTATTAACCTCTGGAAGACAGAGGTGGGGTCAGTCCTTTTTTAAAACTGATGATTGGATCTCATGCAATTCTAAAATTAAAAGTCTGACTTCCTGTTGTCGGAAAGGAAGTTCTAGGCCGATTTCCCCAGTGGCATGCATCCCGGATGACACTTGCACAGGCCACATGCTCAGGGGTGTGACCAGGCCTGTGTGAAATTTCATTCCGGGCACACTGTGTAGTGCCATCCCTCTAACTCGCTCTCAAGGAAGCATGTTGGAATGCGAGTGAGTCAGAATGTCGTTAGGGGGAGCAACCTTGACATCTCCATAATTTATATCTGGAACAGTAATACCTGCCCACAAGCTTGAGCCAGTCACAGTGGTAAATGATGTGTGGGGCAACAACGAGCCTGAGAGTGGGATTCGGGGGGAGGGCAAGTAGCCCAGAATGGGGATGTGGACATGCGTGTGGGCAGGCAGACATGCTCTGGAGAAAGGGAGGCCACCAAACATAGATGGCACCCTTAATGAATGGGTGCCTCTCATGGCTATTTTTGCATAAACTCTGCTTAATTAGAGTAACTGAATCTGCCTGCCAACAAGTATAGCGTGACTTGTCCGTGGTCAGTGCACTAGGAGGGTTGGATTAGCCTTAGTCCTCAGAATACTCAAATACAACAGTATTTGGGAATGTATTCCCCAACTGCTCTGACTGCAATGTTCTCGCTAGTCTTGTGTTACTCTCCCCTGCTATTGGTCAGAGTTCTGATCCCTGAACTTATCCAAGGTCCCCTAATTTACTAGGCCAGCTCTGTCCCTTCTCTGCCCAGGCTAGAACACGGGATCCACCACTGAAACCCTCCCCTGCTCTTCTACCCATCTCCAGGTCTTGCCCAGCAATCGCGAACCTTAGCACCTCAGCTGTTACCTCTGGTGTGGGAGAACATCTTAAGGGCTGAGCCCCCTGGTATCTATCTTCCGCCCCTGTGGGCCCACCCACATCTGTCCTGGGCACTGCCTGGCAATCTGACACATATGCCCAGAGAGCCCCTCAGTCCTTAGAGAAGCTGTTTCCAAGGTGTGTCACCCTGAAACCCCCTTCCTTCCATCTCTTCCCCTCGCGCTCAGCACATCACCTAGTCTCCTGCTCTAAAAAGAAAATAGGCATCAGGCAGGAAATCTCTCCGACTCCCACCATTCCCTACCCCTTTGTCTGTCTTTGCACCCACCTCTCTCCCCCCAACACCCCAAGGTGGATTCTTCACCAGCATTTGCACAACTGTTCCTGCTGGGAAATCCTTCCTCAGCAGCTTTGCCCGCTGCCTCCTCTTCCTTCTCCACCATGGGCTCTTTCCTGTCAGCATTTGACGTGTCCCAACCTGTGTTCGGTTTGGAGAAAAGTGTTGTTTTCCCTTCCCTAGCCAGCTTCCTGGAGTAGCTGCTTACCTCGGTCTTAACTGGCTTGTCCCCCGTTCCCTCCCAAGTCCCTGAAATCTGGCGAGTGCCCAGCACAGCCCAGGACACTTCCATCCAGTCCCAGTTAAACATTGCCCTTATCTTACTCAGCCATTTACTATTGACTGTGTTCTTGAAATTCTTTTTTTGTTTACTTCCAAGACACCTCACTGTTTGTTCTCCCACCTCACCATCCTCCTGCAAGATGATCTCTGCTCCAAGGATGGAGGAACAATGACTGTTCTCCCCTGTGCTCCTCATGCTGGATATCTGCCATATTATCCTTCTAGAACAACCTTCTGGCCCTTCTCTTTCTAGCTAACTCCTACTAATCTTTCAAGATCAACTCCAATAACTCCAACATACAATGCCTCCTGGAAGGGCCGACCAGTCTCCAAGTCAGGGAAGTTTCCCTTGTCATGTGCCCAGAGCACCCTGTGCAGACATACCTAGCACTAGATGGCTGCTATTTTAGTTTGCATTGTATCTTTTTTTTTTTTAATCTGTAAACCTCTGAACAACATGTATGCACAGAGCCTGGCATGAAGTGGTATTCAACAAAAATTGGCCCAATGGAGTGGAATCCCAATACACAGCCCCACACTAGAGAGGACCCTTCACCACAGGCTTCTGAAGGCATTTTCCTTGATTTTTGGCAAATGTCCTTTCCTCTTGTTGGTTGGTGGAAGGTACAGGGCCTCAGGTGCCTGGATGGATTTGATGGCTAAGTTTAGAAAAACAGAAATGTTGTTGACTTGGGCTTTTTTTTTGTGCCCAGTGTATGGGTGTCTAAGAACTACTCTAGAATGTAAATAGAGAACCAGCCATTATATAAAACTCAGAAGAAACACAAGCATTCATGGACAGGCATTACATTTCGATTATTTAGATGCAGCCAGTGCCTGGCTGGGCTCAGCAGCCTTTCAGGGAGATGCCCTGCTGGTCCTGGCCTGCGGGTGCCTCGTGAGCCATGGGTCAAAGGCCTCCTCCAATTCAGAAACAACCGACAGACTCTCCCCATCCAGAAATTTGGACTTTTCTGTCTCTCCTGGAGTTTACTAAAAGTTCCCCAAACCTTAGGTATCCCTTTAGGTATCAGTTTTCGCTGGAGACCCTCAGCGAAATATACACACACACAACGTGCGTGTCGGCATATACGCATCAGTTACAGTTGTGAGGTTTACAGTTGTATGTGAAACACAGAGTTCATTCTTGTACTGTTAGTTATTAATTATGTATAATTTTCCCTTACAAATAACTGTCAACCTACCTTTGCCGCACCCTGTAAGTACAGACGAGGCCTGTCCCAAAAGTATCAAGCCAGTGTCTATATAATTAAAAGTTTGCACAGCCAATACTTTCAGGACAGGCCTTGTAAACATGTATATGTGTATGCATGTGCCTATGTACATATATACCTATATTCTGTATGTTCAACTAGAGGGCATGGATCCGTCTTGTTCAGGGTGGCCTTGTTCACTGCCCCCAGCACCTAGATAGGCCCCCACCACCTGGCAGGTGCTCGATGAACATGGAACGAAAGCTCCTGTTTTAGAAGCGAGCGTGGAGGAGCGCCATCAGACCTAACTTCTCCTCTCCGGAGTTCTTGGAAAGGCAGAAAATTTCAAGCCGAACTCCTTTGGTTTCTACTCCTTTCCTCCCCTACTGGGTCCTGTCCTTCACCTCCTTATGACAGTGCCTGGCGCCAGACCTGAGATGACCCCTGTGCTTCCCCTGCTCTGCAGGTGGACTTGAGGCGCCAGAGGATCTCCCAGATGGTGGCGGAGGTACAGAAAGTCATCTGCCATCTGACCACAAAAATCAGCAACCAAGACATCCGATTCCAAGCCGTCCCTCACTCCCTCACGTACAACGGGAACATTAAGGTGAGCGGGTCTCTCTTGTCTCTGCCCGAGCAGAGAGCCCGGAAACTGGGTTGGGTGACAGGCACTCGCAACACTAAGAACACTAATACTACTTCCTGTTCCCACGGGTACTCTTAGGATTTGCTGTTCACAAACTCATTTGAGCCCCCACATTCCTACTCTCCAGATGGTAAACATTGAGGCTTAGGGAAGTCGAATGACCTAGTCGTAATAGCACTGAAACTAGAACTCATACTGGGGCCCTTGATTCCAAAGCATGTACCACTATGATGATGTTTCAGTGACTTGCCCATTCATTTATCAAGCAGCCACTTAATAGATTGGGAACTTGGGGCATTGTTGAGGAAATAATTGAAAGTAGTGATAGTCTGTGGGTTGAGCGTGGGGGAAGGAAGAAAGTGGAAGAGGTGGCCTTTGGAAACTGCAGGAGCAGCCTGTACCCCTGTCACTGCGGGGGAGCCCCACAGAGCTATAAGCCATCAGAGTCCATGTGTAGCATTCATGCAACACCGCAGTGCGGGCAGAGCCATTCTTGCAGAAATGGCCTCAAACCTGCAAACAGTCCTGTGGGACAGACATTAGGTTTCCTCCCTTTTAGAGATGAGAGAAGTGAGGCTCAGCTTTATCCTGGAGCCCCTGCCCCTGTATCTTGATTTTTATCATAGTACATAACTACCCCTTTTGTTTGTGTCACACTTACATGTATCCATGCCCTGTTGTCGCACCAGACTAAGTTCCTCGTTGGTGAGGATCTTGTTTATTGATTGCTTCATTCCCGGCCCCTAGCATGGTGTGTGGCCTGTGGTAGATGCTCAACTTCTGTTGAATGAATGACGAGAAAAAGAAATGAATATATGAATAAAAGATCATTGCTGGTCCAGTACATTTCAAGATTGGTGGGCATAGCAACCACCCATAAGATTCTGGGACTCATGCATTTTTAAACAGAGTCCGATCTTAGAAAATTCACCTCAGGATGAGAGTTGTAAAATAGATTGGATCCCGATATGTGAGAACATCAGCTGCCCACCTCTACCACCCACCTCTACTGCCACCTAAACTAGACCAAAATAGACTAGTGACTAGGAATAGAAACATAACATTGCTTTCCTAGAACTATATCCCAGGAAATTTCCTTCTGGGAGAAGACTTCTCCCCATAAACATGAGGCGCCCGTCAAACTCTAGGTCTAGCTTGCTCTGTCTTCTTGCAGAGTCATGAAACCAAGAGCTCAGTGAGTTCATTTACCTGCTCAAATCATGACAGTGGGTTAGTGGCGGGACAAAGCTGGACCCTCTTGAGACAGGCAGGTGCAGGTCCCTGTCCACCTGATCACGTCACTGAGGGCTGAGTTGTTAACTGAGCCACCTGGTTCAGTAGGTTGGCTCCAGAGCACTTCTCTTTCCTCACCCTCTTTCCTTTCCTGACCGCAGGTTTTGGCCCCCAGCCAGTTCCTTGTCACAGTCCCAGTGAGAGGCCTGACCGGGTACAGGGAGACCAGGGAGCAGCACTGGCGATACTACACCCTGCGGGGCACCAGGCTGCCCTGCCCCTTGCGGAACCCGGAGGGCCTGCAGCAGTGGCTGGAGGCGCGGCAGTTTCTGAAGAGCCTGTGGCAGTGGCACAAGGCAGATGTGAACATCGAGGGAGACATCGTGCCCGCCAAGGTCCTCCAGGTGTTCCGGACACTGGTGGAAAATGCAATTGAAACCTGTCACCTATCAGGTGAGTGGATCAAGAAAAGCACAAGGGACATTTCAGGCATTTTTGTTTTTCAAAATAAAACCTCTGCTTGGGTGTCCCCTTGAAGCTCCTGCCCCTAAACTGCAACAGTGATCACATGCTCTTTATACCTGTCTATGAATCAGCTCTTTTTTTCTGCCATCACACATGGACACTGGAATTCATACAACACTAACACAGGCCTGTGGATTTCAGTGATCGCTGCCCTGGCATAGGTATGGTGACTGGGGGTTATGCAGCCTTTCCAAGATGGCTTAAAAATGTGGGTACTTTTTTAAAAAGCAAGGTATTCGTGCACCTCAGATCTTTATTATGAGTACATTTCTACTGCAATACCATGCAGCTGACCACAGTGCCCAGCATGTTGAGAGAGCTCATTCGGAAACCACTGGCTTTTACCGAAACACGAAGTCCAAGAGCCATGAAGGACTGATTATGTGTAACAACCCCACAATCTAAAGTTAGAGTGTGGCACATGTGAACACACACACTCACACACACACACACACACACACACACACATGCATTTTGTTCACCCGGGGTAAAACGGTGAATTTCCAATGGGAAAAATGGCTAATTTCCTCAGTTGTGCAAGAGTACTTACAAACCAACAGGAAAAAATACAGATCAATAGAAATAACCACCAAAAACAAAACAAAAACAAAAAACCCACAACTCATAATGAAAAAATATAACTGGCTAGTAAAAATAAGAAAAAATGTCCCATCTAACATGTGTTTTGAGAAATGTACACTTAAACACCCAACAGATCAACAGGCATGAAAACATCAACTCACGCTCAGTCTAGGGGTGGGTATGGTAAAACACGCTTTCCTGAAAGTGTAAATTGGCCCTGGCTGGTGGCAGAGTGGATAAGGCTCTGGCCTGCAAACCCGAAGGTCACTGGTTCAATTCCCCAGCCAGGGCACATAACCAGGTTGCAAGCCAGGTCTGTAACTGGAGGCAGGTGAAAGACACCTGTACATTGATGTTTCTTTCCCTCTCTGCCTCTTTCCCTCCCTCTCTCTGTGGAAATAATAAATAAAACCTTTAAAAAAAAATTTTTTTTAAGTGTAAATTGGTGTCTACTTTTTAAAAAAAAAATTTATTTATTTTTAGAGAGGAAAAGGAAGGGAGAAAGAAAGGGAGAGAAACATCAATGTGTGATTGCCTCTCACGTGCCCCCAACCTGGGACCTAGCCTGCAACCCAGGCATGTGCCCTGACTGAGGATTGAACCGGTGGCCTTTTGTTTCACAGGCCGGTGCTCAGGCCACTGAACCACACCAAGCCAGGGCTAGTGCCTACTTTTTAAAGGGCAATTTGTCCACTTTTAGTTTTACATAATGTGATGACTTGGCAACTTAGTAATTCTAATTCTAGAAATAGATTCCTACAGATACACAGAGGGGAAAAAAAGAGAAATATGTACAAGGATATCCACTGCTGCTGGCTTTGGAATAGCGAATAGCTAGAAGGGACTGAAGAGGAAACAAAGGAAAACTAGCTCAGCACATCCTGCCATGGCAGCCTCATGGAATGCCATGCAGCCTTTAAAAAGAACAAGGTGAGTGTGTGTGTACACACACACACACACACACAGCTATAAAAATGTCCGTGATAGATAATAAAGTAAAATTCAAAGCGCTGACCAATATGTGATTCCATTTGCACAGAAAGAAATGGACTTCATCATTATTTCATTTAATACTCATTGCACTCCTAGAGAGTAAGAATTATTTTTCGACCTGTTCTACAGATGAAAAAATGGGATTTAGAGAAATTAAGTCATGTGCCAAAGGCCACACACCAAGGGAGCAGAGTGAGCTGCAGAAGAAGGGTGCCGGCCAGGCAGGCTGCTCCCAGCACTTGCAGACCTGTTCACATGGCGACACTGGAAGCAGCGACAGTGGGAATAAGATTCCAACTGGCCTGGCTTCAGTGCATAATGCTGAAGTGCCAGCCGTTGCCATGTGCCTGTCTGGGTGGCTCTGACGAGATGCAGACAATCAGCTCTTTATCACATCCCAGCCAAGGGGAGAAGAATGTTCTCCTTCTGAGCAGTCTAACACCAGGAACCAGGGAGCTACTGTTCTCTTCTCTGAGCAAGGAGAAGCAAAAGGATAGATCCCGATCCAGGAGGGCTCATCCTGATCTGTAACGAAAGCAGACAAGCAAAAATAATAATAATAATAAATTCTGTGTATCTTTTGAAAGAAGGGGAGACAAATTAGAAATGGGTTCTAACATATGTGCTGGGAAACTTTACCAAAGTGTTTTTCATTCCCTTTCTTGCCTGGTTGGGAAATGATGGTGTGAGGGTTTTCCTTCGGCTCACTTGGCTACATGAGCCAGTGGCCATGCCACACGTGGATGTCTTTTTTGATTCCGGGGGCTTACGATGATAAATACATCTGAAGCAAGGCAGGCTTAACGGGTGTCGGGGACAAATACCACCTGAGAGCTTGTGACTCAGATATGAGGCCAGTTAAAGTGAATGCCACCAACGGCTAATGAGTAAGAGGACCGAGGTCGTCCTAAACAAGGGTGGGATGAGGGGGACGGAGAACAATGATTGGATTTAATTTTGCAGTACAAAATACTCTACCTTTTGTTTGCATTCAGCACCTCTTTCTTTCAGTGGAGCCTTCTGAAAAGAATCGATTTATTTGAAAGGGAAGGTACCATAACAGCCTTGGGAGGAGGGAGGGGCAAGATAAAAGATCCACCAACCGTGAGGCGTTTCTAGCAATGCTTCTATCACTAGTTATTTGGCTAATTGTTTGGTTTTGATATAAACACCCCCTCCCCTGGATGCGCTGTTGATGCTGTGGAAGTGGCCCCTGCAGTTACAAGGGGCTGGTCAGAGTCACTGTCCCCAAATTCCCTCTTGGAATCCGTTTTCTGAGCCTGTTCGTCATTTCCCACCAGGAAAGGTCAGCGTGCTCACAAATAGCGCTGCAGTTCGGGTTGCCATGGAAACCTCTGAAGGTCAGGTGGAGATAGAGCTGGCCCCCGGCGTGGAGATCCCCAACGCCTGGCCCAAGAAAGCCCGGTGGCCCTTGTGTCTGACGCGCTGGCCCTCCCCGGAGAGAGTGAAGAGCATCAAGGTACCAGGAGCCAGGGCCACCACTCTCAGCGCAGCTGCCGCAGCGCAGTGTCACTGACTGCCCACCAGCTTCGGAAGGAAACCTGAGGTTTCCCGAGACCAGTGGTTCTCAAACTGTGGTCCCCAGAATGGGCTGCAGCCCCTGAAACCCTGTTAGGCATGCAGCTTCCTAGGCCGCACTCTGGACCCACGGAATGAGGCTCAAAGGGCAGGGCCAGCTGTCTGGGCTTTAACAAGCTCGCCCGGTGGGGCTTGTTAAGGGCCACGTGCCAGCGGGCGGGTCCCGAGGCCCCTCCGGTCCGAGTAGGAAGCCCTGCCTGCCAGTGGCTGGTCCCCCAGAGTAATGGGGGCCTTCGGAGACCACATCTACTCCTTCTCAGTTTCCCGCTGTTTTTCTCTTCTCCCAGTCATTCGGGTTCACCCTGCAGCCCAGTTCATGTTATCACTGGCAGCTGAGCTTCCTGCAGGCCGAGCAGATGCTGCTGGAGCAGCTGGACGAGGACGGGGGCTGCCGCCGGAGGTGCTTTCAGGCTCTGCGGCAGATGAAGGAGGACGTCTGGTGTCCAGGGAAGCGGCCTGTGATCACGTCCCACCATCTGCAGGTGAGTGTCTGGCACGCAGGTTGTGGTTGGGGGTCCCCTCTGCGTCTTCTGAGAGGCCTGGCCAGAGCCGCGTAGAAGGTGTGTGAGTGTGGGGTGTGTATGTGACAAGTTCAGCAGGGGACCCCAGAGTCCCTATTTGCCACCCCAGAAAGTACTTATGACTCATTATGAAGAGAGTCCACACATCTCCTGGCAGAGTCAACTTTTCCTGCACCCCCTCTTCCCACTTCCCCTCTTTCCCTTATCTTTGTGTGTTTTTTTTTTTCATCTCTTTCTATCTCTCCCCTTCTTTTATTTCACTCAACACACCAACACAAGTGCCTACTGTGTGCCAGAGCCTCTGCTGAGCTTTAGAAACGAATGACATCATGTGGTCTCTGCCCTGAGAAAGCTTGTCTGGTGAAATCTTTCGAGTTGCTCAAACCTCAGATGAGTGCATGTTTTTACTTGGGTGAGGATTCAGCCCTCATTCTAGTCCAAGTGCAGCCACTCGCACACGCACATTCACACGTGCCTCCCACGTGCTCCCCACGGAGGAGGGAACCAGGCAACGACGTTCGGGTTAGTGCAGGAACGTTGCTGCAAACCTGAACTGGTTCCGGCATCGGGCGTGGACTCCCCCGCCTTGCCAGCACCTGCCTCCCCTTGCCCCAAGCCCAACATTGCACGTTCGCGAACGCATCGCTCACCCAGCAAAGGTTTACCGAGATTACTGCGAGCCAGGCACCTGCCCCCGCACCTGCGCTGCACTGCGCTCTTCACCTGGAGGTGCCTGGCGAACCAACAGACAGAGGTCCTGCTCTCAAGGAGTTCATGGTCCAGCAGGGGAAGCAGACGTGGATCCAACAGTTATGTAGGTTGCGTGTGGAATCACAGTGCAGGGAGCACTCAGGAGAAGAATATTGCTCCAAGAGAGCTTAGAGCAGCAGAACCCAACCCAGACTGAGCAGCCAGGGCCCTCCTCTTGGAGAGATGGCCTTGGCTCCAACTCGCAGCTCCTCCTCCAATTTCTGACCACGCATGGTGAACTGGATGCTCACGTAATACTGCAGGCGCACTAGGGGTGGGAGGTATCACACTCGCAGGGACAGCACAGCCCCAGCCTAGCCAGTATCCGCCGGGACTTCAGCCTTTCTCCCTGGGTGAACACAGGTCCCTGGGGTAGTCACCTGTCTATGTGGTGCCTTCCTTACGTGGTCGTCCTACCTGTGCCTTCTCTCATTTAATGGACAACCACTTTCCAGCCCTGTGTTGCTCTCTCAGCTCTAATGTAATCTGTTTGAAGGCAAACACCATGTCGGTCCTATTCACTACTGAAGCCCTGCAGTCTCTCCCATGCTTTGTACCTAATAGTTGCTTAGCAAATATTTGCTAATCAAATGACTTGACATCTCATTCAACTTTTTAAACCCCCCTCATCAAATCACTAGTCTTTGCTTTTTTATCTTTTCTGATAATCTGCTTGAGAATCTGGTAGCACCTTATTTGCATATACTGGGACCTTTCTGTGGTGTTTCCATAGTCCCCTAAAAACACACACCTCAGTGGACTGGTGCCAGCCTGTGAACCCAAAAGTTGCTGGTTCGATTCCCCAGCCAAGGCACATAACCAGGTTGCAAGCCAGGTCTCCAGCCAGGTCTGTAGCTGAAGGCAGGTGAAAAGCAACCACACATTGATGTTTCTCTCCCTTTCTTCCTCTCTCCCTGCCCTTCTCTCTGAAAATAATGAATAAAACCTTAAAACAAAACAAAACCCACACACACCTGTTCTGGATCAAGGGCAAGTGCTTTCTGAAGATAGTCTAATTTGTGACGTTATCTTCTTTCTTGCTTGTCTTTCTATGCTAGGAAGAATTGGAGTTGAGATGCAAAACCTCATCTTAACCATAGATGTCACTACCTCACAATGACAATGTATAGAAACAGTTGAAGTGACATAAATATTCTAGGCAAGCTTGAAAAGGACCAGCATGGCCCCCCAGTCCTTGAGGGCTCTCAAAACTGCGTTCCACCCACAGATCACTTTCCAGCTGCTTCTAAATCATCTAGAATTTTAGGGAAGCTCCTTCAAGTTCTCTGCTTCAGTCCCTCCTAACCCATGTACACAGCTCAATGAAATGTGCGTGTCCAGCATGAGCATTTGAAAGGGTGGGACAAGCAGAAACAGAATGGCCTTTTCCTCGAGTCTTCCATGCTCGATCAAAGGGCTGGATCCTCTCGCCTTTAGGCAATGGGATGGCCATGGCTGGTGACAGTGTGGTGTTATCCCTGAAGATGGCTTGAGTGTGCAGGGTCATGGCCAAGGCTTGTGTCTGGGAAAGGTGGAAGAGTTTGGGCTGCCAAACCGCCAGTCCTGGTCACCTCACCTGAACTCTGACACTGTTCTATGGGGTTCTCACCTCCTGCCCCAATAGGCTCTTTCCCCAAAGTGATTTCACTTGAAGAAAAGAGATCATTCATGGGCTTATTTCTTTCTAAAGCCCACTCAAAGGCCCTGGGCCTTAATTATGCCAGGCTTCACTGCTTTAGTTTGCTTAGGATGACAGGTTAACTTCAAGAGAGAGGTTAATACATTTTGGTTTTGTATCTGGGTTCGCTTGACTAGAATGAAATTTTCTCCAATTCATGGAATCCCA
The DNA here is from genome assembly GCA_004026585.1 of Noctilio leporinus. NCBI lineage: Eukaryota > Metazoa > Chordata > Mammalia > Chiroptera > Noctilionidae > Noctilio > Noctilio leporinus. The sequence goes on from PVIW01000513.1 coordinate 439,053, forward strand.
ACCGTTTCATCTAAAAACACATTCGCCGTCTTGGTGCGAGCCTAAAACTGTTCTCTTCCTTTTTAGTAAGGACTGTATTTTAAACACGCTTGACAGCTAAATGATAACATTAATTAATTCCTTATTTTACCTCATCAGTAAATGTTTACTGGGGCTCCTGGGTGCATGGGTGCTGGTGACTGACAAGGAGAAAACTAAAACAGGTCTATCCTCTGCTCAGTGGAAAGCGAATGAATGAAAGAGGAGGCAGGGGAGGCCCCCAGGGCAAGGCTGGGGGTGGGGAGGCTGGGGAGCAGGAATTCAGGGAGCCGCAGCTGCCCTGGTGACTCTTTCCTGCCCCCTTCCCAGGTCATGGGAGCTGGGAGGCATAGACTCTCTCCCCCATTGCCGCAGCGATGTTTGACCCCACCTCTTGCCTCCACAGACAGTGCTCTTTTGGACTTGTGAGAAGTATCCCCACTGGAAGGATTGGCAGGTGTTCAGCAAAGGGCTCCTGCGCCTGGCGCGGAAGCTGCACCGGTGCGTGCGCCAGCGCTTTCTGAGGCACTTCTTCGTGCACAGCAGCAACCTCCTGCAGCACGCCGACGCGGCCGCGCTGGACGCCGTGGCCCAGAAACTGGCCTTCTTCCTCAAGGACCCCCAGATCGGCCCGCCCTGAGCTGCGCCCGCCTGGGGGCTCTGGGCCAGTCCATCTGGCTCCGGGCAGATGCCACATTCCTGCTCAGGACAGAAGCTGCGCACAGCAGAGGAACTGACCTCAGCCCAGGAGCACGCACGTCAGAAGGAAAAGCTGCCACCAAGTGTCTGCATGGCCTCCCCCTTGGCTGAGCAGGCATTTCAGCCCTCACTAGCTACCTCTCTTGGGGACAGCTCTCATCAAGCTTCCCCAAGCCACAGATTGTAAACTGCTGACATTTCTGAGTTTTTGCCCCCTTGCTCCGAGCGCTGATGGCCTGGTGGGAAGGATGGAGACAGAGCCCCTCGAAGGCCAGGCATCAACCTGCACCCCAGCCGTGGTCCTTCAGCCCACCGACCACAGGTTCATCCTTTTCCATCTGTAAAATGGGACTGTTCATGTGCCTCGCTGCTGCAGAGCTGTGCACCCGCGGGGCTCTGCAGGTGCCTTTCAAGGAGAAGGCATTGGATGAGCACAATGCGTATTGGTTGATTCAGTAGCCGGAGTTTGCATCCTGGATCAGTACCTAACCGCTGATTAAATGATGACTTCCGATGTGCTAGCACATGTGTCTTTCCCTCCAGGTCTCCCAAGAGGCAGTGGTTCCAGGCTCAGGGTTCCGTCTCCCTTGCTGGTGTTCCCTACGAAGAGAAAGGGAGGCTTAGCTCACGGGTGCCAGTCAGTCAGAGATGAGAGGGCAGCTCCGCCTGCCCCCTGCCCCCAGCCACTGGCCTCTGCCGGCTTCCCACACCGAGGCTCGGGGATGGGGCTGCCTGGTGTTTATGAAGGAACTCGGTGCTGTGATCTGCCCAGACTGACCTGGGTGTCACTCACCTCCCAACACCTGCCTTTGCTCACTATACCCAGTCCCTCATTCACTGATAACTACATGCTCCTCAGGCCTTGGGAACCAACAAGTGCACGAGGCTACCCTGATGGAGGATGCCTAGTGGTGGAGACAGGAAACAAACAGCAGATCCATAAACACGGTTGTTTTAAGTTATAGCCAGTGCCCTGAATTCTGAAACAGCCACAGAGAGCTCTTCGAAGGATGAAGATGCAAACAGCTTAAGGGGAAGGAAGGGAGCCAAGTTCAGACTTGGAGGGGCCGCATGAATCAGACCATTTGGCCTCAGGACGCTGGTAAGGAATTTATATTCTAAAATCAAAGGTTTGGCATTTGGCCTCTCATGGTATCTGAATTGCATTTTAAATGTTTATTCTAGTGTCTGCATACAGAGGGTCTGGGGCCCACACAAGGGTCAGAGGCCTTGCATTTTGAATTTCATGAAGGACCCCAGGCCGCACATCCTGGGCAGCACATTGGCCAGGAATTCTGTGAGTTCTTGGTGAGATCAGTGGTCTCTTCTGGCATGTATTTCCTGCTTCTCAATTCAAGGGAATCCTTTATTCCTTAGAACACAATGCCCCAGATAGGCAACAGTGAAATTCCTGAAAGCACCGACTACTGATTTTGTAAAACTAAAAGTCACATTTGAAAATGAAAACACCAATTTTACAAAAATTCCCTAACCGAATGGTGGTGTCCCTGGGCTATCACACAGGAAATTGTGGTTTTAAAATGTTGGAAAAACAAAGATCCTCCCAAGTATACAACAAGTTAGGACTGATGAGGAACCCAATGTTACGTAAAATCATCAAAACTTGCATTCAAACCCACACATTCTGAGATCTGGGGAAACATTTATGAGAGAAGATGGCAGATAGAGCAACTAAAAAAATTTAATGATGAAAACAGCTCAAACGAGTTTTGAAATAGCCCTGCAGTTACAAAGTGCCAACAAGTGTAAGTTGACTGTACCATTGATTCAAAGCTTGTGCGTGTGTTGGAGAGGGCTGGCACTGGTACACACCACAGGCTGATTCCTGTAGGTTCTTCCCACGTTTCCCTGCCCATCTGTGGTTTTGGAGACGTTGGGCTTCGGGAGATTCCTGAGTGTTCCTACTGCTGACCAGCAGGGGGCAGTGGGGGACCACACTTGAAAAGAGCAGGCTCCTACCCAGTTCCTTTTCAGCCCAGCAGGTGTCACCCTCCTCAGCCTGTAACGTAACACCTAGCTTCTCAAAGGAAAACAAAAACAAAACGGGAACCAGGGCTAGAGGGTTCCTGCTGGTGATTACATTGTTTACCTTTCCTGCCATTTTGGCTAATATTTTCAGCCTGTCTGCTTTCAGATAAAAAAGAGCCTAAGCAAGTACTGCCCATCCTGGGGATTGTGGAATATTCAGCTCACAGTTCTGAAAAGTCTGATAATATTATTCCTCTCTTATGGGCAGCCTTCTTTCTCTCTCTCTCTTTTTTCTCCAAAAGATCTTTTTGATCCATCTACAATCTTCTAGGTGCAGGACTGCTTTATAGTCTTTAGAGGAGAATGCTGGGCATTCGGTCACAGTAACTGATCTGCTCCAATTTGGTTCTTAGCTCTGAAGCTGTAACTGCCTGTCCTGAGTGTTCAGCTTCCTAATTCTAAACCTCTGTTTCTTGAAGGACCCTGTTATGAACTAGATTGTGTTCTTCTAAATTCCTATGCTGAAGCTCCAACAGGACAGGGGCCCCTCTAAGTAGAGAAAGAGATCATGGGCAGGCATGCAAAGAGAAAAGGCCACCTGTGAGCCCAAGGAGAGAAGCCTCAGAGGAAACCAACCCTGCTGGCACCTTGATCTTGGGCTTCCAGGCTCCAGAGCTGTGAGAAAATAGTTTCCTGATATTTTAGCCACACGGTCTGTGGTACTTTGTTACAGTGACCCTGGAAAACAAACGCAGGCTTCATGAGAGAATCCATACCTACTCACTTTTGTGAAGGGAATCAGTGGAATAAGAGATACTAAAAGCTCTTTGCTTAGTTGAATAAACGTTCAGTATTTTAGACACCTGTCCCTCAGGCCCACCCATCTATCTCTGTTGTTCCTGGTAACTACCCCCATCTCGCATATAAATCCTTTGTGAAGAAATTAGACTCAGCCACAAGGAAAACATGTACAGCATTCCACCTCGAATTTCATAAACTCATCTTTTCCCTTCCTCTTGCTAATGCAGAGGAAGTCTCTCCCCTGATCTCTACATGTGTGTGTCGGACTGATGCCTTTGGGCTTCTCAGGGCGCCTTTCCCCTTATTTTGGGAAGCCTCCACCCCATCCCCCTGCAGCTCCCTGCCTCTCTCCTCGTCCAGGCTCTTGAACTATTATACATGGATCTCACCCTCAGCTTGCACACTTCCGTTTATTGTGAAAACCATCATACAGGAGAGAGTAAACTGTCGAAAGAGAAACCTTAACTGTAAACATGCTCATGAGGTGGAAAAAATAGCACATTGGCAATACTTTAGAATTCTCCTGGCGCCCTCCCTTCCTGACACAGGGAATCATGATCCCAAATTTGATGTACATTGTTTTGATATATATAACTAAATACACATATTTACTACCTACCATATTTCATTAAATCTAAGAGGACCCCAGCAACTGTACAATGCATCATTATTTCATGTCGAAGAAAGAAAAGGTGCTATTAAATGTAATTGCCAGACACCACCAATTAGAAGACATATCTCAGTTTTAGAGATCAAAATGTGAAAAGGTGTATTTTAGTATCAAAGAAATGGGACCTGCATCATCCCAATGTCTTTTTAGTTTTTCCTGGTTTTGAGCTTTAGGCAAACTGAATCATACTGATGAAGTCTTCTTTGATTTGCTTCTTATGTCTACAGTATGCTTTTTATACTCTCCCACATGGATGCATGTGGCAGTGGTACGTTTCTTTTCACTGCTGTGTAATATTCCACTGTAAGATTATGCCAGTTTATATATTTATGTTTCTCAATTGGGTAATTTGGCTGTTTCTAGTTTTAGTGATTTGAATTGTTTTGATATACATTCTTATACATGTTTTCTGATGCACTGAAGTGATTTAAGGAAATAAACACAAGATTGAAATTTTAGGGTAAGAGACTATCTGCATCTTTGCATTTATGAGGTAATGTTAACGATTTCCTAAAGTGATTTGCCATTTTAATGTAGGTGAATTTTTGGTGGCTTTCTCCATTATAATGGGGTACATTTTATGTTGTTAAAAAACATCCTTCTCTTTTCTTTAGGTCATAGGGATTGACTCCTACATTGTCTCCTCAAATTTTATAGTTGTGTCTTTCACCAGAGTTAGGAAGTGCCCTATTTTTCTATCCCGAAAATACTAGAATAATCTCTTTGCTTGAAAGTTTGGTAATACTCATCCATACTAGGCCTTGGGTTTTCTTTGTCAGAAGATTTTAAAATATTAAGTCATTTTCCTTTAGGGATAAAGGATACTCTGGTTTTCTGTTTCTTCTTGAGCAGGTGTTGTTAATTTCTATTTTACTATGAATTTATCCATTTCATCTAAGTTTTCAAGTTTACTGGCATAAAACTGTTTATAATGTTTTACTACCTACTTAATTTCTGGTGCATCTGTGTTGATCTTGATAAATCTTTTACACACTAATCAAAGAATCACTTGTTGATCTTTCTGTGTATTTTCTATTTCATTTCTGTTTGTATCTTTGTTCTCCTCCCTCTACTTTCTTTAGGTTTATTCTGATGTTCTTTGTTATATAACTACCTAAATGCTTAGCTCAGAAATCTTCAGCCATTTTTCTTTCCTAAGTATGTAAACTTCCCATTAATAATATTTTTGTGGAAGCCCACAGGTTTTGGTATACTGTATTTTGATCTTCTTTCTGTTCAATTAATTTTCTGACTTCTACCATTTTCCTACTATGAGGGGCTTAGAATTTTTTAAAGCAAATAGATTGGATTTCCTGTTATGTTTTTGTTGTTGATTTCTAACTCAATTGCATTGTAGTCAGAGAAAGTGTCCTGTAAAGCCTAATCCTTTGCTATTTGTTGAGGCCAATTTTCAGCCTAGCACTTCTTCATTGCATCTGTGCACATAAAGAGGGTATGCACACTTAGATGCAACATTCAGCACATGTCAACTAGATCACACACTCCTCAAATTTGCTGTAGATTACAGATTTCCTTTTGGTTACATTTTCCAACATCTATGGAGAAAGGGTTGTTTTAAAAATCGCCAATAATGACTGTGGATTTATATTTTTCTCTGTATAGTTCTTTGGCTTAATATACTTTGAGACTATATGGTTAGGGACATACAGGTTTAGAATTTTTATGTCCTCCCAGTTAATTGAAGGTCCTCTCATTCTAAGGTGACCTTTTTTTAAACTACTATAAACATTTTGCCTAACCCATTGATTTTTGTCCGGTAGTAATATAGTGATACCACTTACTTTGGTGTTAGTTACCTAGTATATCTTTGTCCATTCCTTCACTTTCAATCAACTTGTATCTTTTTTTTTTTTTTTTAAGATTTTACTTATTATTTTTAGAGAGGAGGGAAGGGAGGGAGGGAGGCAGAGAAGGAGAGAAACATCAATGTCTGGTTGCCTTTCACCTGTCTCCAGCTACGGACTGGCTTGTAACCTGGTTATATGCCCTGACTGGAAACTGAACTAGTGACCTTTGGGTTCACAGGCCGGCATCTTTCCACTGAGCCACCGGCCAGGGCTAATCAACTTGTAGCTTTATGTGGCTGATAATTGTGTCTCTTGTAAATGTGACTGATTTTCTTTAAAAATCCCACCTGAAGTTGAGGTCTTTTGACTCTAGTCCATTGACTAGATGTTATTCATCTATTCTGATGAATAACACATTTGAATTTATTGCTACTCTGTTGCTATTTACTTCCTATTTGACCCATTTTATAAATCTTCCTCTGCCTCTTGCCCTCTCTTCTTGCCTTTAAAAATCTTTTTACTTCCCCTTTTTCATTAATTTCCCTCCTAGTAATTTGGAAGAGTCCTATCCAATCTCTGTCTTTTTCACAGTTACCAAGGCTATTTGCCCATCTGGACTAAGTTGTATAGACCAAAGTCAAAAGTTAACTAATAACCATGATTCTCTTCTTTAAAATGACTATGGAGGGCTTGGCTCCTATAACTTCCCCTCTCATGTTTCCTGCTATTGTGATCCAGAATTTTGGTTCTGGTCTGTTTGCCAACAGCATGCGCACACACTCAGAAAATGGATATTTTTGTAAAATTCTTATTTCCTCATTTAAGTATTTGGCACTACGTACTACCGCTCCCTGAATCACAGACTTTCTATTAGGGGTCAGTTTCCTTCTCCTTCTGGACTAGCTGCTCCAGCACTTGCGATAGTAGGAGTATGCAGGAGTTGCTCCTTGTTTTGATTTGTTGGAAATTGCCCTTACTCACTTTCATTCTTGAAAGATAGTTTCTCTGAGTATTCAATTTTAGGTGCACAACATTTGTTTCTCCACATTGAAGAAGTTTTTCCCACTGTCTTCTGGCTTCCATGTTTTCTGTCTACTAGTTAATCATGGGACTATTTGTTGTTTTTTTGGTAGGGTGTCTGCTTTTCTCTGACAGCTTTTAATTTCTCCTCCTCCTTCTCTCTGTCTCTAACCACCCCCCAACCCCCCCACCCGGGCCACCAATCCATTAGGCTTCCTGCTGCCATTCTGCTGCCATCTCCATCACTCCTTTCCCTGGAGGCTGAGCTATGACGGATGGACAGAGTCCACTGGCGCCTGTGGGAGACCCAGCTCTGCCACTTAGAGCTTTGTAATCTTTCATGAGTCTCATGCTTTTCCTCATCCAAATACACTAGCATGGGAAATGTTGTCACCTTGTCTCGAGCCCTGCAGCCTGGCCTGGCTCTTCATCTCTGCCACTTCCTCGCCTGTAGCTTTCGTTATTACTCAGCCTGGCAAGACCTCAAGTTCTTCGTCTGTGGATTATGTCTTTTACCCTGTTGTATCCGCAGTGATCACTAACCCTGCAGCAGATGAGCAAATGAAGCTTCCAGCAGGGATAGCGTGGGGTTCTTGGTTTCAGCATTTGCGGGAACACATATGCCCCATTACTTGACAGTTCAAGCATCTTGACACAGTACCTGATACCCCAAGGACCCCTTTTGTCTTCATAGATCAGTTTTTCAGATCATGCCAGCCTCTGGCTCATAACCCCCTCGACCCCCCATCATTTCCCATCCCACTCACTATCCTTCCTGGTTGTCAAACATCAGCATGGGCGGGTCCCCTTGTGGGACAAGGGGACTTGTCTCTCTCTCTCCTGTCGAAAAGAAAAGAGTCCTGTCATTTCTTTTCTCTGAATTCAGGATATATTAGTGGGTTTCAAAGATATGGAAATAAGGGAAACTTGGAAAAAATAACCCTAATCACCACAAAGAGGAGGCAGAGGCCAAAAGAGAGGAGAAGAAATAGTTTGCTCCAACTTTTTTGTCCCAGACTGAACTCTTGATTTCCCCTCTCAAATGTAACCCTTGCCTCAGCAAATGAAGTCATTATCCAACCACTCCCTTCAGCTAGAACCCCAGGATTTATCCTCGAGCCCTTTCTTTCTACCGCCCAACACCTTCAATCCACCAGCAAATCCTTTGAGCTTTCCTTTCTAAACACAGTGCGAGGGTGACGGGCACACCTTCAGCTGCCCCCAGCCCAGGCCACCTCTTCCTCTCCTTTCTCCGCTGCTGTAGGCACTTCCTTGCCCCTTTCCTTCTATACCCATTCTCACCCCATCCCACCAAAGTGTCCCCCACGCAAGAGCCAGAGTGGCCTTTTTTGTTTTCAATCCTCAGCCAAGGATTTGTTGATTGATGTTTACAGAGTGCGAGAGAGAGACATTGACGTGAGAGAGAAACATCCATCAGTTGCCTCCCATATGTGCCCCACCTGGGGACTGAGCCCGCAACCTAGATACGTGCCCTGACTGGGGATCGAACCTGCAACCTTTCGGCATACGCGATGTCACTCCAACCAACTGAGCCACTGGCCAGGGCCGGAATGTTCTCTTCAACATGCACATCAAACTGTGGTTCCTCCCTGCTCAAATCCTTCAAATAGTTTCTCATCCCTCCTAAAAAACGTGAATCTCTACGAGCCCACAAGCCCACCTTGTTTCCCTCCTGCCAGTCTCTCTGCCCTTGCCCACTACTACTGTTCTTTGCTTCATTCCAGCAAAACCCCCAGGCTCCTTCCTGTCTGCCCACAGGTGGTCAACGCTCACCCCTCCCTGGCAGCGTAACGGTCATGCATCATCTGCCCCTTCCCCATGGTGGCCGCCCACCCCTCTGTTGGAGTGGGAGCTCCCCACCGGCAGAGTTGTCTTGTTCTATCTGCTGCACCTGGAACAATGGTGCATAGCAAGTGCTCAGTGAACCTTGGCTGAATAGATAATTGGATAAAGGGGTGAATGATTTTGCTCTATGGAGGCATCTGCATGGTGGCAGGGCGTGGACTTGAACCCAGGTCTTTGGACTCTCAGGCCAGGCTCCTTCCTCTACAGAGTAATATTTTGAAGGTTGAAGAATCCCATCTTCAGCTGTAGAGAAAGAAGAATCACCTCTGGCGCCGACAGCCTTTCTTCCAGGAAGGGCCTGGCTCTCCTTGCGGCAGGATGCACACTCATGCTGCAGAGGGGTCAGCGGCATGTCCCAGCCTCCCAGCCACCATGGCAGGGACATTGCTGCAGACTGGCTACAGCCGGGGCTGTTGGCCACAGCCACCTCAGTCAGACCCAGCACAGGCGTTTGTGTACTATTTGAGCACTGCACACACACACACACACACACACACACACACCCCGCCACACTTTGTATTTAAACAAAGCACATCAGAAAGGAGCTCAGGCTTTGCCCCTCCCTTCCTGCCAAGCAGTGGTGAGAATTGGCGGTGGTCTTGGCAGAAGGTCTCTGGTGCCTTTTCTTGGTCTCTGAGTCGAGACCATTTGTTTCCTCTCATTCAACCAGCTTTATTTTGGGCTGTGTGACTTGCTTTTGTGCGCTTATGTACTCGGTTCCCAGGCTTTGTAACCTATGCATCTCCTGTCAGGGCCTAGCTCTTGAACACAGAATACAAGTGACCAAGAAGTGTCCCTGTGAGAGAGCATGTCATTGTGAAGGAACAAAATGCCTTAACCACCTAACACAGACTCTTGATGGCCATGTAAAAAGTCACCTCCCTCTTAGGGCACGGGGGTGGGGGTGGGGGGGTGTTAGGATATTTGGCGGGGCACCCAACACGTGGCGCGTGCACAGAGGACTGCCCCCAATGCGTGGCTCCGGACCTGAGACCGGGTGAGCAAGCCTGAGTGCTGCGCTGGTGAACAGCACAGTCTGGGACATGAGCGGTGGTGGCCATGGGGCGAGGGGACCAAGGGAGCTGAGCTCTGGGTCCCTGAGATTCTATCCGTCATCACAGCCCCTCAGGCAGCCCGCTGTCCTCTCATTAGCTCCTTCCTGTCCTCCCCTGCCTCCTTCCAGGCGTCCTTTGTCCACACAGGGAGGCCCAGCAGCATCCAGAAAGATCTCGGAGCTTGAGGCTCTGTTCAGGGGCTACCCTGACTGGCTTGTGCCCCTGATGACCAGGGTCGTGGCCCCTGAAAGAGTGAGGAGGGTGGGTGTTCGGCATCCTCTGCGCACGCCAGTGGGGGCCCGGCCACCTCCTCAGGGGGCTGGGCCGGGGGCGGGGGCAGATGGAAAGGGACAGATCTGCGGGGCGCAGTGGCTCTCAAGCAGCAGGGGGCGCCCATGGCTCCCTTTGAGGGAGCCCATCTGGTCGCAGAGCTCAAACTGCAAGGAAAATTCCGCCATCGAGGAGCAGGCGGGGACACTGCGGCCTCCCCCGCCGGCAGCCCACGCAGTCACGGAGTCCCTGCAGGTGCCCTCCAGGCGGCTTCGGCCCCGCAACGCTGGGTCTCGTGGGGGTGCAGCGCCCCCTGCAGCGCCCCGTCCGCCCTGGGCTGTGATCCTTCAGCTGAGCAGGCGCCATGGCTGACCACGCTCCCTCTGCCCCCTTTTCAGTGTGTGTGTGTGGGGGGGGGGGGGTGGTGGGGGGGCGGAGGTTGCACGAAGGGGGTCAAGGTCACCCCAGCGCAGACATGGGCTCCGACCTGCGCACACATCTGTGTCGCTGCTGGGAGCTCAGCCACCTGTCCAGCAGGATTAGGGGTGACCCGGTAAAGGGAAGAAAGCTGTGATGCCCTGGAGGCCTTCGGTTCCTTAGATCCTGTCAGCAGGGAATGGAGAGGGAAACTGGAAACCCCCAGGTATCCTGTAGGAGGGTCGGGAAGAGGACTGGGGACTGGGGAGCTGCTCCCGGAAAGGAGACGTTCCCACGATGCTTCCTATGGGCCAGACCCGTTTTGGGGGTGCTTTATGCTTCATCTCATTGAACCCCCTGAACCACCCTTTGAGGTTGGTAGGTGTCACAAGCCCGTTTTGCTGATGAGCATGTGGCGGTTCCCCAAGGTCACCTGCTGAACGTGAGCAGGGCCACGTTCTGTGCATTCGTCCTCGTGAATGTCTCGCAGTGAGGTGACCAGAGAGGGAGAGGAGAGACGGAGGGGACCAAGCTGGGGGTTCTGGGAGCCTCAGCACTTTCTGCTGGCCCTGCAGCCAAATGAGCTGGCAGGGCAGGGCCGCTGCTCTTGACCTAGGGCACTCCTCAGGTGAACACGGGTCAAGGTGCTCAGGGAAGAGGGAGGGGACAGATGGAAGCACGTTGGGTGATGGTGGGAGAGGGACCCTGCCTTAGAATTTGCCCTGGGCTAAAATTTTCCAGTTGTACCTTTGACCCCTGTAAAAAAAAAAAAAAAATCCTCAAAACTCACTTTCACAGGAGTTAATCATTCACTTTCCCCACGGGCCAGATGACCTTTGCCATGTTCTTAGGGTTTTATTTGCTTTTCTTAAAAGTCCTGGAGTTTGTAATTGGACCAATGTCCTTTAGGTGAGGAAGAGAGGAATTTGGGGGGCAATCCAAGGCTTGGGTCCCTTCCTGCCTTCTACCTCCCAGGACCCTGGAAGCCTTTTCTCGGTGAGGGGTTCTGAATTCAGCTCTCTAGTTGGAGCCCGAGGGCAGTGCTGTTTGTGGGAGACCCGTCCAAGCAGGCCCTAACCGGCCCCCGGTGCTTTTACAACTGTGCTCTCACCTGGATGGCAGCTAACTTCACCAGCAGGACTCGTTCTCTCTCTCTTCTTTTTGAAGTTGAATTTACTGGGGTGACATTGGTTAACAAAATTGTACAGGTTTCTGGTGTTCAGTTCTATAATCCATCCTCTGTAGACTATATTACGTGTTCACCACCCCAAATTAAGTTTCCTTCCATCCGTCACCAATTATCCCTCTTTCCTCCTTCTATCTCCCTCCACCTCCCTCTTATCCCTCCAATAATCACCATACTGTTCTGTGTGTATGACTTTGTTTCTTGCTTAATCCTTTCAGCTTCTTCATCAAACCTGTCCCCCACCCCTCTGACAGCTCAGTCCAGAGATCATTGTCTTTATTTCATTACCACAGTACCCTAATCAGCTTTGCACATAGATACCAGTCAGAAGCTCTCACTATTAATAACCCACTCACCTAACAGTTAATTACCCTCCTATAAAAGTTAGGGAGGGCTTATTGTGTGACCTTAGTCAAGTCACCCAACCTTTCTAGGCCTCAGCTTTCTTCTGTACAGAGGACAGGGCTCCAAAGTCCCTTCCCAGGCCCGTGCTCTGCAGCCTGTAATTGTGCAGGCTGCTATCAAAGGGTAGCCCAGCTCCGCTGACTATTTTTGGCTCAGTGATTAGAGAGCTCGTCTGCCACACCGAGTCTCCGACTTTCTGACAGCTGGCTGGACAGTTTCACCAGGCATCCCGCTGGGCATTCAAGACGTGCAGTGCTCCACTGAAACTCATCATCCCTCCCTCCCCTCTGCTTAGCTGGTTCCTCTGCCAACCCCTTTTCTCTTCCTGGCCCCTGAGCTGGGAACCTCCATAACATCTTTGATGTCTTTGCCATTCTTCAGCTCCATATTCATTGGGTTCCTGAGACCTGAACATTCTGGTGGTGACAGGCTCTCGGCTTCTACCCAGTTCAGCCCTCGTCACCTCTCACATGGACTCTGGCTACTGCCCCGAACACCCTCAACAGTGTCCCTGCTTTCACTGCCCAGGCTGACTCATGCAAAGTGTCACCACCAGATCCCTCACACCAACCACAGCCCTGGGCAGCCTGTCCCTTCTACAGACCTTTGAATGGATTCCTGGGGTCACCTGAACAATCAGCTGCCATCCAGGGCCTCTGAGACATAGGCCCAGACTAACTCCCCTTCCACCCTTTTCCTACATGAGCTATGCATGTAAGTTCTTTGGCTTCTCCGTTTCCTATACTATTCTTTACAACCATCTGTCTATTTTGTATGTACCAGTTATGCGTCTTAATCCCTGCACATTTCCTCCTCTTTCCCCCTTTCCCCTCCCTGCTGATAACCTTCTCTATGATCTCCACATCTATGATTTTGTTCCTATTCTGGTAGTTGCTTACTTAGTTTGTTTTTGTTTTTTAGATTCTGTAGTTGATAGTTGTATTTGTTGTCATTTTAATGTTCAGTTTTGCTCTTCTTTTTCTTAGGTAAGTCCCTTTAACATTTCATATAATATGACTTGGTGATGATGAACTCCTGTAGCTTTACCTTGTCTGGGAAGCGCTCTTTCTGCCCTTCCATTCTAAGTGATAGCCTTGCTGGGTAGAGTAATCTTGGTCGTAGGTTCTTGCTTTTCATCCCATATGTTTTTGCCATACTCAGTGAATTCCCTGAGTATCTTGATCACCAATGTTTCGAACTCTGCATCTGACAGGTTGGATATCTCTATTTCATTTAGTTCTTTTTCTGGGGTTTTGTTCTGTTCTTTTATTTGAGCCATATTTTTTGTCTACTCAATTTGGCAGCCTCCTTGTGTTTGTTTCTGTATATGAGGTAGAATTTCTTTGACTCCTTGTCTTAGGGCACCTGTTAAATTGTATGGGGCAGATTCTTAGGTATTTGCCAGGGTGGGTAACCCACTTCACTGCTTTGTGGTTCTGTGGAGAGGAGGGAGGGCCAGAGAGAGGACAATGCCACTGCCTGGTTTCTTCTGGATGCTTGCCTGGCACTCGCCCCACTTCCAGTCAGTTCACCCACTTCCCATATGCAACTGGTGCCCTTCTAGTTGTTGCCCTGGTGGTGATTCCCAGAGTGGGTGGGTTTGCATACATTTTAAGTCCATGTGGGCCCTCTAAATAGACTGTCCTAAGAAACCAGCAGTTTCTCCCAATGCCCCAACCCCCACCGATTTTTACAGCCAGAAGTTGTGAGGCTTTTCTTCCTGGTGCTAAAAGCCTGGGTTGTGCAGTGACCTGGGGCTCAGATCGCTAGCGCCCAAGGTACCCCTCCTGACTTTTATCCACCACGCGTGAATGTGGAACCACCCATTCTGCCGCCGCCACCGCCTCTCTGCACCATACCATGTCCTCGCCACCTGACTCCCTGTCTCCACCCCTCCTATCTGTCTGGATGAATTTGGCTTCTTTAAATCCTTGGTTATCAGGTTTCTGTAGAGTTTGATTTTCTGGCAGTTCTAGGTGTCTTTATTTTGAAGTTAGTTGTGATTCTTCTTGTGGTTGCGCGAGGGGGCAAAGCCTGTCTACTTCGCCTCCGTCTTGACCAGAAGTGCTGTCTCCACGTTCTTCATGTTCTGCTTGCAACACTCTCAGCCCCTATCCCTGGTGAAAACTCCCTTTTCAGCAAGGACCCCTGCAAGTGCGTTTTCCTTGAAACATTCCCAGAAAATTAAGGAATAATTTCTCATCTACTTATTCAGCCTGTGAATATTTACAGAGCATCAGCTATGTGCCTGGCACTGGGAATTTGGGGGCGAATAAGACGGATGAACTCCTGCTCACAGAGAGCTTCCAGTCGGAGGGTGACAGAACCTAAACCAGGAAACAGACAAAAAACCGTAGATTCTAGTAAGAACAACACAAGGACTTCTGGATTCACTGGCCTTCATTACAGTCCACTGGTAACACGCCTCTTCATGAGCACACACCACCGGTGAACGCTCCAAGGGAGGAATCTGAATCTCATCCGTTGCTGTAACTTCCACAATGCTCAGCACCATCTCACCGGTGTCACAGTCCCTCCGTGTGGGTTGTGATAGCCAGGGAGCAACCTATTCTTCCTTACTCTTCCCTAAAATGTGTCCTTCTAGGATGGGGCCTCTTTCAACCATTAGGGTTTATTGCTTCAAGCCGAGGAGCCCACAGCTGCTTCCCTAAAAAGCATGCCCAACGCCTCACATTCCCAGAAGAAATAAGTGAGTCATCTCTTGCCCTTTGCCATGATTTGCTGGTGTCAGCACATGACACGTGGCTTGGCCTCACCCAGCAGATGGCAGAGGCGCCCAAACTTCTCCCTGAGCCCCCTGCTCCCTTTCAACAGAGGCTCAGACTCAGTTTTCCATTTTCCGTGCCTTCCAGAGCTCGCTTATCCCCCCACCACACACTCCCGTGGGGCTGCAGTGGTAGGAAGTGACGGTCCCTGCGAGCATCAAGCCTCTGGAAGCCAGTAAGAAGTGACTTTAATAGGGTCAGGCCTGCACTGGTGTCCAGTGGGAAACGCACTTCCCCTTGGCTTATCCAAAGTTTCCCGATGGCTTCCAGGGTTTTGGCAAAAGTTACTGCTGTGTCTTGAGGTGTTGCTCCATTTTAAAATCAACCCCCTCAAAATAGCCCTTGGCCATCAAGATCTACTTCTCAAAGGAAAAGGGGGTACAAATGATTGCTTGGACACAAAGCCCCTCCAAAGGCATGGTAAATATTAATTGAATTGAAGGGTGGGAACAGAGATACAAATTTATTACCATCTTTCATCAGCATAACTCTCACTAGTGTGTTCCTGTCCCATTATCCACTCTTCCTGATCACTTCAATTAATCAGGATGCTGGTGGGCTCTTCCCCAGTTTCTACTCTCCTCCCCTCTTAACACACATGCTTTTATAAAGAGGGTGGGAGTGGGGGGTAGGTGGTAGAGGGTCTCTCAGATAAAAGCTTTAAAATTGTAGGGAATTGGAGCAAATAGAATCGAATATTCTAGCAATCTCCATTCTTTTTAATTTGTTTTAAAAAGTTTATTATTTTTAAAGAGAGGGGAAGAGAGAGAGGGAGAGAGAGATCAATGCATGGTTGCCTTTCACCTGCCTTCAACTATGGACCTGGCTGGGGACCTGGCTGGAGGCCTGGCTTGCAACCTGGTTATGTGCCCTGGCTGGGAATCGAACCAGCAGGCTGGTTGGTGCCTTGTCCACTGTGCCACCAGCCAGGGCTCAATCTCCATTCTTACTCCTCCACACCCACTTCCCTCTGCTTGCTTGGGCTATGGTAGAATATACTACCTTACCTTATGGAAGAAGAGATGATCACAGCATTAAAAAAAAAAAAAATCTAGAAAGCAGACACAAGAGTGGTGGAAGCCTCTGCTGTGGGTGAACTGGACTCTCAGTTTGTGGGGAGTTGCTGCAGTAGCCAGGAGCTGTGTCCTAGCTCCCAGTAAGCGCTCATCATGCTGCAAACCTTCCCCAGGGAGGCCCCAGCAGCCCCCAGCCTTGAGCAGAATTGCACCCGGATTCACTTGCCATCTTGGAGACACCCAATTTCACCACCATCGCCACCTGGAGTACAAAGAACAGAACCAAGAGCAAGTTCACAGGAACCTCTGCTGACAGGGACCTTCCACTGAGGGCCTGGGCCTGTGCTTGGGTCTGCTTGCTAATATGGTGAGGACTTCTCACCTCTCTAAGACACAGTTCCCCTGTCTGGAAAAAGGAGGCCAATAATGCGTACCTCATGCGACTTGTGGAGAAAGCTATGGGGAATGTACTTGAAAGCACTTTGCACTGAAAGTGTAGTACAAATGCTGTACTACATGAAGTGCATCATCACCAAGCTAACACAAAACACACAATATTTAGAATTTTATTTTAGAAGTGACAGTAAAGTTGACATGATTGCTCTGTGTGTGTGTGTGTGTGTGTGTACAGTTCTATGAAATGTACACAGTTCTGTGTACGTTTGTGAAAACACTTACAGAATATGAAAAAGTGTCATTATTCACTCTTTTGAAGGACTTTAGTCTTAATGTGCTATTATTTTAATGTATCACTGGATTTGATTTGCTACTATTTTGCATCTCTGTTTATAAGGAAAGTTTTCTTCTATCTGTGGGGTTTGGGTATCAAGATAATGCTGGCCTCATACAAAAGGCTGGGAAGAGTTTCTCTTGGCTTTTTCCTTTTAAAATCTTTTAATGTTTCGGTGATAGTTGACATACAATACAATATTAGTTTTAGATGCACAACATGGTGATTAAACATTCATTTAACTTACGAAGTGATCACCCTGATAGGTCTAGGGTGTTCCTCTTCTATTTGCTCCCATTTCTCCTTGAAATGTTTGCTAGAATTCACCAGTGAGACCACTGGGCCTGGAGATTTATTTTTTGCAGAGTTTTTAACTATGGAGTCAATGTCTTTAATCATTATAGGACTATTCATATCTTCTCTGTCATCATCACTGAATTGGTAGTTTGTGGTTTTCAAGAAATTGGTCCATTTCATCTAAATTGTCAGATTTGTGTGTGTAGCGTGGTTTGTAGTAATTCCCTTATTAGCTCATTAATTAATGTCTGAAATGCCTGGCATGATGGCCTTTTTTTATTCCTGATAATTGGTATTTTCTGTCTTCTTTCCTTTGTATCAGATGTTTATCTATTTTATTGCTCTTTCCAAGGAACCATCTTTTGGTTTCATTGGTTTTCCCTTCTTCTGTTTTCAGTTTCATTGATCTTTTTCCTTATTTGGTTGTTTCCTTCTGCTTGCTTTAGATTGATTGTGTTCTTCCTCTTCTAAGCCCCTAAGGTATAAGCTTAGATGATTTCCTATCTTTCTGCTTTTCCAATGAACATTTACTCCTATACATTTTGAAATGTTTTCATTTTCATTCAGTTCGTAATATTTTCTCATTTTCCTTGAGACTTTCTCTCAGGCTTATAGAATGTTTTTAAGTGTTTTGTGTAATTTCCAAGTGTTTAGAGACTTTTCCCACACATGCTTTTATAACCATTAAACCTAGGAAAACTGCAAGTATCTAAAGAAGCCATTATTTTAAGAACTAAATATTGTATTGAGCACTTCCTATGTGCAGAATACTAGGTTATGTGCTGCTTTGGACCATGGCTACATGAGATTTAGCTCCAGCCTTCAAGGAACTGATGGTCCAGAAGGGAAATCAAGATGCTCATGCAAATAAGTGGGATAGATGGCGGTCTATGATACGTTCTTCTTTGTGGTGCACAGCAATGTGGTAGCTGGGGTCTCCTTCAGCTGAAGTGGTCTAGGTCGAGAGTGTGAGGTGAACCTTGAGAATGGGTAGGATTTCTATTGTGAAAATCTTAGGGGAGGGCCATTTCTACTTAGAGGGAACTTTGCCTGGCATTGGCAGTGGCTCGTGTCCCCTTCTCCTCCCAGTGCCCAGCTGAACCTGCTGCCACATGGTCCACATGGCTGCTCAACTCGCACTTATCTGGGGTGTGAGATCATCAGGCTCACTAGACTAAGACTCTTTCAAAAGTTGAAGGCAGCTTTGAAAGCTGTTAGAGAAATGGGTATTGTTTGCTATTTTCTGGACCAGCAGAGGCAAAGGTGGGGTGACCAAAACAAAGTTAATATAGAAAGAGGATTCGACTTCCTGAACCTATTTCAACCTCACAGATGTAGTCTGCTTTGTCAGACATTAAGCTGGAAAACTGGAGTCAAGGACTCAGGACAATGAAGCTACTCACTGGCAGACCCTGGAGCATGGTGACCCCTGCTGCAAACAGGAGAGGGATTAGCTTTGGGATTTTCGCCACTCTAGTCTCCGTCAACCAGGGAAGCGCTGGAGTCAGTGAAGCCAAAGGAGCTGAATGCCAAGGTGGGAGAGAAATTATTTGCTTCAGCCCTGAGGGTTTTTGCTCACTGCCTGAAAAAAAGGAGAGATTAACCAACAAGAAAGAATTCTGGGGAGAGTGCAAAGTGGGGACTTTGCAACCCAAAGTCCTTGTAACCAAGTCTTTTTCATTCTTCCTGAGCTTTTCATATGTATTTCACTTCCTTTCTTATTTTGCTTCAAAAACTGGTTGTCAAGCCCTGGCTGTGGCACAGTGGATAAGGCACCAACCTGCAAATCCAAAGGTTGCTGGTTCGATCCCCAGTCAGGCACATAACCAGGTTGCAAGCCAGGTCTCCAGCCAGGTCCATAGCTGGAGGCAGGTGAAAGGCAACCATACATTGATGTCTCTCTCTCTCTTCCTCCCTTTCTACCTCTCTCTCTAAAAATAATAAATAAAATCTTTTTTAAAAAAATGGTTTTCAGGGTCTGTTTTCAACAAAACCAGACTAAAAATAAAGCCCCTGAACTTTTGGGATTTACGTTTTCCCGTCAATTTAGTTTGCACTTGCATATTTCAGTTTTCACTGGAGAGTGATTGTGCCTATCTTGGTAGTTTCACAAGATGAAGATACTTGTTTTCCCTTTTCCAGTAAAGATGAAAATAGCTACACTTGATTTCAAAGAAAATGGTTTCCTTTTTTTTTTTTTTTTTTTTTTTTAATGAAATGGTTAACTTCTTGTTGGATTTCCCTGGACAGTTACTTAAACTCTCCAAGTCTCAGTGTTCTTATCTATAGAAGAGAGATCATACCCACCTCACGGGGATGCTATGATATGCGGAACATAAGCTAACAGTTGAAGCATGTCAAGCATGTCTGGGCGCATGTGAAACCCTTGGCATGGGTATGGGCTGCAGGAATCCACAAACAACAGAATGACTCATCCCGACGTTTTATGAAAGTGTATCCCAGAACTTCCAGATAGTGCTGTGAAATTGGATCTAATCTTGGTGCCATATTATCTGGCCCCATGATGACAGGTCACTGTGACCAGATTTCTCCTACAAATAACAAGTTTGTTTTAAAGAAGAATAATCCCAAGGCTACAAGAAGTTTTAAGTACCAGATTGGTTTATTTTAAGACAAGACATCCTAAGGGATTTTATGTTTTTATGGTGCTTTATAGTTCATGAAGCCCTTTAACATGCCTCGTCTCTTTTGGATTACCAAATCACGCCCAGGAAAAAGGCCGGAAAATGAAGATACTAAGCAAATGAAGAACTCACCCATTGCTGAGAAGGGCTGGAAGGTGCCTCGTACTCTGTCTTCTACATCCAATTCTAACAGGTCTACTGTGGCCTAGAGGACACCAATTAAAGCCATTTGAAAGGCAGATTGAACCCTTTTGGACATATTGGCTCATTTTTCTAAAGTGCCTGCTGGCACTTGAGCAATGGTTTATACCAATACTTGGTGTTTTCATGATGAGAGTATCTGAGATTTCTACCTAGGTTATTTCAGTTGCGATGGAGGCATAGAGTGCAGATGTGCCATGGGGATAAAGGAAGCAGAAAGAGTCAAACGGGCTTTCTGCAGGGCACTCTGGGCACATTAGGCTGCCCACTCACCAAGGCTTTCCGCTACACGGCTTCCTCGTGCATTTTCAACAAAGCCTCCTGCCAACGTGCAGCCGAGAGCCTCCCGAAACTCAGCAGGGGACAGGCGTCCCAGATGGGTCTGGTCTGCTCAGGACAGATGAGGTCCCTTTCAGATGCCTTAGGTGACCATGCAGCCTTGCAAGGCCAGCCCCGCTCTGGGCACACCTCAGAAGACGCACAAAGCTGCAGTGGGTCTTGAGGTGCAGCGCCCCTTCACCAATCCCAGGAGCACCGATGGGCAAGATTCTCAGACGTAACATGTGTGCTGGCACTGTGCCAGGGGTCCCAAGATGCATCTGTGAAGGGGGCCCTGCTTCTAGGCATGTGTTATTTCTCCTATTCTAACCATCTAAGTAATTGGATCTGAGGAGGAACTGGTTCTCTAATGTCTTTTCTTTCCGTGAATTCCCAAGGCAGTTTCATGGTTACAGGAAAGCAGAGAAGCAGCCATGTGCAACCCGGGCTTGCCGGTGAGTCACCATCACACAACCCAGCAGGACTGCCGGGGACATTAGCATCCTGGCCTCTGGGCCCCAAATATGGCTCGCCTTCCCTGCAGCTCCCTGTGACAACCAAAATATCTGCCCAACCCTTTCCCTCATTTTGAAATGCCTGTTGGCCCACACAAGAAAATCACGGAATTGGTATGACTAGTAATTTTTATATAGCAATATCTTGCCCAGTGACAGTGGAGTAGGCAAACTATGAATCATGGGCACACTTTGGTCCATGGCCTGATTTCATGTGATCTGCATGCTAAGGATGCTTTTTGTATTCTTAGAGGGTTGGGAGGAGGAGAGGAAGTGATAGGCTGCATGTGGTCTGCAACATCTAGATTTACCCTTTGGCCCCTTAAAGGTCAAGTTCACAAGAAGCAACAGCCAAGTACCAGCCATCTTGCCAGGTGCTGATGAAGCCACGATGGATAAGACATCACAGTTCTCCTCAAGAAGCCATAGTTATGTGTGGGACAGAAAATACATGCACCATAATAGCAAGTGCAGTGTGCAATGATGGGGTCACACACATGTGTTGCTATGGAGACACAAAACCCAGGCACCCAGCTCAGCCTTGGGGACTTGGGGAGTTCAGGGGAAGCCTTCCAAAATGATGTGGCAAGAATCTGAGAAGAGAAGTAGGTATTAGCCATGAAAAGAGAGAAAAACAGGCAGGAGCTGAAGCCAAAGGAAGGGGTTGAGGGCTGTTCTAAAAGACTTAGTGTCTCACAGTTGAGTGCTTGGAGTTGACCCACGTTCCAGTCCTGGCTGCATCACTTCATAGCTGTGTGGGCTTAATCACAGTACTAAACCTTTCTGTGCCTCAACTTTCTCATCTGTGATTAAGAAGAAGACTGTCTCAGGGTTGCTGAGAAAATTAAATGAGATAATACACGAAGTGTGCGGAACTGCACCAGCCCACAGTTAGCACTCAGCCAATGTTGCTGATTGCAGCTGTTGTCAGGTTCTTGGCTCTTAGTTAATACTCTGTCAGCGATAAGAAGGCCTGGAAAAGCTGTGAGCACCTACTGTGTGCCTGGCTTTAATTCAGCACCAGGAATATAGTGGTCTTACTTGTCTTATGACATCACTATGAGAACTAGATCTTGCAGAAATCCAGGGCGGAAGTGTCAGGATGTTGGGTTTCCTGGTGCCAATTGCAGAGAGTTCAGGAAATGGTAGAGATCCATCCATCCATCCTTTGCTGAGGGTGCTTAGGAGCCAGCTTCCAGCTCCAGTGTTTGCATCTGAGAGCCCAGGAGGGCAGGAGGTCTGGCGAGTTGGGAGGCATGCACCTCTCTCCTCCTGCAAGAAAAGTATCAACCATGGCTTAACAGGGGAGAAAAGTATCAAGCCTTCACGGCATCGGACTCACACTTGACCCTGAGCAGCATCTGGCCCTATCAAGTCATGGTCTCTCTGATATAGTCCTGCAGCAGGTCCCTGCTTTTCCCACGAAGGAGAAGATCTCTCTCCACACATGTGCAGTTCAATCCCAGGCAGAAGCCCCCAGAAATGGAGCCTGCACCCAGCGGAGCCTTGTGCTGGGCAGAAGAGGCATCTCCTCCTGCACCATTGGTGGAGCCTCCACTTGGCTGCCCTGCCCAGCTGGTGGGCCTTTTCAGACGCAGACACATGGCTCGCAGGGAGGTGGGGAGGAAGCGCCAGTGTGCAGCAGGCAGGCCTGCACCATGTCCCCGTTTGTCCTGCGGCCTGTGCCGTGAGCGGAGAGGGTGCCCTGCTTCCATGGAGCCCCTCCAAGGCTTCTAAGCTGATGGTGACCTCTGAGGTTGGTGGGCTGCCCGTGCAGGTGGGCCCCGGCGCAGCACACCTGCTGCAGGAGCCCTGAGGGTCGGGGTGCTCCCTGTGATGCCCTTGGCCCAGGCTCTGCCTTCCCCTCTGTGGGAGCAGCACGGGCGGGTAGCCTCTGACCCCCGGCCCAGGGCCAGTGCTAGTCAGACTCTGATGATGCAGCCTCTTAAGAGCTGGGCTGCTTTGAGTAGAAGAACATTGACTTCCATATTATTATATAATAATGAGAAAATGTTCCTGTGTTCTGAGCACCCTGTGTTCCATGCTCTTATTTATTCTCCCTCCATAATGTGAGTTGACAGCACAGAGCTACAGGTCTGTGGTCATTTCCACGCCATTTAGCTCTGCCCACCTCATCCTCCTCTCCTCATCAGCCACCTGTCTGCCCCCTGGGCCGCAGGCCCCCTCGCCAGGACCCTGTCCTCCTTGGACTGCCCTGAAGTACAGCACTGTTTCGGCCTTGGCTCAAATGTACTCATTTAATTCTGATGATAGCCCTAGGAGGTAGATGGTATGGTTGTTCTTGTTTCACAGTTGAGGAAACTGAAGCCCAGGGAAGTTAAGTAACTTGCCCAGGGTCACACAGCAGGTGAGAGGCAGAGCATAGATTTGAACCCAGGCTGTCTAAATGCATAATCTGTGCTTCTGATGCTGAGCAATCCAGCCTCCAGGTCTGTGTGGATATACACATAGAACAAACTGTGGGCACCATGACATCTGGTGTCCAGGCCAGTGGCTGCTTTGGAACCATGGAGCACTGACCACTGCCCCTGTGAGAAGAGTGACCTATGGAAGCTTCAGGCCATTCTAGTAGTCAGAGCTATCCCTTCTCACCAGGATGCTCCCAGAGTTTCTTGGGGCACCCTACAGTTTGGGTGCCTGGAATTCCTAGCACCTCCAGAACAATTCCTGGCACCTCAGAGCTTCCCAGAAGCAGCCTGGGTTTGACCAGCTGTGGCATTGGGTGCCAGACACCTTGGCTGTGGAGCCAGCTGTCTGTGCATGGCCAGGAATGTCTGGGCAACGTCTTAGAGTTGTCATGGCATATCTCTTTCTGGGTCTGGGCCTGTCTGTGGGCGTAATGGGACAAGCATGTATCTCATGACGGTGTGCTTCACTGGGTTGTCATGGGTGTGTGTGTCAGGGCTATGTCTAAATATGGGACATGAGCTAAAGTGTATCAAAAGGTGTGTGAAAGAGAGCAGGCCAGAGGTATACAGCTGTGCAGCCACGTGTGTGCATGGGCACACGGCCCTAGTGGCTCTCAACCCAGCCGTGGCTGTACCCGCCTGGCATTGCACCTTTGTGGCTCCACGGTGACCTGGGCCCTGCCTGCAGACGGAGGCAGCTTGGCTCTTTGTGAGCTCAATTTCATCCCTGCAGGGCTTTCTTCTCCCTGGTTGGCGTTGCTTTCTGCTCTCCTCTTCTGCTTTGCCCAGGTCATGTGGCCTGACCCCTGGCCACATCAGAATGGAGATGACAGGTACTTGGTTCAGATCCAGTTTTTGAGCCCAATAAAGACAATGCCCAGGAGTCCCCTGGGCAATGCCCAGGACATGGTGGGACAGTGTCCATGACTTTCTGCATCCCCACCACCATCCTTCTGACCAGAGCCACCCCCCCCCCTCCAAGTAAGCACAACTTGTGGGTGAGGGCCCCCCACTCTCTAGTCTTGCTGCCTCTAGTGATGTGGCATCACGGTCTGAGACAGCTCCAGGCTGCTGCCTGGGTCCTTGGGGCTTTCATTCACAGCCTCCACAATGCCCTGCAAAGCTGGTGAATTGGGGACAGTGGGACTGTTAGAACCTGGGACTTCGGACACATCTCTTAAACCCTCTGTGCCTCCACTTTTAATCTGTAAAATGGGGATGGAATAGGGTTACAGCAAGAATCAAAGGAGTTACTGTATGTAGGGCACCTGGAACAGTACCTGGCATCTAGAAAGCTCTCGGTAATGGTTTGCTATTATGAGACTATCCCGGAGGTCAATGTGGCCTTTCCCCAGGGCCTGCAGGGTGTGGGCGTGGGAGGCAGAGACTGGAGACTTGTCTTTTGCAGTTTCTAGTGGCAACGCCTTCATGCCTGGAAAGGAGTCCTTCTGTCCTGGCATTAGGGGGTGCACCTTGGGTGCCCATGCCCAGCCCAGGCCCCATCTGTCCAGGCAGGTGAGGGGTGCAGCACAGTGAGACCTGTTCCCCCAGGGATCTCTCCGTCAAGGTCAGCAGAGTAGCGGCCCTCCAGAATTTATCTCTGGTGATAAGGCCAGCAGACTTTGGTTCTAAACCTTAACAAGATTTTAAGTGAGTGCTTTCCTCCACAACAATTAGATCACCATTCTCTTTCCTAGAGCAACTGACCTGTATGTAGTGCAGCCCTTCCCGCGGAGGAACTGCGGGAGGCCTCGGAGTGAAGGGACTAAGCCTGGATGAGGCTCCACTGGGCTCCGAGCTGGCCTTGGCGGAAGCACCTGCAGACGTTGTGTGAGGGGTCCCCTGCCAGCCCTAATTTGGGGGGCACCCACACTCCTGCCCACCCCCAAGGGGCAGAGGAAACAACCTGGGCCCTGTTGGAGCATTTCTGCACCTAGAGGCAAGTAGAGACTGGGCAGGTAGCTTTGCTTTTTCCATTTCTCTCTTTCCCCAGCCTGTGTCTCTCCGGGTGGTCTCTGGGGACCACGGAGTCTGTCTGTTTACTGGGGCTGGGGACCAGCCTAGACTGAGCCCCCAGGGTGGTGCCCAGCCATGGACGCCCAGGAGCAGGATGCAGGCTCAGCTCTCCTGGGGACACACAGCCCCACACAGCCCCACTGATCCGTTAGACAGACCCCACTGTGACCCTGCTGCGGAGCTGTCCTTCCTGCGCCGGCTCACTGCAAAGCAAGAGACCAGCGGGTGCTGGGACTGAGGACAGCGACAGCTACCTCCTCCTGGGGGGGCCAGCCTAGGGCAGGCTTCGGGGGGAGTAGGGAGGGAGGAAGGAGAAGAAAGGAGGGAAAATGGAAAAGAAAAGGAGGAGGAGCCAGGGGAAAGGGGTGGGGTGAGGACCACAAGGGCAGCACCTCTCTGGCGCTCCTGTGAGCTCAATGTCCCCTCATGGGTACTCAGAGAGGGGGTGCTGGGGTGGCCGGCTGGGCTGGGGTGAGAGGACAGGGAAGGCGCCGAGGAGAAAAACAAAGGGGCGGGAGCTCAGGGCTGAGACTCAGGAGTCTGGGCTGGGGGTGGGGTCCGGCCTGGCCCTGAGCACCCACTGGGCTGGCCACCCCCTCCCACGGCCGGTGCCAATGCGGGCTGACCTGCCTCCCGCTCGCCAGTGTTTCTAGCTTTCAGTGCAATGGCGGGAAGGTTCCCCCAGGGCCGGGGCTGAGGCCCGGATGTCTCCTAGGATGCTAGATCGTTGTTCTTGCTCCCAGCTCTGGTTCGGGACTTGACGATGGAGAGGCTTCAGTCTCTCGTAATGTATTAGATGGCTGTCACGGTGGCCACCGCTGGCCCCAGGCAAAGAGCAGAGCCGGAGAAATTAAGGTGAGGGAGGAGAAATTACGACCACAGCCCAGAGAGGACTTAACCTTCTAAGTGGTGGGGCCACCCAGCACCCACAGTGCCTGGCGGGTGAGCGCCGGCATCCTCAGCATTTCATACGTAGAGCCACCCAGTACATTAGCATGACCCCAATCCACAGGTCAGAAGACTGCAGTCTCACAGGTCACATTGCAGCAGCAGGAAAGGTGGAACTTGAGCCCTCATCTCCCACTTCTCAACCGTCTCCTGATCCTTCCCTTTGGGGTTCTAGCATTGCCACTATCCCCCTCACCCGCTGTCCCCTTTTTCCTTAGTCCTGTCTCGGGCACCATTTGCCCTCTGTGCCTTGCTTCATGACAGTGTGTCCTGTGAGGACTTAGGACCACTTCACATGGAGGTTCCAGAGACTGACGATGGACTGACGATGGACTGACGATGGACTGACGATAACCTAAAGTGCTCTCTTCCTTCTCCCTCCCCAAGATTTGCCCCAAGATAAACCTCAAGTTCAAGAACAAGTTCATTTTTTCTGTTGTACATTTGTTTTTAAAAATTGATTTATTATTTTTCAGAGAGAGGGGTAGGGAGAGAGGCAGAGAGAGAGAGAAACATCAATGTATGGTTGCCTTTCACCTGCCTCCAGCTACGGACCTGGCTGGAGACCTGGCTTGCAACCTGGTGATGTGCCCTGGCTGGGAATCGAACCAGCGACCTTTGGGTTCACAGGCCTTCTTATCCCTCCTCCTGCCGCCTCCACAAGCACTGTGGCGTGGGGGAGGGGCACAGAGGCCTCAGATGGGGCCTCTTTAATTAGTTAATTTTTAAATTATCCTCACCGGAGATCATGCTTGTTGATTTTAGAGAGAGGGAAAGGGAAGGAGAGAAAGAAGGAGAGAAACATCAATCAGCTTCCTCTCCTAGGTAGGCATCCCAGCCAGGGACGAACCTCAACCTAGACATGTGCCCTGACCAAGAATCAAACCTGTGACCCTTTTGGTTTATAACTCCCTTACTCTGGGCTATCGACTTAATTTTGGCATTTTAAGGATTATTAGACCATTATGAAGTAGTCTGTATTTTTTAATATATTTGGGCAGACTAAATGGACAGGAATCACCCTTCCTTCCTTCCTTCCTTCCTTCCTTCCTTCCTTCCTTCCTTCCTTCCTTCCTTCCTTCCTTCCTTCTTTCCTTCCTTCCTTCCTTCTTCAGTTCAATAGAGGATGATTTTAACATATGCTTAACTTAAAGAACAGGGTTTTTTAAAAAACATGGGAGTCTGAGGTAAAAATGGAAAACAGATGAAACCCAAAGTAATTTCAAGGTGTCTCTCTCTGTGTTTCTATCTTGCAGGCTTTAAGTGCAGAATTAAAGTGCAAAGCAGAGGGAAATTTCTCTCACGCAGCATTTACATAAGAAACACATTGAGAAAAAGAGGCTGTGATTCTGAAAGTGCGCTTATTATGCTGCACTAAAAAGCTCCCTTGGGATCTGAGAGGGTTTAAATTAGAAGGAGAGAAGAAACAACCCCTCCCTGCTTCAAATTGCAAACCTCCCAAACTGAGCATTTCACCCCAGGAAATGGCCACACTGTGTTCAGAAGCAGACAGAGCCCTCTTTGTGTGAGGGCTCCACCTTCCAGAGCCTTTATTATGATTCCCAGCCCCACCTACATCCACTTAGAGAGTTCCTGACATCGCACTTGGTGCTGGGTCATAGACCTTGAGCACCACTGTCAAGTAGGTGCTTGTTTTTAATGGTTGTGCCTTTTTCTCCAGAAATGTATCCACAGGCTATTTAATAGACTCAAGAAATCAAACTCAGTGGCCCTAGCAAAAAATGTCATGCACTTCCATAAGCCCGTACATTATGTAGGCATGTATATATTTACTGTGATATGTACCAAATATTTGCAGATTCAGTGGCATAGAATTTCACTTACAAGAATAACGTCATTTACACAATGTTCTGGTTGTCGGTTGGTGTGTAGCAGACCACCCCAAACTTGGTAACTTGAATAGCAATCATCGTACTATGCATTCACTGAGAGTTGTACATCATGAGGACAGGGCTCAGCTGGGTGACCCCCAGCTCTGGGTGACATCATCTGGGGTCACTTCACGGTGTTCAGCTAGTGGTGGGGATGAGCTGGAGGGTCCCACAGTTGTACTCATGCCCCTGGCTCCTTGGATGGCTGTGGGGCTGGTCTTCAGGGGCCCTCCTTCTACATGTAGACTCCAGGCCTCTCCACATAGTCTCTCCAGCAAGGTGGCCAGACTTCTGAAATGACCGTTCAGGTCTCTGACACCAAGGATACACGAAGCCAACTGCCAGAGCCTATGAAAGGCCTTTCTTTGGAGTCCCAGCATTTTCAATGTCTTTCTCACCCTCTACCTCACCCTGACCCTGCCTCGGGCACCCAGAACTAGCACAATGTCACTTCTGCTGCAGGGTGGTATTAGTCAAAGCAAGTCACAGTGCAGCCTGAAATCAGGAGGAGGGACCAAGAGCCTAAGTCCCTTTGGGGGGATCAAAGAATTTGTGGTCATCTCTCACCCAGTGGTCAGCTATTCGCAGCATCAGTGAGTTGGTGCTTCTGTTGGCAACGAAAATGACACCAGGTGTCACCTGTGATTGGACCTTGGCTCAGCAGCATCCGTTCTTGAGTTGGGGCTAAGAGAAGAATTCAGAGCCAAGGCTCAAATTATAAGAGAAAGTTTATTTAGAAGGTAGAAGAAATGAGCTCAGGAAATAAATTATAGAGGCAAACGAAGGACCCTTAGAGCTTAGGAGTGAGGGAGAGGCAAGGAAAATTCACCTAGAATTCACCTAGGGAAGGGGTGGGGAAAGGCATAGCATTGAGGGGGGTGGTGGCAGGGAGGAGAAGAAGGAAAGGAGAAGAGGGGGGAGGCAGAGACAGAGAGACAGAGACAGAAAGAATGAGAATGCAGAGTCCTTAGTCTTGAGCTTTATTGATTGGTCAAAGCTGGGGCAGGGGGCCATTATTTATCACAGCTGGTCCTGAGGTCAGTCATGACATCCCTGGTCTGGGCCTGGGGCTGAAACACAACTGAGACCTTGATGTATTTGATGTGTCCTAGGGGCTTAATGCTTTGGGCTATTCTCCAGCCCGCTTGTTCATTCCCCCTCTAAGGGGGTCTAACCTGCATGACTAGCAATATGCTAGGAGATGAAAGGTCAGGGGAGGGTCCAAACTATATGACCAGCGACATATGGAAGGTCAGGGGCTCTAAACTGTGTACCCAGCAATATGCTAGGGGAGGAAATGTCACCCTGGGGGGTCAGGTCCCAGCCCAGTTTTGCCCTTTGCTAGCCCCCAGGACTTTCTGTCCTGGTGACTTTCTATACCTGGCCTACCGCCCCGGTGACCTTTTGTACTCAACCTTGCTCCACTCATGCCTGTCTAACTGCCTACTACACTTAGACTAACTTCTGCAGGGCCAAAAATAGACTATGTGGAATAATTGAATCTATGATTTGGAAGGGACTTTCAAGACCACCTAGTTCAACATGCTAACTTTTCAGATAAGTGAGGCTAAGGGAAATCTGACCATCTGGGTAACACAACCACTGATGGCAAAGGCAAGCCTCAGACCCAGGTGTTCTGACCCAAAAATCAAGACTATGTCCTGAATGCCTAGTAGGGTCACAGTATGGCACTTACACTCAAGAGAGACAAAGTTAAGTGTCATGCAGGTCTTGGGACCCAAGAGTTTACCATTCATTGGAACGGAAGAGTCAAGAAAGAACCTCAATCAGCCCTGGCTTGTGACACAGTGGATAAGGCACCAGCCTGCAAATCCGAAGGTCACTGGTTCGATTCCCAGCCAGGGCACAGACCTGCAAGCCAGGTCTCCAGTAAGGTCCGTAGCTAGAGGCAGGGGAAAGGCAACCATACATTGATGTCTCTCTCCCTCTCTGCCTCTCTCCCTTCCCCTCTCTCTAAAGATAATAAATAAAACCTTTAAAAAAAGAAAGAAAGAAAGAACCTCAATATAGGTAAAATAACATGCCATGAAATTCTACAGAAGGGTAACTCTAATTTAGTGAGGAATTTCGGGAAGGGACCTCTGAAGACCTGGGTTTGATATGAGCCTGTAAGGATGGTTGACACCTTTGGCTGAACCGCCAGGGATGAGCGAGAGTATCAGGGTGAGGATCGAGGACTTAATTCTGCGTCATCCGCAGGCACCCTGGAGATCCAGGGTGCTTGCTGCTCAGATAGACATGGAGCCCTGCACCCAGCCGTGCTGGTTGCTGAGAGGCTGCCCTACGCGAGCAGGACCAGCGTCTGTCCTAGGTATTCTGTTCTTGGCGCTGGCTGCCCGTTCCAGTCTCCATGCACGGAGGCTGCACAGTGAGTAGCTCAGCTACTCAGAACTCTGGACCAGCGGCGTTGGTAGCTCCCGGGTGCTAGTTAGAAAAGCAAGGTCTGCACCCCAGACCTGCTGAGTCAGAGCCTGCATTTTGACAAGGCTGCCCAAGTGGTTTGCAGGTGACAGTATAAATACCACAAGCTCTGCTCTTGAGCTAAATTCTGAGTGTTAATTCCTCCTGGGCACCCGAAACCTGAGAGTCTAGTCAGAAGAGCAGGGTCCCCAGGCATAGCAGCCATAAAACCTGCCTGAGTAACAGAGATGTAGGTAACCCAGGAACTCACCTGCGCCTTTTAATATGTCAACTATGAGTTTGGATAATGGCAGCTAGGCAACAACATTTACAATAGGATTTTTTATTTTTTAATAGCCTTTTGCAGTTTATGAAGCACTTTCAGTAGTGGTAAGTCCCACCTCTATTACAAAATATTGAAATTCCCAAGTCCAGCACAAATAAAGAAGAACAAACCCTGAATCACTTAACTACCAGGAGTACCTACCAGTTTACTTTTCTTTCTTCCACGTCTACCAGTTGGTGGCCCCAGGCCATTTTCACTGCATTCGACCAAGTTTCAGACAGAGTGAACCTGCTATTTGGAATTCGGGTGTTGATTAGCTCTTTTGCCTGCTCTGCTACCTGCTGAAAACTAAATGTTCCCAACTGGCTCTTAGTTTCTTGCCGAAGGAAGTGGAGAATTAATGACCCGTCCTGCTAAGATTTTACCCAGTTGGTTTGGAATTCACTTTATTTTCAGGTGGCTTGTTCCAACCCAGGGACATCTGTGCATTACCATAGGTAAGATAATGAAAGCCTTCTTAACCCCTTCCAGGGTCCCAGACCCCTTTGCCTTCACTTTTAATTCAATTAGTTCAATTTAATCCCTCTCAGTGTCAGGGTGCCACAGGGGTCAGGCTGACCCCCTACCTCATTTCCAGTTGGGTGCCTCTGTCTCTTTTTGCCAATCTCATGATCTGTTGGCCTGTTCCCAAACCTGAAATGCAGTCTTTCAGAGAAGAAGGAAAAGAATCACCTGGGGAGGTCACTCCAGGTCGCTTAGGCATGTGTTAAATCCACACTGGCCAGGCTGTAAGCAAGACAATTCCCCATGGAAATGCACAGGATGCTCTATTATTATTTTTTTTTTTTAATTTTTAGCCAAAGAACATCATTGTCTGGGGATGAGAAAAATGTTGGCTCACATCACAAAAGAAAGTCACATCAATGCAATGGAAGAATAAGGTCTCCTGATAGAATAATCCATCTTTTGTCAAGGTACAGGTGGTCATACTGCCCGACACAGTCACCAGAACGATCTAGTCTGGCTTCTCAGGTGGTTTTAACAGAGGACGTATTACCTGTGGCAGAAAAGGAGGGGGCGAGCTATGCTCGGTAGGTTTCTTTGGAGGTGCATACACGTGTAGACAGCTTTGAGAAAAGCAATGCGCAAAAATGAATGGTTGTGAATTTGATCAATCAGGGAGGAACAATCTGAGTTGATAAAGAACTGGTCACAGGCGTCTTTAAATACTAAGGACCCGGTTCTTGGGGAATCCAAGAAAAGATGGAGCTCCCGAGAGAGGACGTTGCTAGCTACAGAAGGGTAGATAACGTAGTCTAGGGTCTGTCTCTTGGACTGGAAGATCCAGAAGCTCGGTCCGGAAATAGAGTTGACAGGGCCGGCTCTGTAGTACTGACTACCACTCGCCTAACTCATCAGAGTCCAAAGTGGAACTTAGCTGCCAATTCATTTACTATGGGAGCTCCTTTTTCCATGACTTAATTCAACAACTTTTCCTGAGTGCCTGTCCTTATGCTGTGCGTGTTCTAGGAGGAGAGCTATATGGTAGGCAGATACATATACAATACATCAGGTAGCAATAGGTGCTGGAAACGGAGGTGGGTTAAGGGGAAGAGAAAGTGTTGGGGTAGAAATGCAGATAGAGGGTTGCTTTTATGACATTTAGGATGACAGGGATGCCTTTCTGAGGCATCTCTTTCAGGAGACCTGTGAGCAGAAACCTGAAGGAACTAGACCTAGAGATTTCTGCAGCAAGTGTCAAGGTGAACATGCCCTTGATGTGTCTGGGGAACTGCAAGGAGTCCAGTGTGGCTGCCCAGGAGTGAAAGGGCAGGTCGGGCTGATGTCAGAGAAGTATCCAGAAGCAGAGCCCTTGCAGGCCTTTGTGACAACCATAACTTCTGCTCTGGGTGAGATTTCAAGTCGAAAAGTGACATAATGTGACTTATGTTTTCATGGCATCACTCTGGCTGGCTGCATTGAAGCGGAGAATGGGTGGGGAGAGGCGAGAGGCAGGGAGACCAATTAAGATCTTTCCTAGTAGCAGAGGCAGGAAGTGAGAGTGGCTTGGACCACAGTTGGTGGCAGCGGAAGCTGTGATCTGGGGTCGGGTTGTAGCTACATTTTGAAGGTAGATGCAATGATGTTGACTGATGGTTTGGATGTGGTGTGAGAGAAAAGAGGGGGGTCAAGGGTGACTCCGAGCTTTTGGTGTGAGGACCTGGAAGAATGAAGTCTCCATGTGCTGTGACAGGAGGAAGAGCTTGGTATCTGTGTGTGTGTGTGTGTGTGTGTGTGTGTGTGTGTGTGTGTGTGTGTGTGAGACGG